>JBAIZL010000001.1:318423561-318858561 GCA_036971475.1 Prosapia bicincta | reverse complement strand
ATTATGTAAAGCCTTAGATCACACAGTATATTGAATGAGTGGTAGTCTATTTTCAATAGCGTTTAATATATATTTTTTTAGTTGTAGCATATTTTAGACATGAGGTAGCGTCAATTCTTTTTCAAATTATCTGAAGCCTAGATCACGGAGTATATCGAGTGTTGGTTTATTTAGATTCTTTTTTCATTTTTATAGGCGTACACTGCGCTTTCAGATTCTTCACTAACCTATTCGTCATCCTATTCGCCTCTACTACTACCAGGGGGCTCGTCTCCAAGAGATTTACCTTCCCGGCCGCCAGGCGTTGATACGGACAGCGAGGAAGACGAGGATCATAGACCCTGCTATAGTTGGGATGATTCGTTTTCGTTTCGCCTACACGATTTCCTAATGGCTTCTCATCCACCGAGGGACCCGCCTTCACCCCACACATGCATACAGACGCTGGATTACACTTTAATGAGGCTCCAGCAGGTGATTAGGGATTTACGGACGGCCGCTTCAAAACCTTACTACAGGACGAGTCGGACCTTTGCGTATAACGTCTGGGGCATGACGAGGAGATTCCTACAGGATATTGTGGTGGCGGGAGACTACGCTGTCCATCGTACCAATAATGTAGGTAGATTTCATATTATTTCAATTGACTGTTCTTTCAGGCTATCTGGACCTATTTACTAATCATATTGTTTCTTACAGGATTTGTATATGCATATACAGCTGTTACTAATTGACTTTTTTTGCCTACAGAATAAGCCCCGACCGGCGGAGATTAGCTTATGCAATATATGTTGTGAGAACCCTCGCAACGCGGTTGCCACGCCATGCGGACATGTCTTTTGTCTAGCCTGTCTCTCAAGATGTAATCGCTGCCCAAATTGCAGATCTCGGATCATCGACACATTTAAATTATATATGTAATATTGAGAACAATTTATATCTATGCACTGTAAAATTATTTTTATATGTTAGTTTAATAAATCATCATACTGAATACCCTTATTGTATATATTATTTCATATACCGGCCCTTTTCCATAACGGATCCTCATATCATGCGCTTTATCCAATATTATATGTTTATACCGCTCTTATATTGCTCAAACACTCTGTTGAATAACATATATTTATTCATGTTATGTGATAGGTCTTATTATTGGTTTTTCTCTATAGACCTTTATATCTAAACGCATTTACAGCTATAGAATATATCCATAAAGCTGTTTGTTTACTTAAACTATAACAAAATACATAATAAATCGATACGGTAGTCAAAACAAATACAATCGCCTTGATTCACAACGACGCAGCTGTGCGGGTTATAGGCTTGCTATAGCGGTCGCCGTCTGCCGTTGCGGTTTTTAAGATAATGTTTTATCTCTGCAGGTTTGCACATGTCCAGCACACGGTCACCGGTTATGTAGGCCAAACGTATTCCCTGAAACGACAGGGCTTTGTTGCATTGTTTATTAATTTAGTAGCATAGACAAATTTTGAGTTTGGCAATCATAACCCCTTGCCCCGCATCACCCAATGCATTTTAGGTAGAGCACTCTAGTTATAGGTGCGGGTACTACTTGCCTAGAGTCGCTCGAACGCGGATACGTCATCAGATATATTAATAAACCCATTAAATCTTTCCACAAGTTACCCCGCTACCGGAGCTTTTCCAGGGTTACTTTACCTAAAGGTGGGCTTCGGGATGTCTTTACCTGAGACCCTGCTTCGTATAGACTATACCTAAGTCCTGGGTGGCTTTACCTCGAGCACGACTCCGGGGTGACTTTACCGAAGGTCTGACACCAGGGTGGCTTTACTTAGGGGCCGGCATCGGGATGGCTATACCTAAGGCCTGGCTCATGGCTGGCTTTACCTCGAGCACGATTCCGGGGTGACTTTTATCTAACACCCAACTCCATGGTAGCTTTACCTTGGGCCAGGCTCCTGGGTGTCTCTAGGTAAGGCCTGATTCCAGGGTTACTTTACCTAGGTTGGCTTTACCTGAGGCCTTGCTCCGTGTTGGCTCTACCTAGGGTCTAACTCCATGGTAGCTTTACCTAGGCCCCGACTCCTGGGTAGCTTTACCTAAGACCCTTCTCGAGGGCGGCTTTAACTAATGCCTGTTTCCTGGGTGGATTTTACCTAGGAACCGATCATTTTTGGCAATCTGAAAACTACCCCCTGGTGAATCCACCCCCACAGCTTGCCATAATGTACTTTAACCATACCATATACAGTCATTTGATCCAAACGATCGATTTTTGGCAATTTCATATTTTATTTAAAAACTACCCCTTGGTGAACCCACCCCCAACCATAGCGATAATACATTCTAGATTCACCCTATCGTCAAGACGCGTTTTTCCAAACTTTTTTCGAAAACTACCCTCCACCCCGAATCTACCCCCGGAGCTACCCCCGGGGAAGGTCTTGAACGTAGCTGAGGACACCCCCTCACCTAGGGGTGGGTTGGGTTAGACGAAATTTGGCTAGCTTAGGTTAGTGGGGTAGAATATATTTTGTTTCGAAAAACTACCCCCACCCCTAGGCGTGGTCGAACCCACCCCCATGGCTAGGATGAAGGCCGCATCGACCTTCTCCATCATCCAAAACCACCCCTATAGTCCTAGGTGAAGTACAGGCCAGTTAGGGGTAGTTTGTCCCAAAGTGGGGTCATATCTACTGGTGTTCTCTCTTACTAGCTCTAATGTACGACGTATCTCTCTTACTCGTAAGTAAATGAATCTACGGTGAAATTCTCGTGCGTCTCTTGTGTATGGGTTTTTTAGAAGTATATGTTTTTCATTATGTAACGCTAAACGTTTATAGTAGGGGTAGTAAGCTATTAAATAAAAGTGAACTTGTTTGCGTGAGGGTGAATCTATATGTAGCCCTCCTACTCTGCTATTGTACATAGAACTATAGAGCTGCGAAACAATATAATTATTGGTTCTGTGTGTCTCTATTCTCTCACCAAAACTTCTGTATAAGTCGCGAGATATAGCAAGAGACTAGTCAGCCGATACGCAGTGGGTTACTCGATATTTAGAGTGGTGGGGGGCTAGCTGATTCGATGTTGGTCGTACCTTGATGCTATACACATCGGTTCACCGCCACTACTGTATCTTATTCCCCCTATATGCGAGAGACAGACAGAGAGAGCTAAACATCTGACTATCTTTTCACCTTCTCTAATCGCCCATACTCCCCTCCTGCGCAGCTCAACAATCTTACTATATCTCGCCACTTATACTTCAAAATAGGTAAAAATGTTGGTCCTTCGTGTGGATAGTACAGAAACGTTTTAATCTAGCTACTTGTTTAACGTTATAGAGTATTTTTTTATAAATACCTTTAGTTTACAATTTACTTTAATTATAGGCTTGTACAATTATTTAGAGTATGAAATTTCGTTTTCTTATTTATTAATTTCTTTTAACAAAAAGCAAAAAAATTTTGATTTTTTTAAGAAAGCGATTACAAAGGTGGTTTACCTCAAACATTCGCCCTTCTCTCTGCATCCAATCCTTATAAGATCTGCATATGTATCACACTTCTTACCTTTAATTATCTTACTCGTGGTCTATAATTTCAACCCTTACTTCCAAGGCTTCCTTAACGATGTGATTGTAGCACATTGCTTTCAATTTAATTAGACCCTTCTGTGTGACTTCATCTACAGACTTCAAGTCTTCCGACATAACATCTTCATTACCGAGCTTTGCTGTTCAACTCATCTTAATTGTTCTAAATCCCTTCTGAATATAAGCCTTAAAATCTATAAAATAGAATCTTTATATTCAGCGCATAATAAACAGTCAATAAAGGTTATAATTCTATAAGAATTGTTTAAAAAACTACCTATTATAGAAGTTAAATTTATGTTTACATTTTTGTAGCGCAGTAAACACATTTTAGCTCTTGATGTTTTTACACGGTTTATTTGTATTTTATTATTGTTTGCAATAACATAACTTTGCAAGTTTTCAACTTTTAATCTCCTGAAAAGATAAAGTGCAAGATATTTTATTACATGGGTTAGTTGTTTGTGAAGGGGGGGGGGTACTTGTTACATGGGCCAAGAAGTTTTAAATTACGACAAATCAAAATACCTTGAAGAATAGAATGTTTAAATTCTGCTATTATATGATTATTGTAATATTTTTATGTCCTACTGTTTACATTTATTATCTTATTTAATAAATATGTTTTTAAAACATTGATTTAAATAATCAAGAACAAACTGTAGATTTGTAAAACCTAATTTAGAGAAAACCTAAAATATTTATGATGCATTTCATCTGACGAAGGTAACATTTAAGCAGAACAAACTTTTAGTTGCCGCCGGATCTGTTCTAGTAAACTCAACTTGCTTGGCGTTAAATGTGCAGCCTTACCTTTTTGTTCTGTAAAGCAGAGATGTATTTAATCATAAATATTAGCTTTTTCCATGTCATGAGGAGCAAAATATGATTAGTTTGGTTGGCTTTATTATAAACTACAGATTATTGTTACATAAATACAATTATTATTAGGTACCTGGCGTCATAAAATACCTTCTACGTATGATTTGAAAAGGTAAGTACGACAACTGAAAAACAATGGACTTGTTGCCTATGAATATTTCTATATAGAAAAATTAGCTCAACGTTATGCACAAAATGTGATATTACAAAGTAATACTTATCATTGACATTATTTTATTGCCAGGATCCTCAAGGGAACAGTCTATGGCCAGTGTAATGCTTCTTGTACGCCAGAAATATCCAAGACTTAAGTCACTTCTGACAATTAAGGCGCGAATAACTTCAGATGGCTATGTTATCAAAGCAACGAAAACTGCAGAAAAGTGGAGAATAAATGTATTAATGGTGTGGCGACCACATCAAACATAGAAAGTTAAGATAGGTTAACAGATAGTTAAGTTTGTGCAGATGGATTGAAGGAAGGGTTAGGCACGTAATTATAACAAAAGATTTATCCAGTGCCCAACAGTGGGAGCAAACATCTGTTGCTTGGACTTATCAGAAATTTCTTTAGTAACTTTTCGACGTGTTGACGATAACGTAAACCCCGGTATAAAAACTAAAGTGTCTGAGTGTTCGTGCCCAACCCTCCTATTTTTATTATAAGTATAAATAAAAATAATGTTAATTTAACAGTGAAAATAGAGTTTTGATAATACAAAATAACTACGTTAGTTCCCAAACTGGTAAGACTGAAATTTACTTCATCTCAGCTAACATTCACCACTCCTAACTATATCCACATATTTATTTTTCATATAGGGCGTTTTGAGAAGTTCCCATCAGCTAAATATCTTAGTGAATTTCGATATATTACAAAGTTTAAATATGGAGTAAAGGATCTTTAAGACGTCATAAATGTACACTTCCATATTTTAATAAAGGGATTTAAAATGTGAAGATTAGAAATGTAGGTGACGTATACTCAGTAAACACAAACTAGCATATGCAGCCATATGTTATGAAACGGTTTAAATATAAGACGATAAAATGTTAAGGGGAAGTATACTCAGTAAACACAAACTAGCAGATGCAGTCATATGCTATTAAAGGATTTAAATATGTGACGATGAGACGTCAAGGGAACGCATACTCAGTAAACACAAACTAGCAGATGCAGTCATATGCTATTAAAGGGTTTAATTATGTGACGATAAAACGTTAAGGGGACGTATACTCAGGAAACACAAACTAGCATATGCAGTCATATGCAATTAAAGGGTTTAAATATGTGACGATGAGACGTTAAGGGGACGTATACTCAGTAAACACGAACTAGCATATGCAGTCATATGCTATTAAAGGGAATAATTATGTGACGATGAGACGTTAAGGGAACGTGTACTCAGTAAACACAAACTAGCATATGCAGTCATATGCCATTATAGGGTTTAAATATGTGACGATAAAACGTTAAGGGGACTTATACTCAGTAAACACATACTAGCATATGCAGTAATATGCTATTAAAAGGTACATTTATGTGACGATGAGGCGTTAAGGGAACGTGTACTCAGTAAACACAAACTAGCATATGCAGTCATATGCTATTATAGGGTTTAAATATGTAACGATGAGATATTGAGAAGACGTATACTCAGTATATAGAAACTAGCATCAACAGTCAATATGTTAATAAGTATTTTAAATATGTGACGATGAGGTATGGAGGATCTTTTTAAGTAGTGGATTGAACAAATATCTCTTACGTTTGCGGTATCAATTGATTTCTATTTCTGCTGCTTAGCTCTTTTTGTTTTAATTGTTCAGTTTTTCCTGTACTTCAACTATGTTCGCTTACATGGAAAATGCCAAATACATAGGCTAAGTAGAATCATATGAAAACGACATTCACTTAACTGTCTCTTATCTTTCCAGCGGTATGTCACATCCAAGAGCCACACTAGAGAGGTGAAGGCTGATTAGTTCAGTTGAAACTTCCCACAGTAAAGCTGGAAACTCACGGTTACTGAGCCCCAGCCAGGCATTCGACCTGCATAGGATCGTGTTGTAGATTCAAAAGTCAAAATTACTATAAACGTTTAATTGAACAGAAAGGTCCAATTAATAAATACAATGGCAGCACCCATTAGCCTAACTACGCCTAAGGTAAGACCTAATCAGCCCTACATGATCTGCAAATCTGATCGTTTTTTCATCTCATTATTTGTTCTAATTACAAATTCTGAGTATTCATCACGAAATTTAACACCAGCCTTTAATTAAATGATGCATCAGTAATTTGTTTTCATGCAAATGAGTAAATTGTTTATTTTTACCATTATTTTTCAATTAAACCAATTTCTAAGCTATCTTTTTTAGTAAATCAGCTCGTGTTCTCTTTTATCAAAAACACTATTTTATTTATATTATTTTTAAAAACATTCTTGAAATCCTTGGTAATACTACAATATAAGCTCGTTAATATAAAATTATACTATAGTTTAGGTCAGTATTAGAATATAATTGCGTTATTTGACTGAGCTATTTATCATAATATGATTAAACTTTCTGTGTAAGGAAACTGGAATGGAAAACGTTTGGTCATTAAAAAACGACTTATATTCAAATGGTCATTTTAGGGTTTAAAATTCATATTTTTTTCCTTTGCAAGTATTCCCCAACCATATGCGAGGATACAGTAGTTGCGTGGATTCCGCTGCACCATACTAACTTTTGAAGAGGTGTAAAATTCAGAATCCATAATTTTTAGAATAAAGCTAAGCTAATCTTTGGATTGAGGAAAGTTTAAACTAATGAGAAAAATTGTCACGTAAAAGAAAAAAAAATTTAACTAAAGAGAAAATACAAACACAGGTTCGGTCAGTGCACATACTCAGCTGACTGGCGCGAAAACCGATTTGGCAGTTATCACAAAGTCCTGTAAACGTGGCAAAAGTGCGTGAATAATACGTGGGGCTGTAGATATTCTGTATATAGTACTGAAGTTTAAACACATTCTATCTCTGATACAGCAATAATTATACTGCAAATAGACATCCCAGGATCAGTAAACAAGACTTTCCCAATGTATTAATGCCTCGCTTCTGATAAAATACGTGTTTATTATTCGAATTGCAGATAGTAATTCAAACATCTTTCTAAATAATGTTAAATACTGCAAAGTGTTAATAAAAAATTTGAAAAGTTTCTTAAAAATGTTAAATATTCCAAAGTGTTGATAAAAAAAAGATATGTTCTAAACATTGTTAGGTACTGAATAGAGTTAATAAAAAAAAAATAGACATACAGAAATGTAACCACATCTAAAATGCATTCTATTGCCGCACCGTTAAACAAAACATAACGCGTACTATTCTCTTCCACAACAAAAAACTGGGCATCTAAATCCAAACTGAATCTAATTTATAATCTCATGGATTAACCATATACAGCTTAACAAGAAATGGGAACTGTCGTTATATTGAGACGAATTCTACCCTAACAAAATCTAAACTCCGTCAATAAATGGAAGCTGTATTAAATACGTACATAGAATAATAACCTGTATGGTTAAACTAATCATTATAATTTACCAATACTTCTTTTAATTTGCCCTAGTGATAATGTTAATAAAAGCATCAGCAATGATCGATCTATATTGTAATAAGCATTTGCAAACTACAGAGCATCAATCTGTTAAAATTAGCCAATATAAAATAATGTAGCCAATAACCAAAAATATAGTTTTATAAACTAAAACCTAATACACATTTCGCTTTCGTGGTTACACTGTGCTACATCACATTCGCATTTTCGTCCATATATACAGGTATGTTACAAAAAAATTCGATTTTATTGAAGAAGAAAGTTATTTTAAATGTGTCAAACCATAAATAGTGCTTCAAATTCGAAAATACATTAGCATATTCTGAATACGCAAATGTAAACCAAACTATTTTAACTATATGTTTAAAAAAAACAGATCAATTTTATACTGCATTAATCCTACTGTCTGGATTCACCAATCGTTTAAAGTACAATAGGAAACATAACTTTTTCAATTCCTTCTAATATTTCACCCTCTCCTTATATAAATAGGTATTATATAAATAAGGCTCCTTATATAAATCAAATTCAAAAACATTTTTATTAACTTGTAGTGGACACTTGATGGTAATACAGTTTTTCAGACATTATTTCGTTAAGTCATTTTAATAATGAATTAACTTTAGTTTTATACGGGAGAAAAACTTTACACGAAAGAAGCAAGGTATGTAATATAGTAATTTCATCCCATTTGGCTTAAAATAAGTGATAACATATGATATAATAAAACTGCTGATTTTAGGTTATAGGTTTGGTGGTAGAACCGCTGTTTTAATGCATAGGTTATGTTACTTTATTCATATTAGTTGTAATTATTTAATAACAAATAACTCAAATAATTTTGTTTTAATGTCTCTTAATAACTATTTAATGTGTTTAAGGTTAATGATAGATCTTTAACAACAATGTATTTTATTGTTTATGAATGTTAAAAACTGTAAATTTTGGTTTAATATTAGATTGATATACTTTAAGCTCTTGAAAAGGAATTCTGTTAGAAAATTGAAACGTAGAGTGTATTTGTAGTAGCATGAATTGATCTGTGATCTCTCATTAAGCTTTAACACATTATTTTTTTTGACGTAAGTAGCAATTGGCTTCAAAAAGTTTTTGTTTATATTACGTGTTTATATAATCATATCTATCCTGACCGAGTAAGTCTAAGGTATATTTGAACGTAGCTTTTTAGGAATGAGCTATAACAAGCACGTCATTTCTGAATAATTAGGCTACTTAAAAACGAGTGTGTCTAAAAACAAGTGCCATACTGAATAGAATCTGATATCTTGTAAATAGTAATATATAAATCCAGGGCTGTCAATAATTCCATAAAATAACACGAATTGATTTATTATTTACATTCCCTATATAGTAGACGTTTCGGGCATTTAAAGACACTTTGGCCATTTTCAAGACCAAAACCATAACAGATAACCAACATTATATATAAATCTCCAAAATATCACCATTGTAGATACAAATATATATATATCGAGGTCCCGATAATTCGAGATATTTTTATCTATTTGAAAGAAAGCGAATCGGGCTTCCAAAAAATGATTATAGCCATATGGTACGCAAATCAAAAAAAACCAGGCTTCCAAGATACGTTCACATCAATACATTATTCTTGGAAATGAGTCGGGCTTCCAAAAAATGCTCATATCAATACGGTATGCAAAGCAAATGAGTCGAGCCTCCAAGCAATGTTCATATCAATACGGTATGCAAAAGAAATGAGTCGGGCTTCCAAGAAATTTTCATATCAATACAGTATGCAAAGGAGTGAGTCGGGCCTCCAAGAAATTTTCATATCAATGCCGTAAGCAAACGAAATGAGTCGGGCTACGGGCTACCAAGAAATGTTCATATCAAAACGGTATGCAAAGATAATGAATAAAGCTTTCAATAAATATCCATATAAGGTTTAATAAACGGATTGTGTACATTCTTCATTATAGTACTGTATTAGATCTCACTAAAACATTTATTTTTTCTAATACACACGGACGTATTTCCGTGTAATTCAATTTTTCGGATAAGAGGGGGTCTCGGTCCCATCTACCTCGAATTATCGAGACTCTACTGTATGTATATATAGGCCTATATATATATATATATATATATATATATATAGACTATATATTAAACAAAAATTTCTAACAGGAGAACAATTAGTACTCTTCGAAACGATTTATTTGGTAACAATTCTTACAACTTTACAGAATTAGAAGCCACAACACAGAAACGTGTGTACTTGTGTTTGTGTGTTGAATGTTTGTGTGTATATATATATATATATATATATATATACAAACACACACACACACACACACATATATATATATATATATATATATATATATATATATATATGTGTGTGTGTGTGTGAGTGTATGTGTGTGTGTGTGTGTGTGTGTGTGTGTGTGTGTGTGTGTGTGTGTGTGTGTGTGTGTGTGTGTGTGTGTGTGTGTGTGTGTGTGTGTGTGTGTGTGTGTGTGTGTGTGTGTGTGTGTGTGTGTGTGTGTGTGTGTGTGTGTGTGTGTGTGTGTGTGTGTGTGTGTGTGTGTGTGTGTGTGTGTGTGTGTGTGTGTGTGTGTGTGTGTGTGTGTGTGTGTGTGTGTGTGTGTGTGTGTGTGTGTGTGTGTGTGTATACCGTAAAACTATATAATAGCGATAAAACAATAAAAATTACGCATTACTGCAAATTAAAACATTAGATACATATTTTGTTTTATGTTATGGTTATGTTTGCATGGTGATTACTAGCATCAGTTGTTGCGTTCAGATTAGGTTCACATTTATTCAAATTTGAAGCTCTATTATTTGTTGGCGACTTTTATAATCCCTTTATTGTTGTTTAAAAAGTATGTTTGAGTAAAATATTGAAAAACGTCATAAATGGCAGAGTGCCGGCTTCTTTTACCTCGAAGGCTATGGTAGTAAGATATTTGTTTCTCTTCAAAGGTATTGCTCACCTTGGAATGGTTGGTTGTAATCACCGAGCGTGAAAGCATAGCTTTCTGTAATAAGTTTTAAGCCTCTGAAGAAGGTTGTCATGTAACCGAAATCGACATTAGGTTATAGTCTACAAAAATTATATAATTTATTGTGGCACATCATTTTGTTTTCATGATTAATTAGAACAATCAAAAGCAGGTAATTTTGAAAATTCAAACTCTAATAAAGACAAACTCTTACCTGTAAACATTGGTTTAAGATACTGTACAAATAAATAGATACAATAACTGAGGGTTTTAAAATAATTTTATTCGTCTAGCTTACCGCTTACACGTAACCGGGACGGTAAAAGAAGAAAATCTTATCAATATGCGACACTGTTTGCACTAGCATTCTACCCTTCATTAGTAAGCACACGGCGTCAGGCCGTTATCACGAGGATAAGCAAAATTAATGACTTCTAAAGTACACGCGGGATTTATTCTCAAGAGAGCAAAAAACCAAGAGCTTGTACAGGTTTGCTTTTACATTTATAGCATTTTAGAATTATATTGTCAGGAGTAATGAAGGGCTACGAACATGCTATATGCAAGTGTATTATTAGAATAGTAAATTTTATACCTTTTTAGCAGGGAACGAGAGGCCGGACCTTCAGCAAAAACGAGGACCAAACCTACTCCAACCAACACAAAACGTCAGCCTAAATTCAGCAAAACACCAAGTTTAAAATGCTATAAGGACATTCGTAAAGACCAATATGAAAACAAAGCCAAAGGAAAGACTTGGGCATCATTGGCTCGAGAATCGACCTCCCGGAATCTTTTAAGACAGGAAGCAGTCGCCGAGTTTCGTCTTCTCACCAGATACGACTACCTGTAGGCACATCTACATAGCTTTGGCCTCGCCGCTGATGGTATCCTCTCTAGTTAATAGTAGCCATACTATACTTGTCCGATAAAGTGTAGTTCTAGAGAGAGAGAGAGAGAGAGAGAGAGAGAGAGAGTCAAGTACGCTATACCGCTTACGTGATTCCATAATCTTTTCTTTATCATGAAGCTTTATGCCCCGGATACAACTTTATTTTTAATCCTTTCTAACCTTTCCAGTCAATAATAGCCGTACTTCACGTCCTCTATAGACTGTCAATCACGAAAGGAAGTCAAATACGATACCCTCCTCATATGATTCCATGATCCCTCCTATATCATGAGGATTTATGCCTCTACCTTGAACATGATTTTATTTACAATCCCTGTTTATCCTTTCTAGTCAATAATAGCTGTACTTCACGTCCTCTATAGACTGTCAATCACGAAAGGAAGTCAAATACGATACCCTCCTCATATGATTCCATGATCCCTCCTATATCATGAGGATTTATGCCTCTACCTTGAACATGATTTTATTTACAATCCCTGTTTATCCTTTCTAGTCAATAATAGCTGTACTTCACGTCCTCTATAGACTGTCAATCACGAAAGGAAGTCAAATACGATACCCTCCTCATATGATTCCATGATCCCTCCTATATCATGAGGATTTATGCCTATACCTTGAACATGATTTTATTTACAATCCCTGTTTATCCTTTCTAGTCAATAATAGCTGTACTTCACGTCCTCTATAGACTGTCAATCACGAAAGGAAGTCAAATACGATACCCTCCTCATATGATTCCATGATCCCTCCTATATCATGAGGATTTATGCCTCTACCTTGAACATGATTTTATTTACAATCCCTGTTTATCCTTTCTAGTCAATAATAGCTGTACTTCACGTCCTCTATAGACTGTCAATCACGAAAGGAAGTCAAATACGATACCCTCCTCATATGATTCCATGATCCCTCCTATATCATGAGGATTTATGCCTATACCTTGAACATGATTTTATTTACAATCCCTGTTTATCCTTTCTAGTCAATAATAGCTGTACTTCACGTCCTCTATAGACTGTCAATCACGAAAGGAAGTCAAATACGATACCCTCCTCATATGATTCCATGATCCCTCCTATATCATGAGGATTTATGCCTCTACCTTGAACATGATTTTATTTACAATCCCTGTTTATCCTTTCTAGTCAATAATAGCTGTACTTCACGACCTCTATAAAATGTCAATCACGAAAGGGAGTCAAATACGATTCCCAACTCATATGATTTCATGATCACTCCTATATCATGAGGATTTATGCCTCTACCATGAATATAATTCTATTTACAAACCCTGTCTATCCTTTCCAGTAACATTTATACCAACGTATCGCTTTATAACTATAACTATAAAAGCTAGTCATATATTATGCTGATCAAAATAGAAAATATTTTAAAATCAGCTGAAATAATTCTCTTAGAAGGATTAGCCTATATTTAATGCTTAGTGCACGTTATTTTTAATAACACTGATACATTTATTTTTATTTTATAAATTTAGTCGTAGTCGGGTATGATTTAAACTAAACCCATTTAATTACCACAGATTAATAATTCCCAATTATTTTTAATTGTAATGGAAAGACAGCTAAAAACATTTAGCAAATGCTTGTAGTGAATATTTAAGGAACTAATGTAGTGTTTGTACGCCAGGAATATGTATTTACACACCAAAGCGACTCACTGACCAAGCAAGGTAAGTTGTAACTCAGCTAGAATGCGCTTGGAGAGCATCTCCGTTCACTCTCCAAATTAGCCCCTTACGCCCACGTGCCTCCAATCAGTGAGCATAAGTTAATTAACTGCAGTTGCACCGGTTTACCAATCACGACTGCTCATAGTCCAGTTATAATAGCAATAATACATCGAAACTATACAATTAGAGTGATGTGTTTAAAAATTATAACATAATATACTTTTTCTTCCGTCGTTTCTATATAACTTGGTTATTGTTTGTTATTTATTAAACAAAAAAACGAAACTTTTTAAATAGCAGTAGTTCCATTGGACTACACCATTTTTTATTATTATATTCCTTCTATTAGATCACACTCTCCTGAAATTCATTAAAAGTATTCTTGTTTTTGAAATATTTTTAATTTATTATATATATATATATATATATATATATATATATATATATATATATATATATATATATATCTTGTACAAATTTTTAATCGTTAATTAAGTACGTTTTTATTCGTCCAATCAAGTCAATACATATTTTTAACCTATAGTGGATGACAATTGATGTTAATGCAGTTTTTTCAAATATTTATTCAATAGTTAAATTATAAAAATTTGGGCGGTCTAAATCCGATTCGAACTGAGTATCTTCATGATCGAAGTCTAACGCTTAGGCTCTGTGCAAACTTTCTCATAGCTAGAAATTTAATTCTCAAAGATGTACCTACATTAATTTTTCTTTTACCCCGATCTAGTTTTCAAACATTCATTGTAAAACCTTAATTATGGCCGTGGTTAACACGCAATATCATGAATAATGCAATAAGATTAAAAATTAACGAAAAGAATAAAATAAACAAACAAACTGGATTAACGGAACCGGACTTTGCTTCACAAATGGACAATGGAAAGGGGAAGCGAAAATAAACTACAACACAATGCAATGAAAAAAACCGAAATATAGTAATAAGCAAAAATAATAGTCCAGCCCCATACATAGAAAAGAAAATGGAAAATTGCAAGGATACTCGCTATCTATTTTGCCCCATAATATTGTTATTCTGACTAATGTATATACATATTTATAATAACTGTAATTATAAAGTAAAAAGATACTGATATAGTATTGTTTTTTTGGTTGATTTAAGTAGGAATTGTTTTTATTAAATTATATTACTTGTTAACCATATAACTTATTCCGTAAAAAAGTATAAAAAGATATGTTCTCGAGAAGTAATCTATATAGAAATTACCTTTCCAAATGAAATAACTTTTCTCTGTAGAATCATTCATTGACATTTGTCTGTCTCGTAGCCTCTTTAGATAACCAATTACACAATCAACATTCTAAAAACCTAATTTAGAGGTAAATAAATAACAACAACATCCAATGACAGTTATTTTTCATTGGCCTAATGTACATTTCGGTGTATATCGACTATTCTCAGAACAAGAACATTGCAACCTAAATAAACTGAGTTGTACTGCGATTGTTTTGAAGATGGCTACCTAAAACCGAAATGTACAAAATAACAATTGTTTCTGATTAGTGGATGTTACTAGCTGAACACTCATTACAGTTTTAGACCGTTTTTACAATTATTAGAGCATTATCTATTTTAGGATTTTATATATTAGTACAATTAAGAAAGATAATGAAATAAAATTACCTGTTAGAGGATAGAGAAGAAATTAATGGCAACACAAATGCAGGGTTCCAAACCTGAAGTGCATATAGTAGAGAATTATCTGTTTTAGGGTTTTAAACATTATAAGGATTAAGGAAGCTTATGAAATAAAACTACCTGTTAGAGGATAGAAAGGAAATTAATGGCAACCTAAATGCAGGGTTCCATAATTGATGTCCATCTTATAGAGCATTATCTATTTTTGGATTTTAAATATTATAAGGATTAAAGAAGCAAATGGAAAAATCTATCTATTACAGAATAGATAGGAAATTAATGGCAACACAAACGCCGGGTTCCATAACTGAAGTGCATCTATTAGAGTATTATCTATTTTAGGATTTTAAATATTATAAGGATTAAGGAAGCCTATGAAATAAAACTATCTTTTAGAGAATAGAGAAGAAATTAATGGCAACACAAACACAGGGTACCATATCTAAACATCATCTATTAGAGTATTATCTATTTTAGGATTTTATATATTATAAGGATTAAGGAAGCTATTGAAATAAAATTACCTGTTAGAGGATAGAGAAGAAATTAATGGCAACACAAAATGCAGGGATCCAAACCCGAAGTGCATATAGTAGAGACGTGTCTATTTTAGGATTTTAAACATTATAAGGATTAAGGAAGCTTATGAAATAAAACTACCTGTTAGAGGACAGAAAGGAAATTAATGGCAACCTAAATGCAGGGTTCCATAATTGATGTTCATCTTATAGAGCATTATCTATTTTTGGATTTTAAATATTATAAGGATTAAAGAAGCAAATGGAAAAATCTATCTATTACAGAATAGATAGGAAATTAATGGCAACACAAACGCCGGGTTCCATAACTGAAGTGCATCTATTAGAGTATTATCTATTTTAGGATTTTAAATATTATAAGGATTAAGTAAGATAATGAAATTAAACTTTCTGTTAGAGGATAGAGAAGAAATTAATGGCAACACAAACGCAGGGTTCCATACCTGAACTACATCTATTAGAGTATTATCTATTTTTGGATTTTAAATATTATAAGGATTAAAGAAGCTAATGGAAAAATCTATTTATTACAGAATAGATAGGAAATTAATGGCAACACAAACGCCGGGTTCCATAACTGAAGTCCATCTATTAGAGTATTATCTATTTTAGGATTTTAAATATTATAAGGATTAAGGAAGCCTATGAAATAAAACTATCTTTTAGAGAATAGAGAAGAAATTAATGGCAACACAAACACAGGGTACCATATCTAAACATCATCTATTAGAGTATTATCTATTTTAGGATTTTATATATTATAAGGATTAAGGAAGCTATTGAAATAAAATTACCTGTTAGAGGATAGAGAAGAAATTAATGGCAACACAAAATGCAGGGATCCAAACCCGAAGTGCATATAGTAGAGACGTGTCTATTTTAGGATTTTAAACATTATAAGGATTAAGGAAGCTTATGAAATAAAACTATCTGTTAGAGGACAGAAAGGAAATTAATGGCAACCCAAACGCAGGATACCATAACTGAAGTGCATCTATTAGAGTATTATCTATTTTAGGATTTTAAACATTATAAGGATTAAGGAAGCCTATGAAATAAAACTACCTGTTAGAGGATAGAAAGGAAATTAATGGCAACCAAAACGCAATAAATACAATATACCTTAAGGTAGCAGTGCTTCGGGCAATTCAAACCCGCTCCCAAGTTAAAAAAAAAAACCCCAAACGCAGGGTTCCATAACTGAAGTGCATCTATTAGAGTATTATCTATTTTAGGATTTTAAATATTATAGGGATTAAGGAAGCTAATGAAATAAAGTTAATGGTTAGAGGATAGAGAAGAAATTAATGCCAATTTAAACGCAGGGTTCCAAGTCTGAAGTGCATATAGTAGAGAATTATCTATTTTAGGATTTTAAATACTATAAGGATTAAGAAAGCCTATGAAATAAAACTACCTGTTAGAGGATAGAAAGGAAATTAATGGCAACCCAAACGCAGGGTTCCATAACTGAAGTTCACCTTTTAGAGTATTAGCTATTTTAGAATTGTAAATATTATAACGATTAAGGAAACTTATGAAATAAAACTACTTTTAGAGAATAGAGAGGAAATTAATGGCAACACAAGCGCAGGGTACCATATCTAAACAGCATCTATTAGAGTATTATCTATTTTAGGATTTTAAATATTATAGGGATTTATGAAGCTAATGAAATAAAATTACCTGTTAGAGGACAGAGAAGAAATTAATGGCAACACAAATGCAGGGTTTCAAACCTTACGTGCATATAGTAGAGAATTATCTGTTTTAGGGTTTTAAACATTATAAGGATTAAGGAAGCTTATGAAATAAAACTACCTGTTAGAGGATAGAAAGGAAATTAATGGCAACCTAAATGCAGGGTTCCATAATTGATGTCCATCTTATAGAGCATTATCTATTTTTGGATTTTAAATATTATAAGGATTAAAGAAGCAAATGGAAAAATCTATCTATTACAGAATAGATAGGAAATTAATGGCAACACAAACGCCGGGTTCCATAACTGAAGTGCATCTATTAGAGTATTATCTATTTTAGGATTTTAAATATTATAAGGATTAAGGAAGCCTATGAAATAAAACTATCTTTTAGAGAATAGAGAAGAAATTAATGGCAACACAAACACAGGGTACCATATCTAAACATCATCTATTAGAGTATTATCTATTTTAGGATTTTATATATTATAAGGATTAAGGAAGCTATTGAAATAAAATTACCTGTTAGAGGATAGAGAAGAAATTAATGGCAACACAAAATGCAGGGATCCAAACCCGAAGTGCATATAGTAGAGACGTGTCTATTTTAGGATTTTAAACATTATAAGGATTAAGGAAGCTTATGAAATAAAACTACCTGTTAGAGGACAGAAAGGAAATTAATGGCAACCTAAATGCAGGGTTCCATAATTGATGTTCATCTTATAGAGCATTATCTATTTTTGGATTTTAAATATTATAAGGATTAAAGAAGCAAATGGAAAAATCTATCTATTACAGAATAGATAGGAAATTAATGGCAACACAAACGCCGGGTTCCATAACTGAAGTGCATCTATTAGAGTATTATCTATTTTAGGATTTTAAATATTATAAGGATTAAGTAAGATAATGAAATTAAACTTTCTGTTAGAGGATAGAGAAGAAATTAATGGCAACACAAACGCAGGGTTCCATACCTGAACTACATCTATTAGAGTATTATCTATTTTTGGATTTTAAATATTATAAGGATTAAAGAAGCTAATGGAAAAATCTATTTATTACAGAATAGATAGGAAATTAATGGCAACACAAACGCCGGGTTCCATAACTGAAGTCCATCTATTAGAGTATTATCTATTTTAGGATTTTAAATATTATAAGGATTAAGGAAGCCTATGAAATAAAACTATCTTTTAGAGAATAGAGAAGAAATTAATGGCAACACAAACACAGGGTACCATATCTAAACATCATCTATTAGAGTATTATCTATTTTAGGATTTTATATATTATAAGGATTAAGGAAGCTATTGAAATAAAATTACCTGTTAGAGGATAGAGAAGAAATTAATGGCAACACAAAATGCAGGGATCCAAACCCGAAGTGCATATAGTAGAGACGTGTCTATTTTAGGATTTTAAACATTATAAGGATTAAGGAAGCTTATGAAATAAAACTATCTGTTAGAGGACAGAAAGGAAATTAATGGCAACCCAAACGCAGGATACCATAACTGAAGTGCATCTATTAGAGTATTATCTATTTTAGGATTTTAAACATTATAAGGATTAAGGAAGCCTATGAAATAAAACTACCTGTTAGAGGATAGAAAGGAAATTAATGGCAACCAAAACGCAATAAATACAATATACCTTAAGGTAGCAGTGCTTCGGGCAATTCAAACCCGCTCCCAAGTTAAAAAAAAAAACCCCAAACGCAGGGTTCCATAACTGAAGTGCATCTATTAGAGTATTATCTATTTTAGGATTTTAAATATTATAGGGATTAAGGAAGCTAATGAAATAAAGTTAATGGTTAGAGGATAGAGAAGAAATTAATGCCAATTTAAACGCAGGGTTCCAAGTCTGAAGTGCATATAGTAGAGAATTATCTATTTTAGGATTTTAAATACTATAAGGATTAAGAAAGCCTATGAAATAAAACTACCTGTTAGAGGATAGAAAGGAAATTAATGGCAACCCAAACGCAGGGTTCCATAACTGAAGTTCACCTTTTAGAGTATTAGCTATTTTAGAATTGTAAATATTATAACGATTAAGGAAACTTATGAAATAAAACTACTTTTAGAGAATAGAGAGGAAATTAATGGCAACACAAGCGCAGGGTACCATATCTAAACAGCATCTATTAGAGTATTATCTATTTTAGGATTTTAAATATTATAGGGATTTATGAAGCTAATGAAATAAAATTACCTGTTAGAGGACAGAGAAGAAATTAATGGCAACACAAATGCAGGGTTTCAAACCTTACGTGCATATATTAGAGAGTTATTATTTTAGGATTTTAAATATTATAAGGATTAAGGGAGCTAAGGAAATAAAACTACCTGTGTTAGGGGAAAGAGAGGAAATCAATGGCAAGAAAAACTGCGTGGTTAAGGAGGAAACTAGTTAGTTTTCTATATTATTTTTTCTACTTTTTCTATAATTACAATTTTGGAATCAACTTGGTGGCAAAAAATCCACTACTTACTAATATTTTTCAGCAGACGCGTTTCGCACTAGGTCAGCGCATTATTCAATGCTGTGAGTCAAGGACAAGACTGTAGCTCAGGTGTGTTGTGTTGGTGTGAGTCTGTGGTGCATTGGTTTTCTGTGGTGTGTCATTGTTCATAGAGTAGTTGATAATCAAGTGTTCAAATATAGTATTGATGTAACACCCCGTTATTTTGAAAATGGGTTTGTGGTTTAATTTATTTTAAAACCCTAGGCTCCCTTTATTCACAAATTTGTATTCTATTTACCTTGATAAGACCGGTTCATTGTTTTCCTTTACAATTGTATCTTACTTTTTTGCTTAGGTAGAAATATTCGTCTATCCAAATCGTTCTAAAGAAGACAGGTTACATTCAAATTCTGGTTTATATTTTCAAAAAAAATTAATTTTTAAACAATTTAAAATATTACACTTAAAAAATTCTTTTATTAACATGAATTAAAATACTAAAAGTTCAAGTCTTTTAAAAATGTTTTGAGTTAAAGCTAGGTTAATGTACACTATATTTGTATATTTACTGATTTGAATCTACCGAAAAACATCAAGAGATTAAGTTTAAAACATATCCAAGTATTGTTGTAAAGCCAATCACTTGAACTTACATGGCTTTGTTAGCACATATTAAAACTTTACACGGTGTTACTTTTATAACATAAAATTTTGAAAATATGAAAATAAACGAAACAAAGCCACTTATAACACATTTCCCTGTTGTTATTAAATTTAGAAATTCAAAATTTTAAAAGTTTAATACAAAACTTCAACGATTGCAATATGCTCATAGAGCACAATCCCTACTCTTATATATTCAGAAAAGCCTTACATTAGTTTACGTTTTATCATAGCGTGACTTTAGACTAGCGTCGTCATGAAACACTTTTAAAAACAAAAACTTCTTTTAAACTAGGCCAATTTTAACATTAGCTAATATAACAAACATTTATGCAACACGCTGAATTGTAACCAAAAATTATCAGCATGTTACATTGATTATGAGTGTGTTTTGTCGTTTAGAATGTGTTGTGTATAGTTTTTGTGGTCTTTGTATATCTCGTAGTTTCCGGTGTGTTTAGTTTGATGCTTTTTTGAATGTAGTGTAGGATTTCTAGATTGGTGTCTATATTGGTGTGTGAGTGTAGTGTGTTTTGTATGTGTATGGCGAAATTTATGTTGGTTGTGTCTTTTTTATGTTTTTTTATGTGTTCTTTGTATATTTTTGTAAAGGTCCTCCCAGTTTGGCCTATATAAAATCAGTGGCAGTCGTTGCATGTAACCTTGTATTTTCCTACCCTGTCGTGTTTATTCTGGTGGGTTTTTATACTGTGTAGGTGTTTTTTAGTTGTTGGATGTTCTAAATGCTACTTTGTATTTAAGTTTGCGGACCGAGGAAGCTATTTTTGTGATGTTTTGTCTTGGTAAGTTAGTGTTATGTATTTTTTGTGTTTGTGCATTGTTGTGTTGCTGTGTTATGTGTATTGTTTTTTTGCGCATTATATTGTCTATCAAACATGATGTGTTTGTATCCGTTTTTTAGGCTGTGTATTTTTTTGACTTGAGTTCGTTTATTTTGTTTTCATTGTTCATGGGTATGTTGGTTAGTCTGTGTATTATGGAGTGGAAAGCAGTTGTTTGCGTTGTGTGATTGAAAGTGTTGTGTATAAGGTTCGTTATATTTTACCGAATGGGAAAAATTAATAAACAACTAAACTGGTAGCTAAACAAATTATTAATTGGCATTTTGCAATTTTTTTGTACAAGAGGAAAAGAGTACAGTTAATCAATAAAATTTGTTTAATTAATTCATGAGCGTAGTATTCTATTTAGGTCACTAAAAAAAATAAAAAGTTGCCTAATTGGACTCCAAAACATTTTATTTTATTAGTTTTCAATTTTACTTGTCAATTTTAAACTTGATATTAGTGTAAATCTTTCGTTAGCTGATTTCCCGAAGAAGCATGTCTCTTTTTATTGAATTTTTACTTACGTTGACTAGTAGTATTTATTATTTAATAATCAGAAATAGTAACATCTGTTGTCTGGATAGCATTTTTATCTTGAACTGTTAATTTAATCACGTCTTTTGACAGGTAAATAGTTCTGCATTGATAAACAAACAAATGCTTTCACGCATTGCATCTTGACTGAAAGAGTTGTCAGTTTTTTTTAAATGCCAATTAGTAAGAACTGTTTCTTGTTTACCAAGAGATTAGGTGAGGAAATTTCCTTTATCATTGTTTTGTAAACATTGATTTTGTTTGAACAAAGACCTAACGTTAGGATTGTTAGGTGAGTTGAAACATCACTTAGCTGTAACACATATCACCGTCCTTGACACATTTCTATGTGATTTTGTTTCTTTTCTAAATTTATGCTTTTCACAAGTATTGCATGAATCATTTCACTCATCCCTTTCCTACAGCTTCTGAGTGGTGCTGGTACACAAACATAGTATGGATGACTGCATTCCTGGAAATATTAACCAATAACCTTAATAGTTTCTTTACTAAATAAACGTAAATAAACATTTATTTATTCAAAAATATGAATTAACGTGCATTATTTAATGGAAATTATTAATATCGAAGACCATATTTTTAATCGACAATAAGTAACAAAGACTGAACTAATAACGTTTACTTAATTTCATATATGTTGCTCAAATATAGATTATAAACAAGAAACATTACATTTAAATGTTGCAAATCATAATGGTTAGAATTTGATAAAAATACGACTAACATTAAACTTTATTTAGATATTTTAATATAGATAGAAGATAATTATTATTTTCTATAAGCTAACCTTCTAGAAATTTGCAATTTAGAGGCTAGATAAACCAAAAGAATTCCATACTAACGGCCAACATATACACACAAAAATAAATAATTATATAACCTAACATCAGTGCCTATCGAATCTTTCTTTATAAAAGAGAGTACTATTTTACGTTGGATTAAACTATTATATAGGAGTAGTATTTCCCAATATAGCAAAGAAGTATTGAGTTTAAATTTTTAAAAAATAACTTTATTCGCTCTAGATCTACCTAACCTTCTAGCTTTTTGCAACATAGAGGTTAACTAACACAAATAATTTCACTGCTAACAGCCAAAATATAAAAACCAATCCAGTCTGTAACTAATCCATACCAGGCTTCCTTTGAAATCATTTTTCTTTTGATTCACGTTTCAGAAGCTCCATTTTCCACGAGCCAATCAGTATGTCAACTCAAAAGAAATGTGAACATTTTTCCATCATTGTTACAGACCTGCCATTTCTATCTGTTCGTATCCCCGGCTAGAATGACAAGAAGGAGGGTTAAACTGTGCTTTAACCTATAATTTAAACTATAAGAAATATCCTGCTCTAAATGGATCTACGTTTCTACGGTCAGATCTGATATGGAAGACCATAGCTGGATTTTATACAACTTTCAAGGGAGTCCCAATCTCACCTGACTTACGCAGATATATCTTCGATGGCGAAGTAATGGCTGAATGACTCTTAAGTTATATCGATATCAAGAAGATGGTCATTCTTTCTTATTCATCCTCAGCGCTTCAAGCTATTACATCGGCCCTGCCACAAGAAGGCGATTTCATTATAAGGTGCAAGTAAGCCCTATTCCAAATTCTAATAGAAGAGATCCGTCTATAAAAGGCCCTTGGACATTGTCACCTTGATGGTAACGATCCCACTGACAAACTCAGTAGTTGTAACATTCCCCAAGAAGATATCAAAACATATTATCTAGCTTATGCATCCTTATAACACACAATTTATAGCCAAAAGGTGAAGGTAACGCGGAAAGCAACCGCTCCTGCAAACACTTTGAACCCTTTGTGAGATCAAAATTCATCCTATCAAGGGACGTCGAGGTTGATACCTTTAGGATGGTGGTCGGCCATGATATATCTAAACCCATCTGCGCCGAATGGACCTCGCAGACTCCTCCAACTTTCCTCTTATGATCTAGCCACCTGCATCGCTCTGGAACATTCCAATGACGATGATACCTTGCAGGAACGGGCAAGGCTCAAATAGACTGCACACTCCGGTATAAAAATTAAAGTGTCTGAGTGTTCGTGCCCAACCCTCCTATTTTTATTATAAGTATAAATAAAAATAATGTTAATTTAACAGTGAAAATAGAGTTTTGATAATACAAAATAACTACGTTAGTTCCCAAACTGGTAAGACTGAAATTTACTTCATCTCAGCTAACATTCACCACTATATCCACATATTTATTTTTCACATAAGCTAATATAGGATGTTTTGGGAAGTTCCCATCAGCTACATATCTTAGTGAATTTCTTAGGGAATATATTACAAGGTTTAAATATGGAGTAAAGGATCTTTAAGACGTCATAAATGTACACTTCCATATTTTAATAAAGCGATTTAAAATGTGAAGATTAGAAATGTAGGTGACGTATACTCAGTAAACACAAACTAGCATATGCAGCCATATGTTGTGAAACGGTTTAAATATAAGACGATAAAATGTTAAGGAGAAGTATACTCAGTAAACACAAACTAGCAGATGCAGTCATATGCTATTAAAGGATTTAAATATGGGACGATGAGACGTCAAGGGAACGTATACTCAGTAAACACAAACTAGCAGATGCAGTCATATGCTATTAAAGAGTTTAAATATGTGACGATGAGACGTCAAGGGAACGTATACTCAGTAAACACAAACTAGCATATGCAGTCATATGCCATTATAGGGTTTAAATATGTGACGATAAAACGTTAAGGGGACGTATACTCAGTAAACACAAACTAGCATATGCAGTAATATGCTATTAAAAGGTATATTTATGTAACGATGAGGCGTTAAGGGAACGTGTACTCAGTAAACACAAACTAGCATATGCAGTCATATGCTATTATAGGGTTTAAATATGTGACGATGAGATATTGAGAAGACGTTTACTCAGTATATAGAAACTAGCATCAACAGTCAATATGTTAATAAATATTTTAAATATGTGACGATGAGGTATGGAGGATCTTTTTAAGTAGTGGATTGAACATATATCTCTTACGTTTGCGGTATCAATTGATTTCTATTTCTGCTGCTTAGCTCTTTTTGTTTTAATTGTTCAGTTTTTCCTGTACTTCAACTATTTTCGCTTACATGAAAAATGCCAAATACATAAGTAGAATCATATGAAAATGACATTATCTCTTATCTTTCCAGCGGTATGTCACATCCAAGAGCCACACTAGAGAGGTGATGGCTGATTAGTTCAGTTGAAACTTCCCACAGTAAAGCTGGAAACTCACGGTTACTGAGCCCCAGCCAAGCATTCGACCTGCATAGGATCGTGTTGTAGATTCAAAAGTCAAAATTACTATAAACGTTTAATTAAACAGAAAGGTCCAATTAATAAATACGATGGCAGCGCCCATTAGCCTAACTACGCCTAAGGTAAGACCTAATCAGCCCTACAAAATCTGCAAATCTGATCGTTTTTTCATCTCATTATTTTTCAATTAAACCAATTTCTAAGCTATCTTTTTTAGTAAATCAGCCATTGTTCTCTTTTATCAATAACATTATTTTAATTATATTATTTTAAAAAACATTCTTGAAATCCTTGGAAATGCTACAATATAATCTCGTTAATATAAAATTATACTATAGTTTAGGTCAGTATTAGAATATAATTGCGTTATTTGACTGAGCTATTTATCATAATATGATTAAACTTTCTGTGTAAGGAAACTAGAATGGAAAACGTTTGGTCATTAAAAAAGGTCTTATATTCAAATGGTCATTTTAGGGTTTAAAATTCATATTTTTTCCTTTGCAAGTATTCCACAACCATAGGCGAGCAAGCCGCTGCATCATATTAATGTAAGAGATTAATCGTCACGAAATATAAAGAATTAAAACCATAAAATAATACATTTTATATGTATAAAAATTTCCATTTATTTATGTGACATCAAAATACTAAATCATATTCAACTCACTATAATACTATATTTTACAATTTCCCGAATCAATTGAAAAAACAATATCAATTTAATTATATTGAAGAAAGTTTTATACTACAATCTTAGTTTTAAAAAATAATGAAACCCTACTACATGCATTTACAAAAAATATGTGTGACATAAAATCTACGCTTTTAACACAGCCAATAAAACAAACAGGATTTTTCAGTTTTACGATAATGGTGTACGTAAGGTTAGAAGTGGGCATTTAAGTGCTGTTCCACTGGAACAGCGTTGAAGCTTACCAATTACTTCAAGACCAATTGCACTACAAATTACGTTTCATTTTAAAACTGAATGGCTTGAAAACTAACTGCCTGAAAATACCCTAGTTTTACGCTGTTTAGCCCTAAAAGAGCTTCAAGCACGTTTTCTTTTTTTAGAAACATAATTATGGTCTCTTTAAATACTGTTTGAATCCATCTTCAACTGGAGCTACTATTTTACACTTATACGCTTTAATATACATCCATATGTAAACACTAGCCTGTAATTTGACACATTTTCTACAAATAAGAACAAATCTTTTAAGAGAAAAAAGACATTATCAACTCAGAAACTTCTTTTTGTGTTTTTTCAATGTATTTTTACAAAGGATTAGGTGGGTGGGGAAATTATATTATAGAATTTTGAAGTAATTTTTACAGAATATAATGTCCAAAATTGACATTGTGCACTGAGCATTGTACTCGTACATTGGATATAATTTAAATTCCATATCTCGATTACCTTACTATTAGGTCATGTAGAATCTTCCTTTACTTAGCCTGTGCAGAATTTGTTGGCTTGTAACATTTTTGTAATTGGCGCACAGCAAATTTCTATTTTTTGTTATGATTTATAAATACTTGTATCTTTTCTAGGACACTTGAGCGAAACGATCTTCCTCTCAGGCCTATGTATGATAAACAAGTTAGTTTTATACCGTGGATGAGTTGTATAAATCTTTGACTGTGGTGTTGGATTTTAAGTGTTTATTGAGATTGTTTTGTATCGAGTAGGATAATTTTAATTGTACTTGTGGTGTGTGCTAGTTTGTGTGTTTTGAATGATATGAGGTAGTTAGAGCCAGAGTAGGTCTAACTTTTTTTGAAGAGAATTGTGCTAGGTGGGTGGCAACCTATACTTTTTATTGACGGAGTGGTCTAATTGCAGTTGTGCTACTTATTGATAGATAGCAGCACTGAAACTCATAGGACTTCTGATTCTCCATGGAAAGAGCTTATGAGCTTGGTACATGGGCAATCAATCCCGTTTCCTTCACTCGCGGTAGGGATACTAACCGCATGCGCATGTGAAACGGAGGTAGCTCGCTAGAGGTTGGCTGCCACGAGGGCTCAGACCCAAATAAAAAAAATAATAAAAAATACTTAACCCATTTTCTCACTGGGTAGATACGACCCCACCCACGACACACACAGGCGGCCGCTGTCCTTACTGACGACCCAACTCTAACCTTATACAAACAATACAAATATACATACTAATAGATTCTGCTTTACAGTTATGTTCCAGGTGACGCAGGGGTACATTGCCAGAGTCGCAGCCTAGCCCCAATGGAAGTTCTAATTTTGACTGCATGCCTTTTCAGTTTCGAGTAGGCAGCAGAAGAAGAGCCGCATGTCATTCCTGCCATAGACTCACTAACTTGTTTTATTCCAGGTGACTCAGGAGCACCCCAGGATCGCAGCCTAGCCCCAACGGAAGTTCTAATTTTGACTGCATGTCTTTTCAGTTTTGAGTAGGCAGCAGAAGAAGAGCCGCATGTCATTCCTGCCATAGACTCACTAACTTGTTTTATTCCAGGTGACTCAAGGGCACCCCAGGATCGCAGCCTAGCCCCAACGGAAGTTCTAATTTTGACTGCATGTCTTTTCAGTTTCGAGTAGGCAGCAGAAGAAGAGCCGCATGTCATTCCTGCCATAGACTCACTAACAAGGTATTTGTAAGGTAATACCCCTCCTTATCCCTTAACATGAGGTGATCCAAGCCACCAAGGATTCCTGCATGATCTGTCGCGGGATTTTTCCTGGCAGGGTTTCTTTCTTTCAGGTTTTTACATTCCGCTCTTAGCGCGACACTTACCGTACTCTTATCACTACCTCCTGATTCTCCATGGAAAGAGCTTGGTAAAAACATTTCCAAGTAAACGTACTAGAGTCAAGGCGCCAAACTAACTACAAGTGGGAACTAAGATCCGGTTCCTTTTAGCTAAACAATTGCTTCAATAAAAGTCGAACTATGGAAATAAATGTTAAATGACAGTAGCGGTTAAGTGTTAGAAATGTCCCTCTCTACCCCTAACGAAATTCGTCTATAAAAATTAAGGTAATTTGCTAGCGTACAAGTGTGTATTTAATTTAAGGAATAACTATGTGGCCCAAAAAAACATTTTGCTAGCGTAAGCGCAGGTACAAATGTATAAAGGACGTCATCAAAGTATGCTTCCAGCGACTAGTTTTGTATCAGCAACCCAGCAGGACAGCTCGCAATTCAAAGCTTCCTTCGAACATTTAGCTTTATCAAAACGTTGTTTAAAAACGCTTCACTAAGAATCCAATTAGACCAATAAACGTTTAGTTGCGGACACGACACGTCACCGTGCACCTGGCCTTGCGTGTACTAGCACATCAACATCTAACATAATTAAAATGTTCGATACATCATCAGCCTCTACATCCGATATACTCGTATCTACACATTTTTTCAATATAGTTTATTATTTCATATCGAAACTAATTTATCATCGAATTTATCTAATGTCTACCATCTCATGCAAGTCAGTGTTTTGACACTCCTTATCATCTTTGTAGGAAAGTATTTATACTGACCATCACCTCCCGTCTCGCCTACTGCGATCTCTCAAGGTCAAGTGCACGGTTACGTGGTCCGCACTTTCACTGCGTGTCATTACGAATAGTTTTAAATGATAGGCCCATGTCTAACCTAACAGAACCTGGTCCCCAAAATTCTTATTAATTCTTATGTTAAGACCACCAATACCCCCCCCCTATATCTAGACGTAGACAATAATCGTCCATGAGGTCATAATACTGTACCTTATATAAGTTAATCAGTTATCTACCTGTTTTACAGAAAAATACCCAACATCTTTTCTTTGGAATGATTGTCAACAGGTTAGGGATATATCCACCTGCTTGGGTAATTAATAGGATAAACGTTACCTTTTACAGAATTTTGTCATATGAGCATTACAGCAGTATCAATTGAGTGAGGGAGATATTCAGTAACTGTATGTTGGTTAAGTGAAAGTGAAGAAAAGGTCCAAGGCAATAAATCATTAATTATAAGTATTAATTTATATTAAAATCAAACGCAACTCTTTAAAGTAAAGCAATCAAGTAAAAAATTTAAAAATTATCATATAAACTTTTCATAAATTTTTTAAAGAAATAATACGTAATTCAAGTCATAAAGTATAACTTTTATCAAATCAAGAGCAGTAACCTATACGCTCCTTGGGATAATTGCGGATATTTTTTAAGATGGTTATACTTTGCAATTAGCTATAAGAGTTTTGTTGCCTACCGGCAAATTAGAGCTAGACTGAATTAATTTATGTTATAACTATATGTAGCTACTACCTTTAACCAATCTAATTAAAGTAAATCAGTTGTAAAAAAAAAAACAAGTAGCTGTGTATTAATCTAATTCCTTTTAAGTCCAAAAATATTTTTAGAACACCTTTAGCGGTAGAAGTATGTTATAATATATATACAGTAAACTCCCGATTATCCGTGGGCGGATTAACCGGTTTGCGGATTATTCGGGGTCTGCCATTGTTTTACAAATATCCGATTTTTATTCCAATCAGATTCGTGTGTTTAAATTTCCAATCCTTTGGACTTGATTCCAGAGCAACATTAAGTCAGTCTCGTTCATTGGAACAAGACAAACATTGTAATCTCCCTCAGAAAGCAAGCTGCTAGATAGGATTTATCTCAGTTGCAGTTTATAATTAATAAATTGGAAAAAAAATCCAAACTGTGAATTACGACGTAAATATATATAAGGCTTAATAGAAGTTAAAATGAAGGGAATAGATATGTAAATATGTACGTACTAATTTTTACATTGAAAGGGAAGCATCCCGACGCGGGCCAGCGAAATAAAAGGGGCGAGCAGACTACTGTATATAAGAGATAATGACAAAATGCTTGGACGCCCGAAAACCTAATGTGTATCATAAGATTGTAAACAAATGTCAGCTAATCTCGGCTATAAATAGTCTAGGACGTGACATATGCATTATCCATGTCTGTCATATACATTATCGATCTTTATGGCTTTGTGACACAAGTAAACACTGTGCGACAAAATGGTTAGATCTCACATTAAATCTAAAATCAATGCTGACAAAAAAACCGGCGAAAGGGACAGATTTTTTGTTAAAAAGTGAAAGTATTATATGTAAAGGAAATTAGATATGTACATACATACTTACTTTTGACATATACTTATGTACGTATTGTAAATAGTTAGACATATAAATATACATGTTATAATCCGTCAAAACATCGATATTTTAAATTATTTTCTGTATTTATTTTGTCCTCTGAAAATTATTTGTGAATTGCATTAACCGGGGACATTATTTGTGTAACTTATTATATAATAATCGATTATCGATCGTTTTGCGTATTCTTTGTTCATAGCGGATTATCCGGGAAATTCGTTATCCGGCGTTGCCGGGCCTCCATATTCCACGGATAATCGGGAGTTTGCTGTATATATATATATATATATATATATATATATATATATATATATATAGAGAGAGAGAGAGAGAGAGAGAGAGACGGTGATCATGAGAGTGGTTAGGTGTTATTAAAACCAATAGTATAAATGAAATCAAGGTTTAGGCTAGGCGTTTTTTAAATATTCATTATAAGGTCGATTGAATACTGTTCTTCAGAATTGAATTTATATTACATGAATTTTCATGAGTAATATTTTCATTGAGTATATTTGAACACAAAAGATTTAATAGACTTTGAATTCAATTACATAGCCTAGTAGTAGAGGAATTTATAGTCTGACACAACCTACTTGATTGGACGAGGAGGAGGAAATTGAGTGGAAATTGAACTGCAGAGAGCAATATGTTTGCGTTTGAAGTGAAGAAATGTAATTATATCGGTAAAGTTGTTCTCCTAATCATGATTTTCTATTTATTTTCCAGAATATTGAATAAATTACCTGTTTTCTTTAGAAATTAAACCAAAGTTAGGTTTGGTGAATACTGAAAACCTTTACATAGTATATTGTCTGATTGATTGACTGATCGACGCTGAAGCGTAATTATTAAAGCTGGAAACTCGAAATGCTATAAATGTATCCGTCTCATAACGTAGAACATGCTATCCTGAGAAAAGATCGGGTAAAAGCTTAGTTTTAACGGGTAAAAACGCTAAGATCGTTTTAAGAAAGCCTTTTGAGCCTTTTTTTTTTGCGAAAAATCTTTGAGGTTATTTATCATTGTTTTCACTAATTATTAAAATATCTAGACGTTTAGGTATAATTACTTATCACAGGTCTTTGACTTATTCAAGTAGTTTTTAATAAACATATTAGCAGTCATTTATTAAAACTAATTAATTTTAATTATAAAAATCTGATCATATTACTTTACTTCATCAACTTCTTTAACTATACCATAGATAAAGTAAAAGGGTAAAATTATGTATAAAAATTTTAAAATTTGTTAAATTACCTATTCAATGTAAAACAGTTAATTCTACCTCGCATAGTTAATAATCATGCGCTTTTGCGCTCTCAACCAAAGATTTCATTTTCTATTGATAATGGTAATAAGAATATATAAAATTCACGTAACCTCAAACTACAATACAGAAATAAATTGAAAACAACTACTAGTTATACTACTTAAACTTGCTTATTCTTTCATTGTTTTTTAATTAATTATTATAATTTCAATAATAATTTAATAATGATTTTTTTTATAACGTTAATGGTCTAAGAGGGACAGGGTAGAATATAATGTAGTGAGACATGTCCTTCAACCAGCCATTTACACCCCATATTTGAACGTAAAAACATATATTCACAAGTAGAGTCCACCTGGGAGGGGGGAGATAAAGCACACAAAAAGGCTGTGGCGTTACCGGGGAACGAAGCCTTAACCTTTAAGTTAGTAGTCAAGTTCTCTATCCACTAGACCCTGGGTTTCCAACCTACAACCAGCGGGCCACATCCGGCCCGCGAACAGTACTTTCCGGCTCGCGAAAGCTATCATACTGAAAAAAATTGTATTTGATAATATATTTCCTTTTAAGCAGTTTTACCATTAAATATGAGTACAGTACTCGTCTCTCACCTGCCACAAGTGTAATACTAGCTGTAAACAAGTAAAAAAATAAGCAAGAAAATCTCAGAAACCACCACTGAGCCTTTGATTAGAAAACACGTCGTGGGTGTATGGGTGGAGGGGTTAGACTTTCTGCCCTGAAATATTGCTGGCTCGCCTTTCCTCCAAAAGTTTTCGATGTGGCATTTGTGTAAAAAGGGTTGAAGACCCTTGCACTAGACCACTCGATCGCCTCAAATACAATAATAAATCGTAAATAGTAAGTGGACGATTAAAATACGACGGTTTTAAAACCGTACACTATTACATTGCTTTTCTCTTAGAGAAATATAACACATATCGAGAATATCCTTGGCATAGGAAATATTATCTACCTCATTTCTATTAATGTAAAAACATACATCGCACAACTTATGGCATTACTATTTTATGGCTTTCTAAATAACAAAATTATAATGACAATTTTGTATAACAGATTGAAACGAATTACGGTTTACTTGCAGTAAATCGAATTGCAGGATTGAGTTTGGTATGTTAAAAATATGTATATGAAGGTGTTTGTTCCCAGTGAGCTACATTTACATATCATGCATACCAAGTACCCTTCACCTCGAAATAGTGCTACACGGTGAGAAGTAACTTTTATATTTAAATTTTGCTAATCAAGGTAAATTTCACGAGATACGTAATCAACCTTTCCAATCAGAATTTATAAGGTAATAAGAAGCATAAATATTCATAATATATAATATTATACAATATATACATATATATATATATATATATATATTATATATACTTATATATATATATATATATATATATATATATATATAATACGTTTTCTTGTTTAATAATTTAAAACAACATAGGTTATTCAAATACAAGAATATTTATTAATTTACATCCAAAGCTTTTCGTTGGTAAACAGTACCAACATCATCAGGAATGAAAATGTAGGCCTAATGTTTTAGGCCTACAGCTTACATTTTGTAATTTTCATTCCTGATGATGTTGGTACTGTTTACCAACGAAAAGATATACATATATATATATATATATATATATATATATATATATATATATATATATATATATATATATATAAACCAGATGTAGGCATCTGTATAGATGTAACAACTATAAGCTACTTAGAAAATTTGGATAATGCTGATACTGCCAGTCAGCGAAAAGCTTCAATGTATAAAGAAAACTAAAATAACAAATTAAAATTCTTGTTTATGAAAGTGTTAATTAATTGTGTGTATATAAAATATAAAACAAGAAAAACATGCAAGAATTACAATATATATATATATTTAATAAATTAAAAATATTTCAAAAACAAGATTACTTTTAATGAATATATTTATTTAAAGCTTTTCGCCGATAAAATAGTATCAGCATCTTCAGGAAAATAATTATTTAATAAAATACTTTTACAAAATTAAATCATATGTACTACTATATATATATATATATATATATATATATATATATATATATATATATATATATATCAAATGTACTACTAAATCATAGTACATATGATTTAATTATATATATATATATTTTTAAAACAACATAGGTTATTCAAATACAAGAATATTTATTAATTTATATTCAAAGCTTTTCGTTGTTAAACACTACCAACATCATATGATGGTACTGTTTACCAACGAAAAGCTTTGAATATAAATTAATAAATATTCTTGTATGTGAATAACCTATGTTGTTTTAAATTATTATTGTTTTATTATACTGTTTTAATTATATATATATATATATATATATATATATATATATATATATATATATATATCAAAACTAATGGGGCTATTCAAATACTAGAATTATTTATTCATCTGTTATTTTTCATTTTTTTTTATTCAAAACTTTTTGTCGGTAAACTTTGCCAACATCACCGGAAATGAATAATACAAAAATTAATACCTATATTCATTATCGTATAAAAACAAAACGATTATGAAATTTCGCAGTACAAACAATAAACAAGTAATATAAAAAAAAAATTGTTTTATAAATTCCTACTGAGGTTAAGAAAGAAAAATGTTATCATTGTTTGCTTATTTCCAGTTTGTCTGTTTATATTATTCGTTTCATTCATTTTTAACCTTACAGTACGATTTATACTTTGTGGTAACCATGGCAACAGTTTGAAGTTGTAAAATGGAGGTTTGGACGACAACCAGATGAGGCAAAAAATTTATATACGTTTTTGAGAAATTCATTTCATGGTATTGGAAAGTTGGCGCAGTGCCAGAGCGAGCCGGAAATTTTTATTTGAACATGAAGATTCATAGTTCGACTACGGATAGACCCCAAATTTGTATAATGTTTTTATTGAATAAATATATCGAAAAACTTTATAAACATCAGTCGTCATCCATTATAGGTTTTAAGAAATGTATTTAAACTTGATTGGATGAATAAAAACGTATTTTATTAACGATTGAAAATTTGTACAAGATATATATCAGGACAGAGTGAGTTAATAGAAGGAATTTAATAAGCATAAACAGGCCAACAGTATCGAAACCTAAACGGCCAAACTTAAGCAGCAAGAATACAAAATTACTCAAACCTCACAAAATTTTTTTTAAATATTCTATTTGAGTTAGTTTTCATGTTTGTTGCTTATGTTATTCTCGGAAGCCTAGCTTAAAATTGGTTTCAAATAGTCGTTTCAGCCAACTATAACAAAACAAACTTCAATGGAAAAGGTGTTCAATGAAAAGGTGACATTATTAACCAACGCCTTATCTTTTACGCGTTATGGAATGGCAAGCCAATGAAATGGTTTTATACATTGCAAAGATGTAGGCCTATTACAAGTAACTTTAGGCGCTGAGAACATCTCATTTCCAAATCTCTTTTTACAAGTGAATCTAATTTAGAGTTTCGACACTATATAATACATCAGGCAGTGAAAATCACTGTAATCTAACATAAAGGTTGTTAACAACTTTTAAATACATCTCCTAGACTCAACAGTTCTTTATAGATTCTAGTTTTGTGAAAGATACAAAATTGTTATTAAGATCTGGTTATGGCATGTAAGCCTTTAATCTGATTTCAATAAATACACATGTACATATATATTTAAAGTTATGTTCATTTAGTAATTCTTAAATTAGGAATAAATTTAATTGCCTTACTTCACCAACTTCTTTCTATTTTGAATGTTAGTGTAGCATAAAATGCATTTACTTTCTAAAATTCTCTATTTACTTTCTATTTTAAGTATAAATTACTTTCCAATCCCAAGGGAAAGTCTATCAATATAACCCCAGCTACAGTCTCTCTTTGAAACAATTTCTCTCGGCGTTACTAAACTTATACCTGTATCGATAGTTGCAATCAAACACTTCTTGTAAACGTAATGTCCTTTCCACAAACAAACAATATCCACGAACATCAGTATATATAACTCGCGATTTAATGCTCAACCAATCATTTTTTCCAATACCTACATGAAGCGTTTAAATTGAAGATTGGTATATATTAGTACAAAGGGAGACTTCCATTAGGCTATTATGGACTACCTATGTGGACTCGTATCTGCTGATAAACTACTACCTTCAGCATCTACTAGGCCGAGTCTATTCAGCACTTGGAAATTCCGTTTTGTATTTTATCCTAAGAAGCCGTAAATAGAATTCTTAATTACTATATCTACCAAGCCAATTAGCCACCTTATACATTTCACTAATACTGTCATGCGGATTAGAAGTTTTAAAATATTTTAGTGTTTATCCTAATAGAATCCGGCACCCTTAGAGGCATTGCTTAAATGCTGTGCCCACTAAACCACCTTATAAATTTCACTAATACTGTCATGTGGTTTAGCAGTTTGAAAATATTTTAGTTGTTTGCCCTAAGTGGCCGAACATCAAATCAGAGACCCTTAGAGGTAGTAATTAAATGATGTGCCCACCAAACCACCTAATATATTTCACTAATACTGTCATGCGGCTTAGGAGTTCGAAAATATTTTAGTTGTTTGCCCTAAATGGCCGAGCATCGAATAAGGGACCCTTAAAGGTAGTTATTAAATGCTGTGCTCACTAAACCACCTTATATATTTCACTAATACTGTCATGCGGTTTAGGAGTTTGAAAATATTTTAGTTTTTACCCTAAGTGGCCGAGCATCGAATAAGGGACCCTTAAAGGTAGTTATTAAATACTGTGCTCACTAAACCACCTTATATATTTCACTAATACTGTCATGCGGTTTAGGAGTTTGAAAATATTTTAGTTTTTACCCTAAGTGGCCGAGCATCGAATAAGGGACCCTTAAAGGTAGTTATTAAATGCTGTGCTCACTAAACCACCTTATATATTTCACTAATACTGTCATGCGGTTTAGGAGTTTGAAAATATTTTAGTTTTTACCCTAAGTGGCCGAGCATCGAATAAGGGACCCTTAAAGGTAGTTATTAAATACTGTGCTCACTAAACCACCTTATATATTTCACTAATACTGTCATGCGGTTTAGGAGTTTGAAAATATTTTAGTTTTTACCCTAAGTGGCCGAGCATCGAATAAGGGACCCTTAAAGGTAGTTATTAAATACTGTGCTCACTAAACCACCTTATATATTTCACTAATACTGTCATGCGGTTTAACAGTTTGAAAATATTTTAGTTTTTACCCTAAGTGGCCGAGCATCGAATAAGGGACCCTTAAAGGTAGTTATTAAATGCTGTGCTCACTAAACCACCTTATATATTTCACTAATACTGTCATGCGGTTTAGGAGTTTGAAAATATTTTAGTTTTTACCCTAAGTGGCCGAGCATCGAATAAGGGACCCTTAAAGGTAGTTATTAAATACTGTGCTCACTAAACCACCTTATATATTTCACTAATACTGTCATGCGGTTTAACAGTTTGAAAATATTTTAGTTTTTACCCTAAGTGGCCGAGCATCGAATAAGGGACCCTTAAAGGTAGTTATTAAATACTGTGCTCACTAAACCACCTTATATATTTCACTAATACTGTCATGCGGTTTAGGAGTTTGAAAATATTTTAGTTTTTACCCTAAGTGGCCGAGCATCGAATAAGGGACCCTTAAAGGTAGTTATTAAATGCTGTGCTCACTAAACCACCTTATATATTTCACTAATACTGTCATGCGGTTTAGGAGTTTGAAAATATTTTAGTTTTTACCCTAAGTGGCCGAGCATCGAATAAGGGACCCTTAAAGGTAGTTATTAAATGCTGTGCTCACTAAACCACCTTATATATTTCACTAATACTGTCATACGGTTTAGGAGTTTGAAAATATTTTAGTTTTTACCCTAAGTGGCCGAGCATCGAATAAGGGACCCTTAAAGGTAGTTATTAAATGCTGTGCTCACTAAACCACCTTATATATTTCACTAATACTGTCATGCGGTTTAACAGTTTGAAAATATTTTAGTTTTTACCCTAAGTAGCCGACGATCGAAGCGGGAACCTTTATAGGCTGTGCCCACTAAACCACTTATCCACCTTGAATATTTCACTGACACTATCATGCGGATTATGAGTTTGAAAATATCTTAGTCTTAACAAACACCAATATTTTCTGTTACATTTCTAAAATTAATGACTTCTTATTATTGCCTACCGGTAGCAAGGTTTAGAGCAGCAGTGAAGTAGACAGTACACCTGACTTCAGCTAAAGGTCCTGCGTTTCATCCCCAGTGCACCTTAGAATTGTCTATACCCTTTCAGTCCCCAGGTCGACTCAGTCTTTGAAAATAAGTACCAATGGTAATAAGGTGCTATCACAACATCTCCTGGAATACCGTACGACCCAAGTAAAGCAGCTCTGCTCAGTTTTTTCTAGACCATGATAATATTAATTTTAAATTTTTTCTCTAGCTCTCACTATTTTGCCTCTGTTTTTGTCATAGTTTCTAATAATTGCCACATTTCTTCTTCATTCATTATTTGCTTTTTCACAGCTTCTTTAATTGCATTCGATTGCTCTAAGTGTAGCCTATATCACCTCTTCTATTTTAAAATCATCAGGTAGTCTATATATTAATGTTGTCCAAAATAAATGGATGTTTCTTTTTTTAGAAACTCGAATTTTATCACACATTGAATACAGTATAGAATAATTTTATACGTATGGTAAGTCATATATATGGTAATACTGTGTAGTAAACACTAAAAAGTTTGATTTCAATAAAATAATGACTTGGCATTCAAATTTTTGGAAAGCCGGAGAGATGACAAGCATACATTGTTTTCGCTTCAATTTATTGATTCACAAGTTACCAGACATCTTTGTTGATAAGTCTGCCTTAGTTTAACTCCATTAGGATGATATATGAATGCTGTATTGCTTTCTTTAGCGATTGTCTCTCTCACGCTTGTAACCCGAATCTCCAAATCAGCACATTCCTGACAAGAGTCTGTAACGTTTTATGCTTTTAGTGATTCTTATTGGTTCACTAATTGATACAAAGGTTTAATTACATTAAATTGCGATAAATAATATTTAATAAGTAAATAATATAATGGGCTTGTATCATAAGTAATTTTATTCTAAAAAATATTTGATTTAATATAATGACCCAATCAATATTGCCCAAAAACCATTTCGAATACGCACTAAAATCTCTAGAAGCGTTAATACTTCATTATAGTATATTACAAGACAATAAAAAAAAAATATTACAAAAGGTAAATCTTAAAGAAATTAAAACTTCTTTTAATTGGCTAATATAATAACCTTAGATTAAATCTTTCCAAATAGGTTCCTTCCTTCCTTTAGTTGACTGACAATTTGAATAACTAAAACGCCCTGGATCACTAGAGACGAATGAACATATTGTCTATAAGGTTGATGTGAAGCTGAAGTCGCTATTCATGTAGTGGAGCATAACTTATTATACAACCGTCTCGAGCCTCAATTCCTAAGTTCTCGAAAGTCAGATGTGATACTGAAGTCGTTATTCATGTAGTGGAGCATAACTTATTATACAACCGTCTCGAGCCTCAATTCCTAAGTTCTCGAAAGTCAGATGTGATACTGAAGTCGTTATTCATGTAGTGGAGCATAACTTATTATACAACCGTCTCGAGTCTCAAATCCTAAGTTCTCGAAAGTCAGATGTGATACTGAAGTCGTTATTCATGTAGTGGAGCATACCTTATTATACAACCGTCTCGAGCCTCAAATCGTAAGTTCTCAAAAGTCAGATGTGATGCTGAAGTCGTTATTCATGTAGTGGAGCATAACTTATTATACAATCGTCTCGAGTCTCAAATCCTAAGTTCTCGAATGCCAGGTGTAATGCTGAAGTCGTTACTCATGTAGTGGAGCATAACTTATTATACAATCGTCTCGAGCCTCAAATCCTAAGTTCTCGAATGTCGTCGCTATAATATATAGGCATTTTAATTTTTAAACCAAGAACAATATTAATTTGTATGTCTTTTACTTCGTGAACTTTTATAACTCCCTGATTTGTTTCATATAAAGATACTTCGCAATAAAATAACGAATATTTTACCACTCTGTTAGTTTTGTAAGGTACCATTTATATACTGTTTGACCTTGATGCTCCAGCTGCGTTCAGATATGATTTACAAGGAGTTTCACAGGTGACATTTGGTCTCTGGGTATCAATATTTCAGCCTCTTTTTCCCTTTTTATAACACTATCATGAGGTCGCGCTCTCTCCCATTTGTATTTGGTCAAGAATCTGAGTATGAAACCGAAGCTGGTTAGGTTAGTTAAACATAAGATAATTTTATTTAACTTTTAATATAGATATTTATATAATATATTCAACCCTACAACTGATAATGATGCAGTCCTATAGTGATAGACTTGATTCAATACTTGCTCTTAATACAGTATATCTTAAACATTATTTTTTAGTGCATAACGTAGGTAAAAATACTATATATATTTTTCTGTATCCAGAGGAGGACGCACACCTCTCGTCTGTAAGCAGTTTCATACCAATTATCCATGCCTCCCCTAAACCAGCGTGGAGCGCCCCTTAGTTTGAAAACCACTGCTTTAGGAGATGATGTGTCCATTGATCGTGCCATTGCATTTCTACGTTACTAAACATATTTCATAGAACTTAAATTTAATTCTTAATTGTAATTTTCTTCTGAATTGTATATTTGCTTTTGTTTGTAAATAGTAAATCTAATTGTTACAGACGATTTTACACAAAAATTGATTATTTATGCAATGCATTCATTGTCCGCACATCGCAGCATTATCTACGCGTTGCTTAATAGTCTAGTATTTAAATTAATATCTATATTTTTATTAATTATCTATGCAAAACATTAGGCCTAATTGTGCCTATCGGAGTATAGTGCGGACCACGTATCCGTGCACTTGGCCTTGAGACTTCTCGTGTAGGCCTACTACTACTTTTTAAAACATGTTACATATTCAGAATGTTCTATGCACCAACAACTTCTGCATCCGATATGTCTAAGATTATTATTTCATACCGAAGCTAATTTGTCATCGAATTTATCTAAGGCCTTTCATCATAAAGGACGTAAAATATGCGACAAGTTGCTGCAAGGTCGCATGTTTCGTACGCGGCAACGCACGACAGGCCCTAGCCTATCTAAACTGAAGAAGCGAAGCCGTGCTATTAGGAGGGGGCTTGTTGCACGACGTCGCGCAACAACACACTTTTTTCCTATTCAGCTTGGATTTGTCGTGCGACGATTATCAAGGATAGAGAGGGCGTTCATCTTGTCCACGAAAGGATACCCCTGTGGGACAAACGAGATGTTTTGATTAAGTCCTGTACCTTTCTATTGAATCCTAATTCGTTTTATGTACATTTCACACCTATTTTTGTTATTAAAAGTATTTATTAGGGGTTTTCATTCTACAATCTGTTTATGAGCCCTTACCTCAAAGTGAGCGGCAGCCGTTCTTTGGGAGATATAGTTTGCCTGAAGTTACTGAACTTATGCAGGCGACCTTCCACTTTTGCCAGTATGTGAAAAAATGTTTCTCTTTTCATTCTGAAGTATTTAAAATACTTATTCTCATTTTCATAGAGATCATTGTACAAATGGTGAAACTCTCCGTACCGACCACTTTTGCGCAACATACCATTAACCCACTCACGTTTTCTTTTTCGTAGTCTTTGTATAATGAATTTTGAAGAATCTATCAATAAAAGTAATGATTCTTCACAAATTTTGAGCACACAAATGGTTGTTGACTTGATGTTGAGTTTTTGTACTTTGGCAGAAGTACGAAGTCGTCGCATATTTTATGCATATAAAGGACGAGAGGCCTTATATCGACCATCTCATACACATCAGTGTTTAGACGGTCCTTATATTAGTAGGAAAGTATTTATACTGACCATCTACCTCCCGTCTCGCCTACTACGATCTCTCAAGGCCAAGTGCGCGGTTACGTGGTCCGCACTATGCAGGCTGTGTGTTACAGCATATAAACTTTCACTGTAACGTTTAGCCTTAAACAAGTACTGTAGTAGTTTTAGGAGTAATTTTATTGCAAATAAGTTTGTTCATATATATATATATATATATATATGTTCATATATATATATAGAATATCAAATGTGTTTTCCTGTTAGAATATTTTTAAGATCAAATAATACACACAAATACAGGAATATTTAATTTATTGAACAATAAATTAAATATTCCTGTATTTGTGTGTATTATTTGATCTTAAAAAAAAAATATATATATATATATATATATATATATATATATATATATTTATATATATATATATGTATATATATATATATATATGTTTATATATATATATATATATATATATATATATATATATATATATATATATATATATATATATGTTTATATATATATATATATATATATATATATATATATATGTATATATATATATATATATATATGTTAATATATACAGCTATATACAGGTTATTTTTAGTGAGTATTATTATTTTAATGAGTATGTTTTAGTCACCCTATTAAATAATAATATATTGTAGGATAGCCGCACCACGTGCGCGAAGAATTTTCCATACAAAGTTTTCACTTTTCTTGTAATTAACGTAAAAATCTCGCTAAATGACGTACTTTGAACTAAGAGTCTTGAACCTTTATGAGCATCATAAAAACAACTTCCAGTAGTAAAACTCTTTTCCCTCTACTAATGGCCACGTCATACCTTATTTTAAGATTTAATTTTGAAGCACAGCATTATACAACTGTGCTGTAATTAGTTCATATGCGAGACACCATCTCTGTACCGGTGAGAAACTTGATTGAGGTCATGATTGATACGCTTTTCAATTCCAAGAATTTTTAAATAGCTGTGCTAAACTTAACCTAATTAAATGGTATCGCAACAAAACCATACGATTTAGGTCTACAGTTTTATATTTATAATATATCTATTCGCTTGGTAAAAATAAAGACAGAGCACTATTAGAAAGTGTAGCAGCTCTAAAATAAACACAGGTTTAACAATTTTACTGCTAACTATAACATTCATAAAATGTCTCTGATGAAATAAGAGACAATAATATAAAAACTTTATTATTGCTTCTTATTTCATCAGAATCCTTTTATAAATTTAGAATTGAGCCATTAGAACCCTAACTTTTGTTAACTTCAACAACTTATACTATCACAAATTGTGATTCATTTCAAGATATTTTTAAGTTAAATTCTGAGACAGCCGGCACGTCCCTGACAATAATCCGTGGCGCCCAAAGGCACTTTGGGAACCACGGATATAGAATCTGGCTTTTTAAGTTAAATTCTGAGGCAGCCGGCACGTCCCTGACAATAATCCGTGGCGCCCAAGGACACTTTGGGAACCACGGATATAGAATCTGGCTTTTTAAGTTAAATTCTGAGGCAGCCGGCACGTCCCTGACAATAATCCGTGGCGCCCAAGGGCACTTTGGGAACCACGGATATAGAATCTGGCTTTTTAAGTTAAATTCTGAGGCAGCCGGCACGTCCCTGACAATAATCCGTGGCGCCCAAGTGCACTTTGGGAACCAGGGATATAGAATCTGGCGTTTTAAGAGCCGACAAAGGTTTAGAAGAGTGAACAGTTATTTAGATCTGTATAGAGTGCTATCACTGTTGTCTATATCTAGCAGCATTGATCATTGGAAAAGAGAGCACACAATAGGACTATAAAATATAAGGTTAATATCCGACCGTTCATCTATGTTGCTAAATAAGTAAGAGACTCGTAATTTAACAGAGATAAATCGGACTAATCTGACATCTCACATGAGATGCAAGTATTGCACATCAGCAACCCTCACTAAATACATTGAAAAATTTTAAAGTCGCCTTCAAACAAAAATACCCGAAATCTGAAGTTTTAGTGGATTTATTATTTTTTCAAGGTCATTCTGTTTACGAGTATTTAAATGGTGTAATCAAAATAAAATTCTAGTTTTTTTAAGAAAAACTTCCTAAAACTCCTTACTTTATGAAATATTATAATCTTCATGAAATAGAACTTACACTAAAATACTTTAAATGAGTATGGATGATAAGTGGAAACGTTTTTTTTTTACCCAGGTCTAGGCCCCCAAAACCCGCCCAGCCCTTGGTAGCCAACCTTTAGCGAGCTACCTCCGTCTCTCATGCACATGTGGTTAGTAACCCTACCGCGAGTGAAGGAAACGGGAATGATTGCCCATGTACCAAGCTCATAAGCTCTTTCCCTGGAGAATCTGGAGATAGTGAAATGAAACAGTACGGTAGGTGTCGCGGTAAGAGTGGGATGTAAAAACCTGAAAAGAAAGAAACCCTGCCAGGAAAATTCCCGCGACAGTCCGTGCGGGAATCCTGGGGCTTGGATGGTGGCGTGGACACTTGGATCATCTTATGCTAAGAATAAGGAGTAATAACCTACTCTCTTGTAATATGATTGAGAAATCTACCGACGGATTAATGAACTAAATGGTCAACGGCATGAAAATTGAGTGGCTAGGAGACACTACAACAAAAAATTCTTAAAAGTTATTTTCTAATACCTCCTTAAATAACTGCGTTCGGAACTGAATTTTCTTGTGGTTAAGTTACCCGATCGTAAAAGGAACGATTTTTTAACGAGAGGGGTCGGTTGAGAAGTTATAGTAACCGTTATAGTTAGTTATAGTTACCGGCTGGGAGAGAGTCTGGCTTCGCCGCCGTCGGCTGAAGACCAAGTCGGCCCGTATCGAGGAGTTGAAGAAGAAGTATTTCTTCTGGGACTCCGAGTAAGCTGACGAAGCCTGTTCTGAGCTGATCCCGGACAACGAGCTTGCGACATCGTTCAAGGAAATTCTGAGCTCGTTCTAGCTGCGGGAGTCTGCGTCCGGGACAACGATTTCGCAGATGACCACATCAAACTCTACGAAGACCTTATGAGAGACGATGTGGAAAAAGAGCTCAGGACTAAACGCAGGTGGCGGAACAAGCAGCGGGCATGGCGAAGGCAACGACGGAGAGAAGCGGAAACAGCCTCCCTAGTTAAATAAGTATTTTCTGTATTCAAATAAAATTGTAATTTTTCATATTATTTTTAAATATGTATTATTTTTGTGTAAACATTTTTTGAAATAAATGTCCCTAATGAAATCATAAAAACACCAATATCTTGAACAAATCATGCATAATGATAATATATTATCTAAGTATCCAGTAAATCTAGTAAAAATAATTAAGTGTAGTAACATAAGCTAACCGGTTGCTGTATTAGACGTTAGATTTAACAAACTTATGACATTATTTACACTGAAACAGGGTATTTTACTACTAAAGTCAACAGAGTACCTTGTAGCTAAATTGTAAGGTTTATATGTGTGTGTGTACAAAAATTGAATACACTACTCTATTTAAAAATGAAAACTTATGTGCATAACTTGTAACAAATTATTCCACAAAGTTTAATTACTTAAAGTTTCTTTTAAAGCCGGAATATTTTTTCTGATTTAATGTAAAGCAAACACATTTTGAAGAACAAATACATATCCATAGGCCTATATATTGCAAATTATTTATCGATATTTGTCCAACTTTCCTGACAAATAGGCCTACGATTTTCATTAAATCGTTCTTTATTGCATCAATTGTAAATACAAAGGCCAATTAAGTAACCATGTTTATGAGTGTACGTTAAACTTGACCTTCAATAATCGTCTATCCGATAGTGACAATTAAAAAAAAGTCACTATTTATATGTTTGAAATCGATTTTAAAAAATTATAAATTGCTCTATTTAATATGTTACAAGATCTTATTATTTTGTATTAGAGTCTCACCTTAATAACCTACGTAAGTATGCAAAGTATAACCTGCATTATGTTAAAATATGCTTCAAGTTGTATAACTTATCATACAAGTTCTTCAGTACTGACTGGAAGACAAACAGCCTTTATAATAGTGTAGTGGAGACAAGAGTCTACTACAATAAAAGAGATAGGTCTATGTTTGTGTGGGATGGTTTGTAGGATAATACATCGTTTTAAATAAAAGCTGTAGCTTATTTCCATTTTCATCATTAATAACTAATTTATATTTACACCTTAGGTTAATTTATACCTTTAATTTTTTTAAACATTAACCGTTCCATTACTCTAAAAACACCGTATTATCTGCTTAACTTTTAACATATAGAAATAAATAATAGTTCTCTGTTAGCTCACCAATACTGACGGAAAATAAACAGAAAAATAACTATATTACTAATTATTTGTCCAAAAACACAAGTTATCAGACATAGTGTTTATGGAAGCAGCACGGCTGAAGTGTAACTTTCTTTGGCAAAGATTAGGGTTAAAACCATACAAAGCATTTAGAAGTTTTAAATTAGGTAAATAAAAAAAAGCCACATTTAGATACTTATTTGAATGGCTCTACAGGATTATTATTATTTTACTTATTTATATTTCTTTGTATATTCGAATAGGTCATAAAATGATATCACAATATTTGCTGTTTTGTCAAACGTTCGAGTTAGTTCTTACAAAACAAAATAATTATAAGCTTAACACAATTTCGAAGCTTTTAAATAGCACGGTAGAAACGGTCAACCCCCTGGTTTGTGTTGACAAAATTTTTTTTTCTAAGTTGTAGGTCTAAATTTCGAGTGGTTATATAAGTGTTAACGCACAGCGTAATCTCAATCCCCAATCCCCGATATCCATTTCAATGCAGAGCCAAAAATTTACATTTCATGAATTATTCAACTCAGCTGTTAAAAAATGTCATCGGTCTAGAGTATTTAGCACTTATTTTTATTGTATTATTATAACTAGATCTTTGAGTATTTTAATTATTTTAACCTACTTAGGTTCATATAATTTATACTTCATACAAGAATTACGGGTATAAAATAATCGCTTCTATCATATGTTTGTTGTCTATTTGTCTTCTTTGGATTATTTGTGGAAGATTTTCTAGAAAAACTTTTAAATGAAACCCAAATACTGCACTTCCCATTACAAATGTTTAATTTAGGCCTACTCGTATAAATTATCAAATAGTAGCTTACAATGTAATCAGTAGGCCTAATTGTCATTAAATTTTAAAATTTTATTGTGCATATTCATAATTATTTAGGCCTACCTTACCTATTACAAATAATTAGCCAAATAATTATGCTAAATTGAGTTTAAATGTGCAATCGCTAGTTTATTATTATTGTTAGCATACCTGAATTATCTTCTTCCGCTACTTTTTTAGAGACTGCAGAGATTTTTGGTGATGTAACAGATGAAACAAATTTGCCTTTTAAACTGCAATCATCCGTTAAAATCACTGTAAACCGCTGAGGTTTATTAGACATTATAACTTCACTGTTCACGGAACTAACCTCAAAATAAATATGCCGTTTCACTTGACACAACTATATTTGCACTCAACGCGCGATAAACTGTTCCAATTAAAAGACTAAGTTAGACTTACTCAATTGTTAACAAACTAACTGCGCATGATCCAGGTAACAGCTGATACTACTATTCACTTAGTGGAAACATAAACTGTATTAGAATTATTTCATTTGATTGTTGGAAATGTTTAACATAAATGAATGTTGCTATTAGTTATTGGACCAAGATATATAGGCGAGTAAGATTTTTTTTAACCAACAAAAGCTAGGACAATTTTATACATATACGGGCACTCATACTTACATAGTCCTATATATAATTATATACGCTATTGTATAATTAATTGCGTTTTAATACAATATATTGGGGAATTTTTAAATCTCATTTTTTGGGATTATGGAATTTAGTAAAATAAATATAATATAAAACACTAATATGTATTATTTTAAGTAAATGCTTTAAATCACTTTAACATAAGTTTATGACTATCCGAACTTTAAAGTTCGGATAGTCATAGACTAATGTTAAAGTGATTAATTAAGTTTCAACGAACATAGTAGATACTTTTAAACAAAAACTCACATTCAATTTCAAAATATTTGACGCCAATTTTCACGTTCCATTCCACAAAATAACTCAATAATTTGCTACATACATGGAATCAATCAATAAATAACTTAAATTTTTATTAAGACATCTTTAACTAAATTAATTAAACTCTATTTAAATACTTAGAGTTAGGAAATTGTATGAATTACGCATTTGTCATTTTTTAAATTTTATAACGTATTTAGCTATTATAGGCCTGGGTGTCTATTAACACAAAAAGGTTATTTTATTGTTTTTCAATGCCAAGATTGTCTTTCATTGTAAAAAACTAATAGCCTATAAAAATAAGCTCAAGAGACACTGATGGATAACTAAAGTTTTAGGATGTAGACTATTCATTCCATTATTAAATATAAATATAGGCCTACTGTAATTTACAGTAGGTTATGAAAATAAACCTAACGTAAAATTATTTTAAAAGTTTGTTCAATGTAAGTTTTACTTCAAAAAAAACAGGGACTAATCTTGAAGAATCGATGAATCACACACACACACACACACACACACACACATATATATATATATATATATATATATATATATATATATATATATATATATATATATATATATATATATATAAATCCAGAAATTCAAAAGAAATATTAACATCTTTACTTTCTTGTGTGTAAACAATTTATATCATATAGGCTATATTTTTATGATTTGCATTTCATGCATTCATAAATTGTGCAGCCAAATTGTACAAATACTTCAAAACTATTTCAAAATGTGAATTTTTAACAAATTATGAATATTTGTTGATTTTAACCTATACTTTTTAAAATAATTTATCAGAATTGAGTGAACAAACTTTGGTAAGCATTTTCAAAGTTACAGCTTGTAACATTGAGCATAAATAAAATAATCATTTGTAGTTTAATTTTTGTAAACATATACTTCAAAATGAAAACCTTATATTAGAAGTTACAAGAACTTAACTTCCTTACACTGTTTTATCCACTTTAAAATTTAAATAATTTTTTTTTAATTTTATAGGCTCTATTATTTTTTCTAATAATTTTACAACTTTCATATTTACTAATTTTAAACTACTTAACTAAGTGAATACGTAATTGCTTACTTGCTGACGCGTTTCAAAACAGTCGTTCCTTTTACGAAGCTAACACACTACTCCAGCTAATACTCTATGAGTAGAGTGTTAGCTACGTAAGAAGAACGACTGTTTTAAAACGCGTCAGCAAGTAAGCAATTGCGTATTCACTTAGTTAAGTAGTTTAAAATTAGTTTAATCAGTGAATTTCAAGATGATTACTTCAAGAAACTTTTATATTTACTTATTACTTCTATAATGTTTGATTCTGTACAATCCACAGTCCTTTCTCCTAAACTATTGTTGTTTGATGTAACAATTTTCCTATTTTTATTTGCTAACTGTTCACCAGCAATGCCTCATTGATGTGAATCTGCTATTTTGAATAAGAAATATCATGATCTTTACAAGGTTTATTTAATTCATCTGTCTTTATCACCTCTTTTGAATCTTTCATGCAATCTTGTTCCCAGACCGCAGTACTGTTATCCTTGGATATAGAGACCTAATTCAATGAGTAACAAATTATGTTTTAAATAACAAAAACATAAGCTTACATCATAGGTTTACAGTCCCTAAAATTTTTAAGTCGGTGCCGAATTTTCTACTTGGACTCATATTTACCATATTGAACGTGACAAATAATGGTATTTTACATGATGTTAGAGCACCTTGACATGTTGATTAACAAATTATGATGTAAACACAGGCTATTCAATTATTTTATAGGCCTAGATAAGCAATTTATGATTCAAAAGATTTAAGTAGGTATTATATCTTATATTTATAAACATCTACAAAAAACACATTCTATAAATCATTCAAAGAAGGTTGAATTGTCGGCTATCTGTATTTCTAAATGAGAAATATACAATCACATATTTTATATGAGACAAAATCTGATATTGTATGGTCATTTTCAAGAACAAAGATCAATTATCGTACCGCATACTCTCATAATATTGAACACATGGAATTTTTGTTTGGTGAGAAGACTTTATGGTTCACTATAATTAATCATGGGATTTCAACCAATCAAAAAGTTGATTCTTTCAAAAATGTTTGGAATAGATTTGATAAATTACAAAATATAAGGCATGACTGTGGCACCAACATCAAATTTTTGTGGGTAATAAGCTTATGATAAATTATGTTTTCATTATTAGAAAATTATTTTTTTGTTTTTAGAAAGTAAAAGTTATATATTCGGGTTCTTTTTTTAGTCAATTCTGTTTTTTTTAATTTCTTCATTTTTAGAGGTATGATCTCTATTCCTATCTACATTATAATCAAATTTTGTTTCATACCTTTGATTATGTTAGCAAAATTGTCAATATTTCTCCAGACAAATTTCCCATGTGTATATTCCTCTAATTATATTGCTTGGTCATTGTTTAAATAATTGGCACACCCTTGAACAATCTGATAATTAAAACGGTTTGTCAGACAAATTAATATTTGTGTTGGAAATTCCCTCGATGAATTTTCCTAATATCCTATATACTTCTTATTTTACAATAATTCTTTTTCGTTTCTGTAAAAAACCATGTAATGCAAAATCTTAGGTAAATATACAATAATGCCATCTTTAATAATAATTAGGAAACCCTTTTTACAAATAATATATTAATAAAAAAATAAAGTGAAAATTGATAGTAAAATTATATTTATTGAGTTTATCTGTTGATTTTAGTGAAGTAATGAAGTTGTCACCTGAGGATTATTGAACATCTTATTTACTATAAGTAAATGAACTAAATCATATTTTCAGTATATTTCTTTTGGCAGCCCTTATTCGAGTTATTCCCAAGTTATCTATCAATATGGGCAGACCATCAAAAACAACCCACTTTCATGAGGATAACTTATTCATTCTAAGTGGCTTACTCTAACAAGAAATAGAAAAATTATTTATTTTATAGGCCCTACTTATTTTTTGTATGTATGGTACAATACTACATAAAATATATCCTATGGTTGTATATTTTTTATTAGTTATTTTATAGTTCATAATCCTAATTAAAATTTTTTTATTATTTTCACTCAGGGTTAAAATAGCGTATTATTCTCTCCACAACCGATGGATTGGCATGTAACTATAGTGGGACCACAGAGTGTTTCCCTTTTCATTTGTTTGGTTAAAATGAAACAAACATGTCTCTCTCCCCAACAAAATCATTTGGATTGGTTCAATACTTCCAAAATTACAATGGAATAAAAATTTTTTTTAAATCTTAAGGGTCAAGTATTGAACCTCCTTTTTTATGTTGGTTAAAAATATGTAAATTCTGAGTGTCAAACTGGAAATATTATTTCCTTGGACATCCAATGAAAAAGTAGCTATTATATTATTAAACGTAGAATTTTCTTTCATAAAAAATAGCCTAAAAACAATAACATGTTACAAGACAAATTTAAAAAAATAAAATGTGAGCGTCCTACTTATAGGACGCTCAGCGTTAATGAGTTAACTAACAGCCAACATGGCTAGTTTTATAACTTTTTAACATGAAACCATCTTCCACATAAAGACTGTAGATAAAAAATTATAATTAATGGTTTTGAAACAACACAAATTATTATAACTTTTTATATTTCTGGATTTTTCTGAATGTCCTTTTATTCACACAATTTTTGCCACCACTAATAGTGAAATCTTAAAGTTTTCTTACTCAAAATTCTTTTTAAATAGAATTTTAAATTCGTTTAAAAACATTTTTTTCAGTAGTAGTTTTGTGAATTATCTTGTTACCTGGATAGTAAGAGGACTGGACAGGACAACAGGGCACTAGACTCAATTATTTTTAAACAATATTTATTTTTAATGACCAGGGCCTGAGGAAATCTAACATTTCTTAAAAAGAGCCAAATATCAATTTACAAAAATTCAGTAAACTAGAGCTGGAAGGAAAGGTGGTAATATTGGGGATTTAAAGGTAGATGGTTCTCACTGCTAAGAAATATTCTGTTTAGGAAAAAAGGTAGTTGCAATGTTTTTTTTTTACTTAAGACATTTTTTACCAGTTTACAAAAACAATTCATAGAAGTGGACTTTGCAGAGGTTAAATGAATAAAACAGACCCTACTATGAACTTCTACAATACTAATCAATACTGAGGAACAAATTTGGTTTAGTCAAGAATAAAGCTTGGATAAAACTACTGTGCTACCCTGTTTCTGAAGTCAAGCATAACTCAGACATGGACTTCAGGCAATGATACTGGTTTGTTCATTCTATAACATAATATGCATTATTCCTAGACATTATTACAATATATTTCTTTTTTCAATGTATTGAATTAATCTATTCTTAAATTTCCCTTCCAATCATTTTTCAATTGTACACGGATTATAAGCTATTTATAGCATTACCTCTCACAAGATTCTAATATAGCATTACTCTGATGTAATGTCATCAATTATACAATCCATTGGAAGATGATCCACAAGTCTTCAGTGTTTGAATTGTATATTCAATGTCGGCTGTATTTTGTTTTTTTGCCTTTAAATAGTTGAGGTGAAAACTATTATTTATACAAAATTGGTGAAAGAAGAATCCGTAACTCGTTGACTGCCATGACGGTCACAAGTGACCGAGACTGTAATTTTGCATAGGACCGCGGCCAACCTGTGACCAACAATGTAGACAAAATTAGATCATCACACAAGGCTGTCAGGCACATTCACGATGTATTTAACCATTCGAGGTGTCCGACACAGCCTCTGTGAGTGTTCCTGCAACTTGGCATTCAGAAATTAAAAAAAAAAAATTTTATTACAAAACTATAATTATTGGGAAATTAGAAGTTCAGAATTACAAGGAAATATTTTTTATTTACACTTCTTTGTAGAACTATATAACGCCTTAGAATAGTGTTACTTTTGATTTGATCCTAGAAAAAATTCACCTAAAAATAAACTGAACAATTCAAAAAAGAGAAACTAAAAACTTTACAAAAAAAGGTTGTTGTTCATGAGGAGCTGGTTGTTAATCATTTATTACACTTTGGAATTACTTGTGACCAGACATTCTATTAATTAATATAAGTTGTTAAATTTATAACTTATACTTGGAGGAAACATGTTTGTCTAACGACTTCAATTTCAAAGTGTATTAAGTACAAAACTTTAATTTAAAAAGTCTTCCTTCAATTCTTAAGATATATACAATTCGTCTCTGTGTGTATTCCAGCAACTTGGTGTTCAAAAATTTAAAAAAAAAAATGTCAAAACTATAATTATTGGGAAACCAGAAGTTCAGAATTACAAGGAAATATTAGAAAGAAATAGTTTTTATTTACACTTCTTTCTAGAACTACATTATGTTTTAGAAAAGTGTTATTTTTGATTTAATCCTTTTAAAAATTTCACCTAAAAAACTGAACAATTCAAAAATTAAAAACTACAAAATTTACGAAAAAATGTTGTTCATTGCGAGCAAGGTTGTAAATCACTTATTACACTTTGAAATTACTTGCGAACAGACATTCTATTAATATAGGTTGTTAAATTGTTAATTTACACTAGGAAACGTTTTCGACCTACGACTTCAATTTCAAAGTGTAACAAGTACAAAACTTTAATTTTAAAAATTTTAATTTAAAATGTCTTCCTCCAATTCATAAGATCATATAAAATTTGTAAAAATAGCTCAATTTAAAACATACTTGTATTTAAATAATAGAAACATAAATAAATTTAAAAATTATATTCAGATTACATTTACATTCTAATTATTCGAGAAAAAGTATTTTCAACCAAAAATACAGTTATGCTGAAAATTTAAAAAATACGCGAGAAAAATCTAGTAGCTATATTTATTGTTTAAAAATATCTATAATATTAGGAAAATACATTATAGTATATATTTATACTTGAATTTATATTGAAAAAATACAATAAAAATGTTATTTAATAACATTAATTTAATAAAAATTCGGAAGTTCGGCCTTGAACAGGGAATGCGTAGCAAGTCCAATGCGGCAAACGTAGTATAAATATTTACGTCAGGACATGACAGTCACCGGTGTCCGACAACAGTATGAAATAAACCAGTTTAAATGAATAAACACACTAGAAGACAAAATGTTATTACTTTTTGTCATTATTTAAACAAAAAGTACAACCAAAAAAAAGTGTGTTTGAAGTTTATCGGAAAATAGTTGGCAGTCAATGTGTCAATATTCAATGCTCTGAAAGTTAAATCAAGACTTCTAAAATTAAGAACTTTTAAAGAAATTCTCTCGAATTAAAATTTGTGTGAAGTACCTGCACCAAGTACTAAGAAAGATAAAATTAAGAAATTAGGGATTGAATTAAAATTATTAACAACTGAAAATTGGTTTTATTTACAACTTTTAATTCATAACCAATATTTAAATATTCCTCTTATGTATATAAGCGTATTGTACCATCTGCACCACACGTAAAGACCCAAGGCTGTGAAGGATGGAACATAACATCAAATATCCCAAAGTCATTAACTTGCTCGTGGTGTGATAACCTCTTCAATGGTACAATCAATGCATTTTGAAGCAGATCACTGAAAATAATTGAAGAAATAACAAGAATTAAAACTTTAAAATCCATATAATACTTTATATTTGATCTCTTGGATAATTTATCTATGATAACACTGGCCAACAGCTGTTTTGGTGCCGGGGTATTAAGAGCTGATTTTATATGAATTTGATGCCCTGATTTTTTTATTTTATTACATTCTACAAATATTATTATGTACAAAAACAGAAAAAAACATCATCGTCTACATAAGACAATCAAACCAGGTAGTCACTGAACACTACGGAAGCTTCTTTTTCGTGACTTTCTTGAATGTAAATTAGAACAGTCCCTTTTTAAACTCCAGCAGTAATCTGCCATCATGTGTGTATCCCATCTTCCTTTGTAGCGATCCTCCATAGTTTTAATATCCTGGTGAAATCTTTCACCTTGTTCCTTACTGGTGTCTCCTAAATTTTCAGGAAAACTACCTAAGTGGCTGTGTAAATAGTGCACCTTAATGGTCATGTTACAGCCAAGTGATTTGAAACTGTTTAGCATCTCATTTACCATTTCAACATAGTTTTCAGCTTTGTGCTTACCCAGAAAATTTTTGACAACTGCAACAAATGAAATCCATGTTTTTGCTCAGTCTCGTTCATTGAATTTACGAAGTCAGGATCCTTAATGAGTTGTCTAATTTGTGGTCCATCAAATATTCCTGCTTTAATTTTTTCCGTACTCAACTGGGGCATTTTCATTTCTACATATGAAAAGCATGATACGTTCTTATCAAGAGCCTTTACAAACTGCTTCATAACTTTCAGAATTTCAGACTTTTTCTTTTCCCGGTAGTCCACTGTCGTAAATGTTCTGTACAAGTTTTACAGACCTGATGAGGTGACCGCGTTTTATCCTGATCACCAAGCCTAACACCAAAGTATCCAAGATAAGCTTGTATGTAAGCAATATATATGAGCTTTAGAACTGCACAAAATACAGTTAAAACTGCACATTTTGCGTTAAACTGCACATTAAAAAAACGATTATCTGAAAAAGTAGAGCTGGTAGAGAAAAACTGATTTTATATTTGGATTCAGCGCCCCAAATATTACTAATATCAGTTCTAAAATCCTAGGCACCAAAAAAAAAATTTTTTTTGTAGGCCTGTGTAATATGCAGAAACACTGCTCCCAGCATGTTTAACCTCAATATGGTTGTGCAGTACCAAAATTATTATGATAGGTGTAAACCAATCCCCATTATACCATTTCTTAACCTATAATCAGTCTGAAGGAGGGGTTCGATCTCATAAATATTTTTTTAAAGAAAAGTTCAGACATTTCTTAAAGTAAATAAATTCATAACAATAAAATAATTTAGTCAAAGTATCTGGAGGACTTAAAAGATGAACAACTAGAACAAATACCTAAAAGTGAGCTTTATAAATTTGATTCAGGAAAACATTTTTGAGGAACAATTCTCATATTCTATCTGACACAATATTCAATCTAACCAATAAAAAATTATATAGGCTTTAGTTGTAAGTTAATTTTTTCCTAAATTTTAAATTATTTGGAGTGAAAATCTTCAATAGGTTCTAAAATAAAAAGGTTTATGATCTGAATATTTAAAAATTCTCCTAGTACCCAGATGTTGGGTTGAATTGTATTTGAATATTTGAGTTTGCTTGCCACAATATTTAAAGTCAAATAATTCAACAGCACTGATATTCTCAAGAATATTTAAATAAACTTTCATTTACAAGTATGCACAGTATTTTTTTAACTATTTTTAACTATATTTTGTCAACTTAGTTACAACTAGTTTGAAGAAATCATGTACTCCTAGACAATCTTAACAGCTATGATTCTGGTTACATCTGCGAATTTGTACACTGCAATATTTACAGAATTTGTAGACCTTATGTGTTACTAGGGCCAGACATATCACAACTGAGCTTATTTTTAATTTCAATTTATATAATAATTGTTATTTTACAAAGAGAATACATAGATATATATTGAAGAGAATATTAGTAAATAATTTTAGTAACGGCAGTAATGAAATTTATAGGGGCGGTAATGTGTACCCATTCACTATTGTTTGAGCGCTGTAAATACCAAGGATGTGCACTGCCTGTTCTGTAGTTTTAAGAACGTTTTCTTATATTATAACAGATATTGGTGGTGTCTAGTTATGTATAGCTGGTCTTTATACTCTTTGTTTGCTGTTCCCTTAAATATAACCTCTATTTTAGTTCTATTTACATTCTTATTTTGAAGTGTTTGCACACGCATTCTTAGGTTACGTTTATTGTTCAGTTTACATTGTATAATGGCTAATCGTGAACAAGTATTTCCTGATTCAGAAGAATTCATAGAGTTCATAAATACTGTATTATTTGACAGTGATGAAAGAGTAATGGAAAAAAACTGACTGTGGGGTTAGTGAAAGTGATAGTTCTTCTGAAAGTAGTAATGATTGCAATGAAAATACGATAGCACCGAGTTGTGTGTCTAGTGATACAGATTGGTTGTGGGTTTCTAAGCCTAATAATGTAAATAATTTAAAATTTAATGGTAATTCAGAAGTAAATCCTATTATTTCACGACATTTATCTGACAAATACACTGAATTAGAAATATTGAATCAATTTTTGGAGATGATTTTTGTATGCGTATTGCAGATGAAACCAACAAGAATGCTCACGATAAAATTACTGTTGTAGATGACACTCCATATAAGTGGATGGATGTCACAATAGATGAACTAAAGGCATAGTTTGCCATCATAATTATATCACAAAACCTAAAATAAGTAATTGCTGGTCTACTCTTAAAATTTTGCATACTCCAATATTTGGTGAAGTTAATGTCTCGCAATACATTTTATATAATAAGTAAATATTTACATTTTTCGTCATCTCATTCCACAGATAAACTTATAAAGATTAGGCCTGTTTTAGATATAATATTGAAAACATTTACACTAATCAGGCTAAACTTAGCAAAACAACTCCTACAGTCTGCACATCTACCAAACATGTCAAATTCTAGCTGACCATCCATTTCCACAGATTCGCCTCTATGCCTACAAGGGAAATATTGGTGCCGCTTTATTGAAAAAATTCTATCAACATCAAAAGCTAGGCCTTTCAAGACGATGTTAAATCTGTACAAAACGGGGGAAAAGGAAAGAAACTCTATGCCAGTGCAAAAAAATGTAAAACGTTCCACTACATTTGGAAGACTGTTTTGAGATTTATCTACCCAGAAAAACTAATAAAATTTAATTAAATTGGTGTAAATATTGTAAAAAGTGTGTAAATATGTTTGTTCATTAGTATAACAAATCACATTGAAGAAATAGCTAAGGTGAGTGTTCATAATTCATTTTTGGTATGTAATCAATTCAAACTATAAAAATAAAAAATACATTCGGTACTGAGGGTCACATTTTTTTATGGTTAATCTGGTAGTGAATGGATTAAAATATGTGTTCCAGTGTAAACCTATTTGTAGTTTCAAAAATATTTTATACAGTCCAAATTATTATTCACATAATAGTTGAGTCAATTTAAATACAGTAGAACTCAAATTATCCAAACTCCAACTATCCAAATCACTTTGATATTTTAAAAAAAATTGAAATAAAATATTTTCAGAAATTAATTTAAAAAATTAATCAAGTAACCTATTTCTATTGGCAGTTTTACTATTGGCTTTTTCTCTAAAAGCTAGTTTAGGCTCAGCGGAAACATTATTTGGATGCTGAGTCACCGTCTCAGTCTAGTTTTGTACAGTTGACTTTTGTAGCTGGGAGCCCATTCCAGCCTGTCACTATTTGTTTTGATTCGTTAGTCAGTATGTCTTTGATCCATAAATCCTTTTTTTTATGTTTGTGTGTGCGTTTTGACATTCACCATGGCTTCTAATAGAAAAGGAGTTGTCTTATCGTTAGCAAATTGGCTAATTATAGATCAATCAGACAAAAGAAACAGGTAAACAGTTGACTGAGGTGTACTGTGTTGGACAATCAACAACATTAAGAGGAGCAAACCCACCCTTTTAAACTGTGTGTCAATGCTTGAAAATAAAGATGAACGTTCTTCAAGAAAATCAATAAATACAGCAAAAAAACAAAAAATTAGATGATACAGTTTACAAGTGGATTTTGCAACAGCGTTCTGTGGGAAACCCAATTTCAGGTCTGATTCTTTGTAAAAAAGCTAAGAGCTTAGCTCAGAAGCTAAGAAATAAATTAAAATTTTATACAAAATATACTTTTCCCCATTTATAATATACACGCAGTAATTAATTTATTCGACACTTATTTTTAAAAAATCCAACTATCCAAATTTATATTTATACGAATGCGGTTTGGTCACAATTGATTCGGATAACTGTAGTTCTACAGTACTGATTTGGATAACTGGAATTCGGATAGTAGTAAACTAATTTAGTTTTTCCTAATTATTTTGGACCATTGTTATAGAACAAGCAAGTCAACAAAAAAATATTAAAAAATTTAACCACTTTCTGAGCTATCAACTATAGAAAACATAAAGTGAGATAACTTTAATACAAATTAAGGTTTTTTCAGATTAATACTGAAAATATGACTACCCATCATAGACTGGATTTAGACAATTACTTTTTGGACGAATGGCTAGAGTTTTGCCCGTTCTTCGAGAATCTATTTTCATAGGTACAGTTTCCAAAGCTGTTTTGGGATTTTCATGCATCACCTTCTACAGATGCATCTTGTACTACTATTGCAAGAGGGAAAACAATATAAAAAATATTTTCCAATAAATAATAAGCATAGGAAATATTATATTCCTGGAAAAAATGTTAGTTAATGTAAAGTCAATAAATGTACTGCTGTAGTGAAAGGGAAATTTGTTATGAAAACTAATTTGAAATTTGTGAACCAACCAGACAGAATCTGTGTTGTGTTTTATCAAAGTCAAATTTTAGTTACATATAAGTATTTTGCATGCATACAAGTGTTGCATGGGTCATAAATCGCCAATTTATTGGAAAGACTAAACCATTATCCAGAACTATGTTGCATCTTGTTACTAAACTGTTAAATAATACCAACGGCTATGTATTTTTCACGTACAATAGCAGATTTTTTTCTAGTTCTATTCTCTCTCTTCTCTAAAAAAATAAATGTAGGTGCCATCTAAAGGCTTACAGAAACAAAGGCAATTACAAAATGGTATTTACCTGGCATGATTACAATACTGTGCTACAATTATAGTTACTATAACTAACACTTTATATAACAATTGTCAAGGAATTCAATGCAAGAGGAAATTTTAATACAAAAGATGTAAAAAGGCCAATATTAACCAATAAATAAACAATGATTTTATGAAAAGTGTTGATATAAACAAACATTAGTATCCATATAAACCATATGATGATAGAGTGTTATAGTAAATAATTTTCTAATAAATCTTTTTAAAGGAGAATGAAATAAAACAAAAACTGTAACAAGAATTGTTTTGACAAGAGCAGATAAGGGTGTGTTGGTGGCTGATGTCAAAAATGGGTATAGATATAAGAATGGAAAGGCTTTGACAATAAATATAACCTAATACCTGGAGTTATTTGTTTAGTAACTAATTTTAATTATCAGTTATTAGTTATTCAGTGGAATCACGATAATCCGAAATCATTGAGACCCATATCAGATTAAGAACTATTTCGGATTGAGCAAAATTATTAATAAACAAAAAATATAATTATTAAATACAACACACTAAACAATATTAAAAAGCTATTTAGTATTCTTAAATGGTAAAAATATGGTACAAGTGTGCTGAATCCTGTCAAATAGTGAAAACCACACCACTAGGGAAGCTTGACAGTGCTGTTTGTTTGGTTTTCTCAAGAGAGAGAGACAAAGTTATCCCGATTAGTGGGCTTTTGATTAAAGAAAAGGCTCTACAATTAATGAACAGAGATAACTCTTTTTTATGCTGGCACAGGCTGGCTTGATCGTTTTAAAAAGCATCACGGCATATGTCAGTTAGCTGTTACTGGAGAACAACTATCATCTAAAGAGGCTGCTGCAACTGAATTTTTAAATACATTTACTGACCTGATTAATGCAAGAAACTATTCACTGCGGTAAATATATATGCGGATGCGACGGGCCTTAACTTTACAGTTAAGACATTGTCAAAAAAAATAGCATGACTTCTAAAGAAGAAAAAACGCACTAGGTTTCAAAATAACAAGGAAAGATTAACCTTGCACAAAAAGATTAAGGAAAGCATTCTGAAGTAATGCCATAGGAAATCATAAACTCGCTCTTATGGTTATTGGCAAAGCAGAAAAATCAAGGCCATTAAAAAACTTAATGTAAATCCCTTACCTGTCACCTATAAAAACTCCACCAATGCTTTGATGACCTCACAACTATTTAAGGGATGGCTTGATACCCACTTTGTTTCTGAAGTTACTCGACTTTGTAAAGATAATAACTTAATAATTCGTGGCTTACTAATTTGTGCCTTACATTTTCTATATACAATGTTACTACAAATCCCTCAATTGACGAGTTAGTTTGGGGAAATATAAAGGCAGTTTTCCTAACACCCAATGTGACCCCTTTCATCCAGCCCATGGGTCAACAAGTACTGCAGAGAGCATCTTAAGCTCTCGTACAGGATGAAGATATTTAGACAAATACTGGTAGATAAAGACGAATGACTCTCGTTCATTCAAAAGCTCAAGATGATAAATATTAAATATGTAATTTACTGGGCAATCATGCGAATCTACTGTTGAAAAATTCCTGGAATAAACTTTGACCAAGCCTAACTGTCAAAGAAACTTCAACATGCAGACAGAAACAATGTTGTACAGGTGCTGGAGCTGTTACAAAATGTTCCTGGCTGTGAGAACACAAATATAAATGATGTGAATGAGTGGTTACAAGCTGACGTTTATTAAATTTTAAAGGATCAGCAACCGGACAACACCTCAGACGAGAGTGAAGGAAAAGGAGACAACAATAGCGAGCAGAGGGTGTCCCACTCAGACGCTGCGGCTGCCTTTCATGTAGTGCTACACTACATAGAACAACAGTCCTCCTCTACCCCAGCGGATAGATTGTTTCTGAGGCGTTGGCGTTATTTTGCTTTAAAAGAGAGATCTTCTTCTCTTTGAGAAAAAAATATAACAAACTTTTTTAAACCTATTAAGTTTAGAACTACATACAGTGAAACCTGTCTTAGACGGACTCTGTGTTAGGCGGAATCCCGTCTATTGCGGAAAACTTTAAAAGTCCCGACTGTTGCTTATTTAATTTACCTGGTTAATAACCTTCATAAGCCAGACATAAGCCTTAATTCATAAATTTAGTTGACAAGTGTATAAGTGTTTTAGTTTTATAGTTTTCTATTAAAAATGTTTTGTGGAGAAGGATAAAAGGATGCTGCATTAAAAGGTAAGGTTTTTATTATGCAATGTAGGTTTTAACATTTTCTGTAGTGTGCATAGCCAAGGTTTGTCTAGAAAACAAGGTTTGTGAGTTGTGACGTCACAGGGCACAGGCTATGGGCTGTCATTAGGCAATCAAGATAACCGATATTACTGTTGAATGACGTTTATTTAGACGTTAAAATGTGATAGTTTTCTTGTGATTTAAATACACTTACTTTATATGATGAAGTGTTATCTCTGTAGGAAATAAAGAGTCAGTACTTAATCGGAAATAAATAATTAAATTAAATACTGTATTAGAACAAATGTAGACACGATGACAATTAATTGTCCGTTATCTATGTGGTGTTAGTACAGCGCCATACAGCTGATCAGTAGAAATAATAGTCTTATAGCTAAGAATCCCCACGGCCTACCCTCACCTCAACGCTAAAAATAGACTCAGCAAACGTTTCGTGATAGTATTACCATCATACAGTACACTACTACTGTATAAGCCAGAAACCTGTCTTAGACGGAAAAAAATGCCGGTCCCAATGGATTCCGTCTTAAACAGGTTTTATTGTATAACATTGTTCTATTTTCTTCATTACTGGCTATCTTTTAAACATACTGTAATTTTGAGTTCATAATACAATTATTCACTGTTCTTTTTTAGTTTTCTTTCACTCCTAAAAATATCCTAATTTCGGTTCAGATTAAGCGGACTTTCGGATAACTGAAGTTCGGATTATGTGGACTCCACTGTATAACAATAAATTTTATTAAGTAAAATAAGGTTAAAAAACTAAAGTAATTAGATAGTAAAATATACCTAAATGGAATTGGTTAGAGTTGTACCTATATTTTAAGAAAAAATAATATCATTATAACACTTCATAAACAAAAATTAAATAATATATTTAAAATCTTATTACTACATATTACACACTCAAATAGGGTAATATTTAATCTAATTGTTATATAATTCCAAAGGACAGAAAAATGCTTCTATTAAATATGTGATTTAAAAAAATTATATTTCTTATAAAACATGATTATAAATCTTTTATTATCTGGATCATTTGAAAAAATATAAAAAATCTTTTATAATCCTTGATAAAAATTGATTATATTAAAAATAAATTGAATATTTCTCAGTAATTGGGTAATCAAAAATTCACTAACACCTTAAAAGACTCATATTCACCAAGACAAAAACCTCTTTTTTATTATTTCTTTATTTACAGAAAAGACAAGATAGAAAAAATATTTTAGAACTTATTATTTCATTCAAATGTAAGTTTTTGCAAGTTTTCCATTTACTTTCTAGCTATTTTACCATAAGACTGTTTCTACTTACTTGTAAACCATTCCATGTGAGACAATTAAACTTCTGTCATCAGAAACTGATGCGAACAAAGGATATCTCTTGTGATAATCAACACTTCTTACAGCTGTGCTATGAAGCCTAAGAGTTTTATATGGTTTAGTTGAAAGGTCTAGATCAAACCAAAGAACTTTTCGATCATAAGTTCCTACTAATAAATTGTCACCACCTACAAAATACATTACATGCCATGAAAACAATCATTTTTTTCAATTCCTTCTAGTAGCTCACACTCTCCTTATATATATCATGTAGAAATTTTCAGTAGTTATTAAAATATATTTTATTCATCCACTCAAGATCAAATAAATTTTTTTAACTTGCAGTGGATGACACGATGTTAATACAGTTTTTTCAAACATTAATTCATTAAATAAATTTATATAATTTTAGTTCAGAAATAAGATTTAACAACTGATGTATAGTTATCAGTTTAATCTTTGACACTTGACTGCCATGACAGTCACCGGTGACCGACAATGTAGACAACATTAGATCAGCGCACAAGGCTGTCGAGCACATTCACGATTTATTTAACCATATGAGGTGTCCAACATGGCCTCTGTGTGTATTCCAGCAACTTGGTGTCCATAAATTAAAAAAAAATTTCAAAACTATAATTATTGAGAAACTAGAAGTTCAGAATTACAAGGAAATATTAGAAAGAAATAGTTTTTATTTACACTTCTTTCTAGAACTACATTACATTTTAGAAAAGTGTTGCTTTTGACTTAATCCTTTAAAAAAAATCTAAAAACTGAACAATTCGAAAATTAGAAACTACAAAATTTACAAAAACATTTTGTTGTTATTCATGGCGAGCAGGTTGTAAATCACTTATTACACTTTGAAATTACTTGCGACCAGACATTCTATTAATATAGGTTGTTTAAATTGTTAACTTACATTTGGAGGAAATGTTTTCGACTTACAACTTCAATTTCAAAGTGTAATAAGTATAAAACATTAATTTCTAAAATTTTAAATCAAAACGTCATAGTTCATGTCAAAAGTTCATATAAAATTCGTGAAAACAGCTCAATTTAAAACCTACTTGTATTGAAATAATACAAACATAAATATGAAAATAATGTTCAGATTATATTTACATTTCAAGTATTCAAGAAAAAATATTTTCAAACAAAAATAGTGTTATGCTGAAAATTGAAAAAATATGTGAGAAAAATTTAGTAGCTATATTTATTGTTTAAAAATATCTATAATATTGTGAAAATATGTTACAGTATATATTTATACTTGAATTTATAATAAAAAAATACAATAGAAATGTTAACATTTTACATTTATTTGGAAGATTGGCTTTGAATAGGAAATGTGTAGTAAGCCTGACAATGCGACCTGCTCGGTGCATCTAAGTATAAATATTTACGTCATACCATGACGGTCATTGGTGTCCGACGACATTATAAAATAAACCGGTTTAAATGAATAAACACACTACAAGTCAAAATTTTATTTTATTTTATCATTATTTAAAAAAAAGTACCAAAAAAAATGTGTTTGAAGGTTATTGGAAAATTGGTTAATAGTCAATGTGTTAGTAATTATTTTTACAAATACAAGGGATCAGCTGTACCAATTTATCAACTTACTTTTCAGTTTTATTATAACATATAGCATAAATAAGAATTAATAATCAACATTATTAAAAATCAGGATAAAAAGGATCCTCCTTTTATCCCTCCTATCCCATTGTTTCACTTAATAAATAAACCACCGCATGCTACTGATGATAGGTACGTCCTACTACATTGCAAATGAGAGATAATATGAACAAATATATTATATGCAATAGCTGTATAATGAAATTTTGTTTTAACTATAAATACAAGTATTGTATAAATATATTGAATTAAAAATATGAGTATTGTATTAAATATATTGAATTATAAGTATATGAAGCATAAATATATATTCATCAGCAAATAAAATAATCATTTTTTTTACATGAGCTCCAAAAATTGGTCCTCATTTTAAAAATTAGTACTTACTTAAAAAATAGTTACATTTTACACAAAAATCATAAACAAAATAAATATAGAAAGACACCCAAACACATTTCCTTACCTAACTCATCGAAAGTCCATTGTAATTTGTTTGATAATCAGATGTTTCCACAAAGTATGAAGGAATTTATGTAAACTTATAATATTTTTTTTATAAAGTATGTCTTTATAAATTTTTTTAAATTTATATAATTCTTGGACATTATAGATCATTTGGAGATCGATACAGTTACATTTGTTGTATTTAAAAACAATGCTATGAAAACTGAGTCAGCCAAAGCATGACAGAAATAGAAGATGAAGTTTATTTTTAAAAAAATATTAGTCACTACTGAACAACGACGAATTGATACCAGGATTTAATGAAAGTATTCATACGATTTTTACAGGTATCATTACAATTAGATGAATTAAAAATTTGTACACCTTGTGGATTTAAAAAGTCACAAACTGGGGACACAACCAATTAAAAATAAACGTTTTTTATGGTCAATGTAGAAAATTCTGAATTTTAATTTTTTCAGGTTTTAAAAAATTGTTACTTGAATATTAAGAATTGTCTAATGAAGTTACCTGGATGAATTGACATGCTGGAAATCCATTTCGAACTTGAATACAGTTTTTTGAACATTTCTTGCTTAACTAGGTCATATACTCTAATGTTACGCTGAGTCTGTAAAAAAAAACTAAATTTATTCCCATATACATATATTTTTATTTTAGGTTGAGTTTTATACTTTTGGTATATATATATATTTTAATGAAATACCTGATGTTCATGACACTTTATTATTCAGAGAGAAGTTTTATTAAAATAAAAATTATAATAATTGTTTATTATCTAAATATTGGATATGTGAAAATCAAACTAAAAATAAAGTAATTTGGAATAATGAGATAACTTATTTTAATTTGTCTGTAATATCATCTTTGTTGAGAATTTTCAGAATCATGGGCAAAATTATCAAAATCATATTTAAAAAGCCCTTAAATATAAATGTATTTTATAATATTCTAGACATTTTACAGTACCTTATATTTTTTTACTATTTTTGAATAAAAATTTATTATTGCCACCTATCTGAAATCAGCACAATTGGATAACTGTTTGGCAATGTACAGTTAAGGTAGAGTAAAGGTCAAGAAATTTGATGCAAGAAATTTATCTTAATTTTTGCTACTCGTGTTATCAGTCAAATAGACTTCAATATTTTTCCTTTTGTAGCAACGCTATCTCATATAAGACATTGCCCTTGTTAATAGACAAAATTGCTTTGTCTGGAATGTCATTTTCATTGAGAATTTTCAGAACCATGGAAAAAATTATCAAAAGCAGTTCTTGAATAAAGAACTGTCCATTCAAACACTTTTTGTTTTTTTTTTTGTAAACTACTAGCAATGAATCATGGTTAACATTTATCTGTAAGTCAGAATTTTTAGGATGTATGTCCTAAGAAGAAATATGATCGCCTGATGATTTTCTATATACTATATCAGTAAGTCTACTTTTACATATGTCATAGCTTTAAATAAACACTAAAAAATTAGAGGTAGAATCAGGTAAAGTCATTGTTAAAGGACAATCTCCCTCATCAACGAGCTATTTTAGGTACTGAGTCGTAAGCTAAGCACTCACATCATACTTGAAAAATTAAAACTCTTCAACAATAAAGCCCTTGTGCATAAACAGTGTATCTTGGCCTCTAAGCCATCACAAACAACCTCAATAAAATAAATTTCATGTTTATTATTATATTTCTATACTGTAATTAAATTATTTATTTGCCTTTCAAAAAGCACAAAAGCATTGGTCTATCTTTCAAGAAAGTGGGTAGAATTTGTTTTGTATTGCGGAATGAATGATAGATTATCTTTAATTTTCATATAAATAAAAAGTGTATCCTACTAGTAAATTTACTGAATTTTTGTAGGTTACAAAAATGTTTATTTAAACAAAAAAATGGCATAGATACTATAGTACATGTCAAAATTATTTTTCGACATAGTCACCATTCCTATCACTGTAGGTGGTAAAGTGGAGTATTAACTTTTTGATGCCTTTCTCAAAGTAGTTTCCCACCAACCTCTTCGTCCACCTCTCCACTTTCTCCTAGTAGGTTGAAAACCTTTTTCTACTCATGTGCAGCTTTAAAAAGGTAAAGAGATAGTTCTCTAAAGGTGTTCAGTTAGAAGAATCCGTAGAATGGTTTAGGCAAGCACTTAAACGAGGCGAGGATTTAAACAATGCAAGCAGTTCCTTAGTGGCGTTGGCCTTGTATGGTATGCCATTTTCTTGCAGCAGGTAGACTCATTTTGTCAGCATGCCTTTTCTCTTGTTCCAAATCGCCCTCAGAAATTGTTTTAGGGTCTCACAGTACCTTGCAGAGTTGATGGTCTTCCCTTGAGGTATGTATTCAATTACAATTATGCCTTGACAGTCCCAAAACACAGATGCCATGATTACCTTGGTGAAATTGTGGTTTTGAACTTTTTTTGCGGAAGGAGAAGAGGTGTGACGCCACTGTTGAAACTGCCTTTTAATATCAGGTGTATAGTGTTCAACCCGTTTCATCGCCAATAATGATGGAGCAAAGAAATTCATTCGCATATTGTTTAAAGCGCCTTAAAAACCCATGCCGGGCCTCCACTTGAATCAACTTGTTCAGACTGTATTTGTCTGTCAGCTGTTTAGGACTCACTTCTTGGACAGTATATTGGAATATACAAGGGTTTCTGTGATGATTTCCTGGAGTCAAGATCTAGAAATTCGAGAAAACATTGCAGGAAGTTCATCGACAGTCAGTTTACAAAATCTACAATTTCAATTTTTTTCATAATTTTATTAGTCACAATTGAAGGTCATCAGCTCCTGTGATCACCATGCACAGATGTGGGATTGTTTTTAAATTTGCGACACCATTTGCACAATTTATAGCTTTATCACATATGCAGTTTTCACCTTACTATAAACCTCAACCTACATATCCCTTCGAAATGAGATAACGGATGATGTAGCGTATTTCATACTTGGTGGAAGATTGCTTTGACATTTTTCGTGAAACGGATTGTTGTGAAGACAGTTCTCAAAGTACTGACCTCGAACTGATCTCGTGTAGAGGGAAGTAATCACGTTACACGTAACTGCCCTTGTATTTGGTCAATTTATTTTACATTACAATTTACTTAAACAAAATGAAACAAATATGTAATCATTCAGTATAATATACTTATGATACTACATTAATAGAAAATTTTAGAAACTTTAACACCTTGTATACTAAGCCTGAGTATTTGTCAGGATCTCCCAGTCCCCTCTTCTATTTAAGCTACTGTATAACTCAGATCCAAATAAACAAAATCCGTATGTTTTTGTTATCAACAACATATTGGTTTTTGCTATTTCAGAAAGTTCTATCTCCAGTCATGTGCTTATGACCTCACTTCTGACTATCTAAAAGTCAGATTTCTGTTAGAAAAATTAATCAGATTTGTTACATAGCTGTCTGTTTGACAGCAGTTCACCAATTCATCATCCACTTTGTGGTGTTAGATTCTTATTTAACATTGTGAACTTTTAAACAAATATTAGTTTAATTTGTTATCTCTGACAGTTTATTTATTATAGTTTTCATAATGATATTATTTTCATAACAATATTTTGAATATCTTATTGAGCAAATAAAATATAAAGATATGATTTATGAATTAAATTTTTAGAATTAAACATAATTCTTAAAAATGTATTAAACTTGACTACAAATTTTAAGAAAATACTATTACACAAAATACTCACAGCTACAAAAAAGAATGGTCTAACAGGATGAAATAACACACACTGTAGAAGTCCTTTAGATTTACTGAAAGGAATTTGCGAACGGCGTTTGGAAAGCTGGTGTATTAATACAGATCTGTTGGCTCCTTCAGGCATTACAGTGGCAAAATAATCTCCACGTCCATGCCAAGTTACCTTAAAGACAAAAAACAATAAATTTCTAGCATACAAAAAAATACATTTTTCTATCCCTCCTGTATAAAATGCTTTCTCTTTCACCTAAAGTTTGTTTATGCAATAATTAGAGATTGTAACAGGCATTAAATTATAAATTAACCAGAATAAATACAACATTAACCCTGTAATTAGCATTCACGTACCAATACGTGAGATCAAACAATGGCCAGCAGGAGCATCCTGTTCTACCGTTTCTCTCCGATTAGTATGTTTACAATTTGTTTTCCTGTATATTGTACTGTATTTTAGGTTAAATATTTGTAGCTATCTGAACAATAAATACTATATAACGTACTTAGTAACCATTATTTTATTCTCAATGTCAATGGGTTTTCCCACTTATTTAGAGACCGTTTCAAAGTTTGTGTGGTATTTCACAATAAATAGGTATTTTACAAAAAAAAAGTAAGAGATAATTTTTAGTACAAAAATTGTAATCGTAAGGTAAAGTCTGGTTGACATGACAAAATAAGAAAATGAGAAAAAATATTAACAAATATTACAATAATATAAAAATTACAGAAAAACATTTTAAAAATTAGAAAAAAAGTATAAAAATCTTTCAAAATTATGTTGTTTTCAGGGACAATATCAGAGCAGGCACGTGTTCCTAATCAAAGGGTTAAAATATGTTTTTACACAATTTAAAAAGTGCTATATTAGGTACTTTACAAGTTTAAAAAAAAAAATCAAATGTCAGCTGATGAAACTTTTATTTACTATGCACAATAAATCATTTGAAAAATTACATAAAATTAATTAATGAAGAATACAGTAGTAATAAATTTTTTCTAAAGAATACAGTGATGTCATGCTTTGACACGTTAGCAAACAACCATCACCTATAGTTGACACTGGTTTTTCCAAAAGACCAACTGGATAGCGTCAATCTTGACACAAGACCAACCATAATGAACTGAACATACTGTCTGACCAACTTTTATTCATGTTTTGTTTGTAATTTAATGATCAAATTATAATGTAATCATATAGTATTTTTAAAAATTACTTTGTAACACTGAGTTATCAATAATTTGTTGACGTCAATTATTGCTGACTATAGTCTATAACATAAAACACTGTTGCATAACAGTAGTAAGTTGTTACCAGACCGGCATCAAATCGATAAAATACGGCGACAAGCAAGCAGAGAGGCCATTAATACAATTTGTGTTTGCGTCAACCATAGTTGACGTCAATCTACTGGAATCGGTCCATTGGAATATAGTTGACACAGGTCAGTGTAGGGCTACTTTTAGGGTTGTTTCTTATAACGTCGGTAGCAAACATTTTAAGGTATTTACAGCTTTATTATAAGTAACCTATTATTTCTAAAACATTTTTCTTACCATTTAATTTTTAAGTGACCTGTACTCTTAGCATGCTATATAATTGTTTTTAATTGCATTTATTTATTTTATATTAAGTAAGTTTAAGCAACTAAGTATTTCATAATTTGGAAGACTACAATTACATGAATGTTGATTTTTCATTATGGTTGTAAAGTGTTTGTTCAACTTCTAAGTTACAAGTTTGGTTTCAACAAATGTTAAAAAATGAGTCTTAACTTCACTAAATAACTTTACTACTAAACTACTAAGAACACACAAATCAAAATAAAACTTTTTTAAATGTAATGTGAACTAAATTCTTCATTTAAAATTTACTTTAAGACATTTTGGATCTTAAAACTATTATTTGAAATAGCCACACTGTGTGATAATATAAATTAACTGGCGTGTAAATTTGTTTAGAAAAAATGTCTTCAATTCTATATCAAACCGTTGTTATTCCAATTTGATAGAAAAACATTGGGATAACTTTTTGTGGCAACTATCTTCTTCAAAAATTAAATTATTTAAAGAATTGGTTAACTAAATTTATCTAAATCAACTCTATACCTGTTTCAATTCCTGAAAATGGTTAATAATAATACGAATGCCTTTACTCCACTCTTCTCCTTCTGCTTGTTCCCATTTAACAGCTGCTTCTACTCTTTCAGGCACTGTCAAATTAAAAATATAATTTTAAACTTTAGATTTGATATCATTACTATCAATTAACCTTTAACTTCAAATTATAAATCCACCACACATGAGAAATGTTGTAAAATTATATTAGAACTGTTATAGGTTATGTTATTATTACATTATTTTCCCCTCCGCCTTGGAATGGATACAAGTGTATCAGCATTTGTGTGTTCCAGTACAGTTAATCTATATCTCCTGAAGTCCTATGATTGTCCTCATGACTCTTGAGGTGGAAAAAGTGTCCTTGTTTATTCTCAAGTTATGTTCATGGTAGATAGCCCATTCCTCAGGAAGAAAAAACCTCATCCTCTTAAAATGAGGGCTCAAGTAAAAAACTTACTGAGACAAAATGTTTTTGAGTAACTAGGAGTTCATCATGTTATGCATTTTAAGCTAAGCTACATTATGTAGTCTAAAATACACGTGCCAATAATGTGATGAGTGTGTAATTGTTATAAAATGTGATTCAGCGATACTGATATGTTAACCCTTAGAGTGCTACGTATGAAATAGGCTATACAACTATTCTAAGTAGGGAGTTGTAAGTTAGAGTTTGTAGTAGCAACACTCACTGATGATGATGACTTTGTCATTGAAACGCATATGAGTAAATAAATGATTAATTTGTGAGTCTTGTGTATGTCTTTTATTTGTTTTATGAAATAGGCTATTCACCTGTAACACAGAATTAGTGTGTAAAAATAAATGTTCAATTTCTTAAAGCTTCATTTATGTTTAAATTCTTATATGCAATATATTCATGATATATATATATATATATATATATATATATATATATATATATATATATAAAACTTTTTTCATTGGTTTAAATACTTTTTAAAGTCTAAAAAGATTTAAAATGTTTTTTTACGTATGACGGACTTGGAAATATTCATCTACATGTAATGCAGAGATGACATAAGTTTTACAATTGTACCAGCAGTGTAATGAAAAGAGATAGCAGGAAATACAGAAAGCCAAAATAAAGACATGGCATGCTCAGGTTTCAATGACTGTCTAGTGGGTTACGAGAATTCATATCAAATATCAACATAATTCTATGGTCCAAGACTCCATAAAGGCTATCATGATATCGAATATACAGTAAACTCCTGATTATCCGTGGGCAGATTAACCGGTTTGCGGATTATCCGGGGTCTGCCATTGTTTTACAAATGTCCAACTTTTATTCCAATCAGATTCATGTGTTTAAATTTCCAAACTGTGAATTACGACGTAAATACATATAAGGCTTAATAGATGTTAAGATGAAGGGCATAGATATGTAAATATGTACGTACTATTTTTTACATTGAAAGGGAAGCATCCTGATGCGGGCCAGCGAAATAAAAGGGGCGAGTAGCTACTGTATATTGGAGACAATGACAAAATGCTTGGATGCCCGAAAACCTAATGCGTATCATAAGATTGTAAATAAATGTCAGCTAATCTCGGCTAAAATAGTCTAGGACATGACATATGCATTATCCATGTGTGTCATATACATTATCGATCTTTATGGCTTTGTGACACACATGACACAAGTAGAAACTGTGCGACAAAATGGTTCTCAAGAAACTTAGATCGCACATTAAAGCTAAATCAATGCTCACAAAAAAACAGACGAAAGTGACAGATTTTTTTGTTAAAAATTGAAAGTATTATGTGTAAAGGAAATTACATATGTACATACGTACTTACTTTTGACATATACTTATGTACGTATTGTAAATAGTTAGACATATAAATGTACATGTTATAACCCGTCAAATACATCGACATTTTAAATTATTTTCTGTATTTATTTTGTCTTCTGAAGATTATTTGTGAATTGCATTAATCGGGGTCATTATTTGTGTAACTTATAGTATAATAATCGGTTATCGATCGTTTTGCGTATTCTTTGTACATAGCAGATTATCCGGGGAATTCGTTATCCGGCATTGCCGGGCCACCCTATTCCACGGATAATCGGGAGTTTACTGTATATCGAATTGCTGATGAAAATGATAAATGCAGTGTAGGTGTCAGTTTTTACCAAGAGAACTCTATCCAGCATTCTATTTGAACATTGATAAGCCTCAGTAGGATACAGATGTTGAAACTTGTAATATGAGATCAAGTTAAATACGTTTGCCAAAAATCTGACTTATCAAGATATTCTGTAATACACTTGCAAAGGGTTATTTTAGTACATTCTTATTTTGTGGTTACCAAACAACTGATACCGGCCATAGACATTAATCACAGTTTGAACATTCTCAACCTCAACAAAAAATTGCTATATCTCAAACCATTGGAACAGTATGAAATTTACAGACACACAGAATAAAATAAAAAATTAAATGAACAAACCCAGCAAAAACCGCACATACTCTTTGACGACATTCATGATCATCTGACTTTAAAACCTCTGCCACTACTCAATAATAAACATAAACCCAATAATAAATGGCCAAACCTAGAGACACAGTTAACCCATTTGCTTACAATTTATTTTACACAGACTGAGCCATAAAAAACTAATTTTTTAGACCATTTTTAAAGGTTCTTGTTGATTACTTTTTTTCAGTTGATATTTATGTTTCTTATGGAACCTATTGTTATTTTTTTATTCACGAATACATTTACTTTCAAAATATATATTAATATTTATATCTTTTCTTTTATAATTTAATATTATGTAAAAAACTAAAATTTTTCAATGAAAAATATCAAATTTTATTTTTTTAATTTCAATTATCCTAAAGAAGCATAAATTACCTTTGAAAATACTCCAAAATATTCTTCAGGGTGCAAAGAATATGTTTAAATTTCAAAAGAGTCAAGAAAAGTTAACTTTTGTGTGGTATACTTTGAAACATTCTGGTAGGTGAAGTACGACGAGGCACAGTTCACGCTCCCACCGACTGGTTCTTCGGTCTTTTAGTGGGCTTAGGTGGTTTGGAACATGGAATTTTTTCTTTAGGCCTACCCCTTCTTGGTTTACCCCTATCTCTAGTACTAACTCTAATAGGCCTAGGACAAGGATCAAGAAAACTAGGGTCATCAGCCTCCTCACTAGCAGTAGGAGACAGAGGGGCAATTATTCCATCATGGTAGATTTGATCGAGTAGCTCAATTAGATTGGATAACTGTGAGCTTTCATCATCTGAATTAGATGGTAATACAGGTCTATCATGGACATTTGTTTCAGAAATTACCATATTTACATCTAGTGGAGTCCTAGGCCTAACATAACTACAAGAGGGCTAAGTTACAACTTATCATTTATTGCAGAACAAGGCAGATTACATTTTTCATGATGTGGTGAGCCTGTTATATTACAGTCTATTATGATTTTATTTCATTCATCACTTACATCTTCATCTATTTGAGATTCAAAGTTCAACTGTCCTATTTCACTTATTTCATTATCACTCTCAAATGTTTCATCAAACAAATCACTCTCACTGTCACTGTCACATTCTCCAATAATTCTTTCAATTTCACAATCCTTTAACTCTTTCTCACATTCATCAACAAATAAAATATTAAATCCACTCATTTTTAACTTAAAAAGAACACAAATAACAAATTAAATACAATTAGGACAGCTTATGAACATATCCCACACAACTACGAAGTAAACAACATTATAGACAATGTCAGCTGATCGGTCTCCAGATTAAAACGTAATTATTTAAAGAACGGACAGTCCAAAGAAGATAGAAATACTACCATTGGAAAGCCCAAAGTCTGTAGAGTAAGATGCATATGCGATCTATTGGATTTATTGAGAACTAACTCGACAAAAATGAGTTATATTGGAGGATGGCGATTCACCTCCGCTTCACAGAATGGCACACATTATCGATCTCCGAAACACATGGCACAAACAGAAACAAACATTCCATTCCAAGTTAAACATTGAGTGCTTATTTTAGTAATAGAGTCTTTAGTTTTGTATATAAAGTTTCTTTTTTCTCTGTCTTTTTTATTGTGTTTTCTCATTTGTCATACAGTAATTTATCATTTGTATTTCTTTTTTTAAATTGTTACCCGATAAATAAAACAATATTTTAGAGTCTAATACCCTGTTCTGATGTCACCAATAAACATGTATATGTTAGAAATAAAATTATTGAGATGAAAACAATGGGCTCGATAATTAGATGCTACGACAAGCTATGCAACCCGCATGGCGTTCCACTGCCGTCAGAGCTGGAAGTTAAAGAAAAACAGACAGTAGCTTGATGAGATCACCAATATCGCCGCCGTGTTGAAAGTGTTAATTGGAAGGTTTATAGATGGTTTTTATACAAGTTTTGTTTTATATAAATGATTGAACACAGAATTGAAAATGTAAAAGAGGGTTGTCTCAACCAGATATATTATGGGCAGCTGAGTTGAGAGTAGTGAATTTATCTGGATTTTTAAAACAAACGGTCAATTTTTATTTTAAGAATGAGATAAAGGGTTTAAGGGACTTGTCTTTTCTAGATTTATAGTACAGTAATTTGTTTACAAGAAATCATAACAGTATAACTCAAAAATTATAAAGAATTATAGTGTGCTAATTAAGTTGAGTAGAAAAATGGACAGTAATATAGAACTTGTTCTAAAGCTTAAACTATAATTCAGTTGACATAACTTTGGACTTGAAGAATCTTTTTTAGCCTCCTTTATCTTGTTGAATTAGTTCAAATATTGTTTGGCATCTAAAGATAAGAGAACACTAAAGATTTGTTGGAGTATCGCTCAACGTTTATTTTCCAGGGTACAGAAGTTATAACTTATATTCTTAGATTAGTTAAAACAGCTTTTTACTGTAAGAGTTAATAATCTTCCTACTTAATTTGTATAAAATGTCCACTTATAAAATATTCAAAAATACATCCTGCAAGGAGTGATAGGTCATACAATGGGGAAAAAAAATCTAGACTCTTGACTCAAGATCAATGGAATAGGATAGTACCAACAAAAACTAAAAAATTCTTTATCAATTTTAATGCTAAACCAATTTAGAAAAAGAAAAAAGACTAAACAACATTTTAGAAAATCATCAAAAATTTTACAAAAATATGTAGTACAGTAGTATCACGAGTTCGGTATTTGCTATTGGCAAACTTACAGGACATCCTGCTAGTATGTGTCATATTTTAAAAAAAGGAAATCAAGATAATATAGTTACTTATTTCTTATTCATAAGAATGCGAATGGACTGTTTTGGAAAAGAATACCTTCATCAACTTTCTTGTCCAATGGAGGAGATATCTGTTCAGGGTTTAAGCCCGCAAAGGATCGTTTGACTGTAGTGACTGTATTGTGCTGTAGTGCTAGGGACCTGATGTCTCAATACTACATGGAATTTACGGTGAAGGATTTAAACACATTATCAGTGAAGATCTCGATAATCTTTTGAAAAGTGAGAACTAAGATTTGATGGAGGAAGAGCTTTAAGAACTAATTACCGAACCTGTGCCTATCTCGGATAACAAAGGCAAAGAAATCTTAAAAAATGTATCGCCAAAGTTGACATTAAAATCTGTCAGAGAAATGTAAGTTTAGGGAAACAATTAGCTACATCCATTACTGAAATTGATCCCTCATTAGAATGGACATAAAAATTTTACCGAGAGCACTATCGTTCTTTTAAAAAGCACTATCGCTAAATAAAGAAGTGTGTAAAGAACTAAAAAAACATTGCAAAAAAATAATACAAAAAGTTTTTTTTTTTAATCAAATTAACAGTGTTTAAAAGATTATTTGTCTAAAATTAGGCGTTTCAAAATTTAGTGGATAGTGTTTAACACTAAAGAATACATGTGTCTGTGAGTAAATGCACATATTTAATAGAATTTTGGTGTTTTTGGATGGAAGAAAAACATAATCAATAAAATATGTATGTAACTATGTAGTGCATGAATACACCATACAGTATTATAAGTGTACACTATAGCTGTAATTAATGTTGCCATTTTTGATGTGCAAAGTAACCCTCCCATTTCCATACACAGTATTGGTTTCAGTATTTGTGATACGTTCGGGGAACATAACCTCAATGAATAATGAGAGATCGCTGTATTATTATAGTCATATATTTCTTCTGATTTGTACAATTCCTGACCTCATGAATGTCTTTTTGTCTACAATACATAGATTTACCTTTTTTAACCCATTAAGGAAATTCACAGAAATATTAAAGTATTTGAAATTTCATTCGCATCTAAAAGATCTAAATGTAAGAACCAATAATTGAATATTATTTAGCTTTACTTCTTTACATATAAACAAAAAATTGTATTCAACTGTTTCAAATTACAAAATAAAACAATTATAATTCAAAGCTCACATTGAAGTAACTTTCAATACTAACCTTGTCCATCAGTAGGCGGAGGCTCTTGAAGCAAAAGGTCAGTTTTGTTTACAATAAGTGAATCTCCAAGTCCTGGGTTAATCAACAAACATTTTTTATCAGCAGCAACAGCTACTAATGATAATGCTTGGTTAGGACACCATGAAATGCTTCTAACAACTCCTCCTACCGGAACTGTCTTTAAACAACGCCCTGTTGAAATCTCCCAAACTGAGAAAAAGCAAAACTTAGTCATTATACATAAATAGTAAGTAGGAACAAGTTGAGCTATTTTTAAAAAAATTATAATATAATTTACAATTTTAAAAAAACAATGTTATAAATTACATTAAGTTATTTTATATGCTATAAATTCAACAAAGAACTTTAACCCTTAGCACGCGGGACATATAAAGGGCAAATAACACATTACGTGCTATTAGGTAAAAAAAACTTTTTTTGGAAATGTTCAAAATTCTATTTAATTCTGAGTTCATAAAAATATATTTGACAAACAAAAAATTATAAACTAGTTATTTTTATAATTTTTTATATTTTTACACTAGGTAATTCAAAATATCAATAAATCCATTTAAAATAAAATTAAAGTAACTAAAATTATTATTCACGAAATCATAAACAATAAATTATTCTTACAGTGCAAACAAAGGTCACTCACGTAAACAGTAAACAACTATAGCAATCACAATGCCAACACAAAATATGACGCTGCATCCTGCCGAGAATACCCGTCATACGCGCATGTATAGACTACGTTATAGCGCCTGGTGGTTAAAACAACAGAATGTGAATCGGTAGCACGTGGCAGTGAACGTAGGAGAGTTTATTTACACCAAACAAACATTGTCACACATTGTAATGGACTTTAAACAAACAACTAGGACTTCCATAAACAAAATATTGTAAATACGAGATTTCCCGTAATACACGCTAGCAGAGATTACAGCCTTACAAGAAATAACGTTAGATGCATGCAAAGGGTTAACTTTGTTGAACCATTTAAATTTACATTTTTGTTATTGTATTACTATACAGGTCTGCAAAGAGGTTGCAAATTTATTATTATTTGTTTAAATGATTTATTGTTTTTTTTAAGCAATAGAATATTGATATAGACACAACATCCATATACAAAAATTGTAGTTTTCAGTAAGCTACTTCCTGTTGTTAGTTGATACTATATTACAGCACGTACTGCATTCTGTAAATGTATTATTAATAAATTAATATTCTTACTCATGCTTCAGAAATATTATCCTTGAGCACAGAAACCATAACTCAATATCAAGAGTCTAAAAGAACTACACATTCTATTAAAAATGTACTTCAGTACACACATCACATCAATCTACTTGCTAGTACACCTAATTGAGGGCACACGCCTCTAAGACAGATTCAGCCCACTTATCAACCAACCCCCTAGGAACCTTCTACGCCCTTAAGTTTGAGAACCTCTGTTTAAGAGAGTTACATTTCATATGTATCTAGTGACCTACTGTAAAATGTGCATTTAGGTTTTATTGAAAAATAATAGTTTAGTTGAAAGTAAAACCTCCTTTTCATTTAAGGACTCTACTTCCTAAGTAACAGTTTTTCAAGTTTTACAAAAAAAAAATTTTTTTGATGTCTTGGTAATAACGTAATTCTTTGTGTTCTATTTTTTCAGAAGATTTGATTCTTCATATGGAATTTTGTAAAATTATTTATATTGTGTTCTAGTCTTTTAATTTTATTTACACAATTTAATTTAGTTATTATATAAATTAATTTTTCTAAAAACTTTTCAACCTCATATTTTTGTTAGCTAGTGGTACATGTTGTATCATTATCCAAGTCATAAACCACTTATAGAATTTAGGAAGATTTCTTAGGAAAAGGAGTCATCATAATATGTGCTACACTATGCAGCTGTCAATATTATTTTCAGTATGATTCATACTCACACTATGCAGCTGTCAATATTATGTTCAGTGTGATTCACACTCACACTATGCAGCTGTCAATATTATTTTCAGTATGATTCATACTCAGAGCAGAATTAATTAAACGTCAAGAAAACATTTTCATTAAAAGAAATATGTGATGTTATAGAGGGAAATGAAGAAAACTGACACCTTGAGTTTTCATGTTAGCCAAAAACGTCCAGCTGAAAAAACTAGTCATAAAATTAAAATTATGTATGTCATATCAGGTAAAATCTGTTTTGTAAAAAAATTTGCTTTGCTAGCTGCTAGTGAGTTACTTTCAGGTTAATCTATCCTAAGAAGACAAAAATTATGCAAAACTATAAGAGGCTATAATTTTAAAAGTGGAACTTTAATAAGTTGACCTAATGTCCCAATGGTAAAATAATTACTTATGGATCCACAATTTAAACAGACATGAATATTAATGCTCTTTGCACAATATGATATGAAAACACTTTTTTTTGCTTCCCTCTTTACATAATTCATTAATAATAAATTATACAGGAAATTTAATTATACTTTATGCATGTGAGGTTAACCCAACATACATTACTGTGTCAAACAAACACAAATACCACGCATATCAAAAAAAAGGTCTCTGATAGGGTCATTTGTTTACCTAGGTTTAGTAAAAAATCTGATAAAGTAACAACTGAATAAGTTATTTTTCCAGTACTTCTAACAGAGTTGATCTTTAATCAACCTTAAAATGTAACATCTGGATTTTGTTAAATTTATAACTTGTCTTTATTCACTTTGATATAGGGTTTTCTAGACAATATTTATTGTAACACAGTGAATTAAATGTTTCAATGGGCACCTTCTTCAAGATTAGTTTTCAAGATATACTCATAATTTGGTCTTTGATTGTGAGTATCGAAGTATTATAGAAAATTAGTTTTTATTATTAATATTTTTGGTATTTTTAATATTGTAAAATTTGCAGTTTTTGTGTTGTACATCTTGAGGTTATTTTGTAGAAATTACACTTTTTACTATTAACTTGACAAAAAAATCACTACTTACTGATTTATTTGCTGAATAAATCAGCAAGTAGTGGTTTTTTTGCCAAGTTAATAGAAAAAAGTATAATTGTAAAATTGTTCTATCGTAATTTGTTGTTCTCCAAATTTTAAGAATAAGATAAGAATAAGAACAACTAAAAGAATTTCTTCAAGTATGAAGAATAACAGAAGATTTCAATAGCATTATTACATTTTCACAAATTGCATTAATTATACTTTGCTTTTTTAAGGTTACATGTATTGATGAAGAACTTATATCTTTGAATATTTATGGAATACAAACATAACTTAGATGAAGACATCAACTATACTCTTCTTAAAAATAGATACGTAAAAAAACTAATTCAGTATTTGTGCTCAAATAAAGAATATGTTAAAACATCAAGTTTTTTTTTTGTTCTTAAGATAGAAAGTATTATCACACTGTAAGAATACAAGTAAGAAAAGTTATAAATTTCTCTTCATAATAGTAGATGAATGAGAGTAAGTGTCAATTTTTTGAGAGAAATGGCTATTTAACAAGAAATAACACTAAATCAGATTGTTGTTACAATACATTACTATTAAAAAAGGTAAAATATCTGCCACAATTGATTCTTGTTTGTAATAATTTTTAAACAAAAAATATTTACATTGGTAAAAATTTAAATGATTTTCTTTAAATATCACTACACGTTAGTTTATTAAAACAAGCACACTAGTTTATTTAACTGTTTAATAAACTAATGTGTAGTGAGATTTAGAGTGAAGTGTTTTAATTTTTACCATTGTGAATTGTTCTCACTAGCTAAGCTCTAACTAACTTTACAATGAAAATATTGGAAGAACCCCTATACCACAAAAAATAATCAAAAATAACAAATAAAACAAGTTACTTAAGATTAATCTCTTATGTACATTTCGATGACCATGTCATCATCATCATCAGAGGGTCTTATTTCAAAATTACAATCTAGCAAACAAGACATCATGATGACATTCTAGTTTGTAACTTCTTGTTTGCTAGATTGTAATTTTGAAATAAGACCCTCTGATGATGATGTTGACATGGTCATCGAAATGTACATAAGGGTTTAATCTTAAGTAACTTGTTTTATTTGTTATTTTTTATTATTTTTTGTGGTATAGGGGTTCTTTCCAATATTTTCATTGTAATATATTGTACCACTGTGCTCTTGATATTGTGTCTAATTAACTTTATTTAAATAAATACTTACACTTAACTGTCAAATCGTCAGAACCAGATACAATATATTGTCCTTTAGGTTCAATGGATATACAACGAACCATATCTCTATGACCTTGAAATACAAGAGACATAACAGTAGGGAAAGGCTGTAAGTCTTTAGGACTTGGTAACTGCGGAATAAGATCTTCTGGTTCAATTGTAAGCTGAAATCATAATTTCCTTATGAACCTTAATAACACAGTAATTCTACTACTATTTAAAATTATAAACTTGTAATAAAGCAAAGTTAATATCTAAACATTCTTTATAATGAAAATAGGGCAGGTTTTTTTAATGCCTTATTCATTGTATCGAAATATTTATGCCTTTGTCAATTCTAATGAAAATCCGTAAAAAAACAAAATGTTCTTGTAAAGTGGCCAAAAATTCAAATAAAACAGAGAAAAAACTGTAAATTATTATTAAAAAGGAAAAAACTTATTTAAAACATGCAAAATCATCGCATTTGCTCTGGCTATTGTAAAATCAAGTTTCAAGAACAATACTACAAAAAAAATTTTATTACTTTTAATAATGAAGCCTTTTTATGGTTTTAATAAACAAAACACATACTGCTACTGTTAAAAGCCCTAGGTTTTTTTTTGTAACAATTATATATTTAACATAATTTATTTCAATCTAAGAAGAAATAAATTACCACTATGGTAAAACAATTGTAAACATTGATTTTATTTTACCCAATGCATGTAATAAATTTTATTTTCATTTTATAAAATTTATTTTCTGCGGTTTAAAATTTTAAAGTATTTTACATTTTTTTCTAGACATTGTTAATATTTTAATAAAGATAGATAACTATTTCCGGAACATTATTATATATTTACAACCATACTGTCACAATAATAATCACACACCGACAGTAAGTTTTACTTCAACAATCAGCCACCTGAAGACTAGGACAGATGTATTCTTGGATATATAAGGAACAAGAAAGTACCAAATTGTCACTTTTTGTGGTATATGTGCCTAGTCATACACATTTTTGCTACGAAATTTAAATAGTCAAATAAGTCATCCATTACATAAAAATTAAAATTAAAACGCAATAAATATTTTTAAAGTGCAATATTAAAATAAACTTTTTTTAATCAGTTTTCTTGCATAAAGGAATTACGTAAAGCTATATGTAATTACCTTCATCTTAATTGCACGAGGGCACATGTACAAATCAACACATCTCAAAAATCTTTCTCTGATATACCGACTATAAGCAGGCACTTCTCTCAGACTTTTATATTTTTGAGGTACAAAATGAAGTTTTTTATTTCCAAGTGATTTTTTCTCTCGATTAAATTTCTTCATCTGAAACGAAAGAAGAATGACAATTCAGTTCAGTATAATATAGTGTAAAATAAAAAAATTTAATTAAACACAAGATAAATATTTATGCATGATAATCTTTTGCCTAAAATTAATTACTTGCTTATAACCCCTTTAAATGTATAAATGCATTTATTTACATAATTTATCAAAACACTTAAATTATTTTAAAAAATGCATATTTTTTGTAACAACAGTAATTCTAAATCTCTTATATTTTTTCACTGTAAAATTTATTTAAGTGAATTAATGAAAACATTCAATGATGTTAAAGCTTCATACCATATAGAAACAAAAATTCTTTGAATATTAATTTACATTATGTATTAGGGACCTAAAACTTTTGGATATACTTTGGACTATCTAGATTTCTTCAAATTTTATATCTAAATTCCTTCAATTTTAACAATTGTAAACCCTATATATATATATATATATATATATATATATATATATATATATATATATATATATATATATATATATATATATATGAAGTTAATATATTACTATTGTAAGTAATTTTATCCACCATTAAGTGCAATGATTTTACCTTGTGTGATGAGGCACCTTTCGGTCACTTGACCATTGTCGAATCACTGATATTTTTCTGGTGTGGATGTTTGGTCCGTGATGTTGGTATTTGTTGGACCAAACATCTACATCAGAAAAATATCAGTGATTCGACAATGGTCACGTGACCAAAAGGTGCCTCATCACACAAGGTAAAATCATTGCACTTAATGGTGGATAAAATTACTTACAATAGTAATATAATAACTTCATAAAGTCAGTGCAACGGAAAAACAATGGATAAAGTAATATATATATATATATATATATATATATATATATATATATATATCGTGATATTTCACGTTGTCCATTATTTTTCCATTCCACTGACTTTATGAAGTTATAATTATTAATTGTAAATAGTTTTTTTCCACCACTAAGTGCAATAATTTTACCTTATGTGATGAGGCACCTTTCGGTCACTTGACCATTGTCGAATTGAGTGATGGGCAATAGTCCAAAACTGCAATCTCTTGGAAATATATAAATAGACACATATAAAAACCTATCACACTATTGAAATATTTCGATCACACCGAGATCTATATCAATCAAAAAAAGCTATAAATTTACAATTTTAATTAATCCAATATTACCTCTTTCTCATTAAACAAATATTCAGCTGGAGGATTATATGATTCAGAATGTCCTGGAAGTTGTCTCTTAGGAGCAGGAATGTGATTATGTATCCTACGCATTTCCTCGGCTGCATCATCACTCTGCCACAACATGTAATACTGAGGCCCTTTCTTCAAACGTTCCTTTTCTTCTTTCTTTATAACCTAATATTTTCATCATGTTACAAATTATTTCTCTAATTTAAATAAAACAAATACTTATAAATACTTTTTTGTAAGAAGGCAATGTACTATGTTGAGTAATATATTGAGAGAATTCAGTAAAAAGTTTTTTTTTTAACATTATTTGATTACATAGTTTAAAACATTTTGTTCTATAACAATTATTAATTACAAATATATATTCTGGACTAGATTTTAATGAACTACAAAATATGTAATTTTGTTGACATGTAGTGAAACACAACATATACAATTGTTTTAAATTTTAAAGCTTCATTGCATTTGTGCTCCTACTATGGAATTAGTAGCAGTAATTAGACAATTAGCCACTAGTTTTGAACTTATTTAGCAAAATTGTAAACTTTGTTAACACAGGGCATAAGTAATTACTTGAAAGAGAAGGTAAAACACCATTGTAAACAATGAAGTGAGATAGAAGTTATGTTGCATTAACCTATGCCAAATACACATATTTCGGAATTATTACAAAAGTAAAAAGCAAAGACACTACACACACAAATAATAGTAATTAAATAAACACTGGAAGGTTTGTTGAGGATAGGATAGGTGAAACAGTATGTTAACCAAATTAAAACGGTTGAAAACAATTTCGTTAGTTGATCAAATTTAATCAAATAAAGTAGGTCAGTGTTACAGTCGACTCTAGTGGGAGAAAAATGAACCTCATTACATGAAAGCAAAGGTTTATGGGTAATTAATATGGAATTTGGAGAAGGAATCGGCGCCACGTTTTAAACATTTTAAAAATACAAACGACGTGTTAGTCTGGCGTGGGCAGCCGAACGAAGCGAAGTCATTCTTAGAAGCCAAAATCCCGTTTGAAGCATCTCATCAAAATTATTCGAATTTGTGAAGAAACTTGGCCAAAATAAAACGAAAATAAGTGAATTTAAAACTTATAATACAGTTTATTATAATTAAAGTAACCAAAAAGAATTTAATTGTGTGTGAAACATAAAATTTAAAGAGAACTGAATCCTATATGAACAACCAGCAAAACTCCGAAAATTGATAAATACATAGCGCTATAAAAATAAACCTTTAGTGAACTTTTAAATTTATAAGAAAATCTAAAATTATAAATTATTAGAATATCTTGAAATAATATAATAGTTTAGGGGTAAGAAAGCCTAATCCAGTTTAAACAGGTTAGGGACCTTTTTCTTATTCCAAATTTAAGATTTTACATCAGGAAGCTAATTATTAAAACTATTTTCTAAAATTAATCTTATTTATTAAAATTTATTTAATTAACCAAAGAGTTAGAAAGTATAGCCCATGCATTAAACCCCGAGATATTAAGAGATCTTAGAAAATAGCCTAGGTTATAAAATCTTGTAACTAAAATATTAAGAATTGAGTTTTAGTCTATTGTGTTAAAACTTGTTAAGTGTTTTTGTTCTGTTATTGTGTAAATTAAAATTGTTGTTAAATTTAAAAGAAATTAAATTAATCATTCAAGAAATAATTCTCCTTTATAAAAAATATTATATTTGGCACAACAACGTGGGGCTCGATATAAAAAGAGATAAAGTTTATTTAGAGATTTTAAAACAAAATTAATTTAGAACTTTTTATATATATAAAAAAAAAAAATTATTTTGAACTGGAAATAGATAAACAAGAAATTGTAAAATTAAACAAACTGAGTTGACTAGAGTCAAGGTTAGGTTTAGTAGAATATAGTATAAATATAAATTGTTTATTCTTGTATAATAAGTTTACTTACAGCTAAAAAAGAAAAAATATATCTGATGAAAGGGAATCGTACAATTTGCGGGGGGATAAAGCTAAAAAAACAGAAAAAGGGGAACAATTAGAAAAGAGTAGGCGGAAAAGAGTGATAGAAACAGAAGCTGCTGCTCAGGGGAGATTTTTTAGTTTTCAGGAGGGGGTCGAAAACATTATAGGCGAGATGGTCGTTGTAGGGGACCAGGAAAAAGGGACTAGTTATGAATTAAGGGAAATAGAAATGGAAGGCATGGATATGCCAAACATTGAGGTAGAGGAAGCTAGGGGACTACCACTTGTACAAACTGAACAGGAACGAAGGGGTAGTGAAAGCGGAAGTAGTAGTAATGATGAGTGGATTAAGAAAATGTTCGAAAGTAACCAGAACTTATTAAAAGAAATGAGAAAGGATCTAAATAGAAAATTAGATAAAAATAATGAGAATATAAATAGAAAATTAGATAAGATAGATGGAATGAGTGAGGATATGAGAGAATTAAAAAAAGAATTAAAGGAAAATAGAGACGAAATGAGAGAGATGAAGGAGGATTTAAAATTCATAACATGAAATAAGGGAGGATAATAAAAAAATGATTGAGGAGATGAAGGAACAAATAAAGAGGGAAAATATTTTATGATGGACGGGATGAGAAGAGAATTAGAACAAAAAGATAAGGAATTAGAGGAAACGGTTAAGAAAAATCGGGAGGAAATTAGGGAGACATTAACGAGAGAGACAGAAGTAATTAAAATGGAGATAGGGAAAATAGGGGACAAAGTAGAGAAAAACACAGAAGAGTTAGGAGAGCTAAAATTAAAGGTGAAGGGGGAAAGAAAGATAACAGATGAGCGTTTTAGGAAAGTTGAAGATGATAGGGAGAAAATATTAGGAGAGCAGGGAAGGTTAGGAGATAGAAAAAAAATCGAGAGTAATAATGGTAACAAGGGTGAGCAAATAAGTGTAATTCAGGTATCGTGCGGAAAACAGGAAAAGGGTCCTAAGTTCAATGGGAGGAAAGGAAATCCTATAGAATTTATTAAAGGGTTAGAGAGGTTTTTGGAAAAAGTATTAGGCGATAGGTATATGGAGGAAGGTGAGGATGAATGGCGGAGTAATATGGATAAGGCATTAGAGGCTGGGGCAGCCAGATGGTTGGAGTCAATAAGGGAGGATGTAGGAAATTATGAGGAGTGGAAGGATCGTTTTATAAGTAGGTATTGGGCAAAAGAGATCCAGGAGGGAATAAAAGACCGGATCGATTTAGAAAGGTAAAGAGAGGGAGGCGATTTAGCCATGACAGATTACTTCATGGAAAGAGTGATGCTATTAAGGAATATGGTATCTCCCATAAGCGAAGAGGAAATAGTAAGAAAAATGAGCAGACATTTTGATGACAAAATACAAGCCGCAAAAAGGGTCCAGAACATTAGGACGGTCAGAGAAATGGAAAAACTCCTAAATGAGGAAGATATAGAAGATAGGAACAGAAAGGAACAGAATTATGAGGCAAAGAGACAGAGGACCATAGGAAAGACCGCCCATGAGAGTAGAACCGAGCCGATACCGAGAGCGGGCATTAGAGACAGGGAGAGCGCCACAGGGGGACAGAAGGTTCCCAAACCATAATGGAGGAAAAACCGAACAAAGAAATAGATTTGGAAACGGATTTAGACCAACCGTTCAATTCTATAATCGACGGATCGATGACCATATGAATAGGGGACCGGAAAGAATGCAACCGCAGCCCAGGGAAGTAGGGTACAGGGGTCACAGAGATGATCCAAGGAATTTAGGGAGCCGAGATAGGCCTAATAAAGAAGTAAATAACATACAGATATGACAAAAGGAATCAACCAGTGGAAAATGTGAGGGAGACCAGGGGACCTCGAAAAACTAGAGGGCACTGGTGATATCTCTTTGCAACATTGGAGCACTACAGGGGATGTTGAAGGGATAAAGCCAGTGCTAAAAAGCCTCGGAAATATTAATTGTGACAAGAATAAGGGTAACAATCAATTTAATGAAAATACAGATATGAGGTTAGGAATAATTAACAACGTATTAATAGATAGGGAATTTTTGGAAAGTGAGGGGAAGGAGCGAAATTTGAATTTAGAGCAAAACAAAATATATATGAGCCCAGAAATAGAGATAGAATTTAAACAGGTTAGTGTTACAGCTTTAATAGTTACAAGTAGTAATATTACATGTATCCAGGAAAAATGGTATAGTATAAATAAGAGAAAACTAGGAAGAGTAGAAACGTTGCCAATCAGAGCAATAAACATTAGGACAGCAACGAATAAAAAGAGTAAAAAAATAAATAAAATTGTTCTGATAATGGGAAGGTTAGGTGGGATTGATTACCCATTTCAATGTTTCGTCATACCAGGCCTATTGAGAGAAGTGATCATAGGAATGGATATATTAAAAAATACAAAGGCTGATATAAATTGTGAGGATTGGAGTATAAAATAGAAATATTTGGAAAACTATATTAGAATAGATATGAAAGAAACGGAGGGTGACAATGATGATGAAAGATTTAATAATAACGAGGTACAAAATCTAGAAAGGGAAGATAATGTAATTAACGAATTCGATCAAATTGATGAGGAATGGGAAAAATTAGATGATTTAGGACAGGGGGGCCAAAATTATGGGAAACAAAATGAAACAGAAGGGGAAATTAGTGATAGAGATATTACGGGAAGTATCGGAGATGACCGTGTAACAGACAAAAACTGGAGTTGGTAGAGATAATAAAACAACATAAGGAAGTATTTTCGGATAGGCCTGGAGTGTGTAAAGGATATAGACATGAGATAAAAGTAAGAACAGATTTACCATTTTATCAAAGAAACTATCCTGTGCCCACAAAGTACCTAGAAGCGGTACAAAGAGAAATTGACAAAATGTTGGAGATGAAAATTATAGAAAAAAGTAATAGCCCTTATATTAACCCTATTATACCTGTCATAAAAAATAATGGAGAAATAAGATTATGCCTGGACGCAAGGAAACTTAACGAAATCATAATACCAGATTACGAGTGTTACCAGGGTATTAATGAAATATTACATAAGGCAAGAAAGGTAAAATACCTGAGTTCTATGGACCTCACAAATAGTTTTTGGCAGGTGGAGTTGGAGCCAGGATCCAGAAAATCCACAGCTTTTCAGTATAATGGAAAGACATATCATTTCATTGTGACACCATATGGGCTAAACGTCATTAGCAGCTTTAGCAAGAGCTATAGGTAGGATAATGGGAAATGAATTAGAACCATTCACTTTAGTATATGTAGACGACATTGTATGCATGTCACAGAGTTTTGAAGAACATAAAAACCATTAAAAAAATTATTTATGACATTTAGGGAAAATAATATCAAAATTAAATTATCAAAAACTGAGTTCTGTAAAAAAAACATAGCATTTTTAGGTTATAGGTTGACAACTGAGGGAATAGATATAGATAAGGACAAAATTAAGGCTGTAATGGAATTCCCCACACCAAAGAACGTTAAGCAATTAAAAGGGTTTATAGGCCTTGCCAATTATTACAACAAGTTTGTAGACCACTATTCGAAATTAGTAGAGCCACTCCTGAAACTTTTGAGACATGAAACAAAATTTAATTGGACAGATTTAGAGGAACAAAATTTTAGAAAATTAAAGGAAGCATTTATAGATACCAACGTACTAAAACACCCTGATTATTCAAAAACCTTTAATTTACAGACAGATGCAAGCGAATATGCTATTGGGGGGGGGGGGCATCTGTGCCAGATAACAGAGAATGGGCAGAAACAGGCAATTATGTTTATGAGCCGAACCCTAGAAGGTAGTGAGATACGATATTGTACGACTGAAAAAGAATTATTGGCCGTGTTGTTTTGTCTACAGAAGGCTAGACAGGTTATACTGGGGAGAAAAGTAGCAATACAAACTGACCACCAAGCTTTGACTTTCATAAAGACTTGCAGAATATTAAATTCAAGACTATATCGTTGGATATTGCTCATGCAGGAATATGATTTTGAGATTGAGTATTGTAAAGGGAAGGAGAACGTTGTGGCAGACATATTAAGTCGTAACCCATGGGATAAGATAGAGCCAAAACATATAGAGAATCAAAATAATTTTAGTATCAATTTAATGGAAAGAGTAATAAGTAGGGAAGTAGTGACAAAATTGACAAAACTTAATGAGCTTCAGTGGGGTGATTTAGAATTAAGAAATATTATTGAAAATGTCCAAGAATACAGTTCGAAATTCAAAATTGAAAATAACATACTATATAAAAATTGTAAAACAAGTTGGAAAATAGTAGTATCCAGAGAATTAATAAATGTATTAGTGATATCATGAGTACTATATGCATATAGGGGCCAAGAAATGCTATAGTATAATAAATGAAATATTCACATGGAAAAAGATGTATAAGGAGATTAAATACCTTTTAAAATACTGTGACACTTGTCAGAGGGTAAAACACACAAATCAAACTAGTAGTTATGAGTGCACTTGGGCGCGGACTACCCCTAACCCGGCCTGTACATAACCTAGGACTATAGGGGTAGTTTTGGATGATGCACCAGGTCGGTGCGGCCTTGATCCTAGCCTTGGGGGTGGGTTCGACCACGTTTAGAGGGGTAGGGGGTAGTTGTTTGAAAAAAATAAATTCTAACCCACTGACCTAAGGCCGGTAAATTTCATCTAACCTAACCTACGTGTGGGGGTGTCCTCAGCTACGTTCAGGACCATCCCCGGGATAGCTCCGGGGGTAGATCCGGGGTTGGGGGTAGTTTTCGAAAAAATTTTGGAAAAACGTGCCTTGACTGATAGGGTGAGTTTAGAGTGCATTATCGCTACGGTTGGGGGTAGTTTCACGTAGGGGTAGTTTTTAAATAAAATATGAAAATTCCAAAAATCGATAGGTTGGATCAGGGATGTCCAACTGGCGGCCCGCGGGCCGCATGCGGCCCGCCATGCCTTTTTATGCGGCCCACAAAGACTTATCAGACAAAAATATCAGAAAAATACTTGAAATTTTGACAAGGATCTAATAATTTAATGATAAATTCTAATACTATAAGAATTTTTAGTTCAATTAGCTTTTCTAACAGATTTGACTAATCATCTTAACATTTTGAACTTGAGTCTTCAAGGAAAAAATCAAACAATATCAGATTTGGCTGGAATCATCAATGGGTTTCGCAGTAAGCTACAACTGTTCAAACAAAATCTTGAAAACAAAAATTGTATACACTTTCCTAACTGTCTTCAGTTAGCCTAAAAATTAAAAAACAATGATTTTTTCAAGCTGCATCTGTCAAATGCAAGAAGTAATTGACGAGTTCAATACAAGATTTGAGGAAATTGAAAGTCTCAAAAGTAATCTACTGCTTTACAGCAATCCTCTTGGAGCTACAATTGAAGACCAACCAGCTGACCTACAACTTGAATTATGTGCAGGGTGACATGTTTCTAATGACCAGGCAAGAAAAGACTCATGATTTTTTTAAATTGCTTCCTAAAGAGAGATTCCCAAACTTGCGAGATTTTGGGCTAAAAATGTCTTCAATGTTTGGAAGTACATACCTATGTGAAAGTGTTTTCTCATCTATGAAGTTTATAAAAAAAACAAAATAGGAACAAGCTTTCTGATGTATCTTTACTCCATCTCATGAGGTTGGCTCACACAGAACTAGAGGTGGATATTCGTTCTTTGGTGGCTGCAGCTGATCGACCACAATGTTCACACTAAAATACTGTAATGTACATTTTTATCCTCATTTCAGTTGTTGTGTTAATTGATAAAACTATTTTGTATTTTTCTTATTTGTATAGTTTTCTCTCACTTGAGTCTTGAGTAATATAAGTAATACTATTCAATTTTGTTTTATTTATTTATAAATTTTCATATATTCTTGTTGCTATTTCAAACTAAAATTATATTATTACTATGTGGCCCGCAACAACGTACAAGGTTTTAATTTTGGCCCGCTATGCTATGAAAGTTGGACATCCCTGGGTTGGATCAACAGACAGTACGGGATATGTGTAGAGTCCAGTATGGACTGTTGCGGGGGTGGTTTCACCTAGGGGTAGTTTTTAAATAAAATATGAAATTGCCAAAAATCGATCGGATGGATCAAATGACTGTATGTGGTATGTATAAAGTCTATTATGGACCGTTGCGGGGGCGGGTTCACCTGAGGGCCGATTTCAGATTGTCAAAAATAATCGGGGTCCTAGGTAAAATCCACCCGGGAACCAGGCATTAGTTAAAGCCGCCAAGGAGCAGGTAGAGCCAATATGGAGCACGGTCTCGGTTAAAGCCAATCCGAAGCCTTGCCCTAGGTAACCCCTGGAACCTGGCCTTAGGTAAAGTCACCCCGGAGTCGTGCCTTAGGTAAGACCACCCAGCAGCCAGGCCTTAGGTAAAGCTAACATGGAGCAAAGCCTCAGGTAAAAGCCATCCCGAAGCCTTACCCTAGGTAAAGTAACCCCTGGAACCAGGCCCTAGGTAAAGCTACCTTGGAGTCAGGCCTTAGGTAAAGCAGTCAGCCTTTAAGTAAAGCTACCCAAGAGTAGGGCCTTAGGATGGATGCTATATCAATTTAACAGCGTATATATGGCCATTTAGAGTATATTGCATGCTGGTTTAACATAGTATATATGCCTATATTGGTTAGCATTGTATGTATATAGGTTGTGTGACTTTTTTTTAAAATTAGATTGTAATATTTGTTGACCGTCATGGGCGTGATAGGTTATGCATTGTTAGCTATAGCATATAGTACTTCCCGTATTATACGGTTGCCAGGTTCTACCTGATAGACGAGGTGTAAATGTGTGTCAGGCTCAGATCATATAGGCTTTGGCCAGTGGTTTACCAACATAGTAGGCACATTTAGGGATTCATGTAGGTCGGCTTAGCATAGTATGTATGCAGGTTTACACGCATATTTGTTTAACACATTATGTGTGCTATCACGTATGTTGGCTTAACATGGTATATACGCCTATGTATGATAGCATGCATGTTGGCTTAGCATCGTTTTAGGATCATTTTATATCATATATTTATTCACGTTTTGTGATAGGCCTCATTATTAGTGTTTCTCCATATATACCTTTATATCTAGATACATTTACAGCTATAGGATATATCCATTGAGGCTATTTGATTATTTACACTGGTTTCTGATTATATATGTAGGCCTTGGTATGCCGATAGTACATAGTAAGTTGATACAATAATCAAAACATAAACACGCGCCTAGATTCACAACGACACAGCCGTGCGGGTTTTAAGCTTGCTATAGCGGTCACCGGCTGCCGTTGCGGTTTTAAGATAATGTGTTATCTCTGCTGGTTTGCACATGTCTAGCACACGGTCACCGGCTATGTAGGCCAAACGTATTCCCTCAATCGATAAGGCTTTATTGCATTGTTTATTAATTTAGTAGCATAGACAAATTTTGAGTTTGGCAATCATAGCCCCTTGCCCGGGATCAGCCAATTTATTTAGGGGTAGAACACTCTAGTTAGGGTGAGCCTACCACTTGCATAAAGTCGCTCGGGCCTCGATCAGAGATACGTCATCAGATATATTAAATTAGAGCCTGACTCTAGTGTGAATTTGCCTCAGGCCTTTCTCCAGGGTGGCTCTAGCTAGGGCCTGGCTTCGGGGTGGTTTTAACCTAAGCCCATACTCTGTGGAGGCTGTACCTGAGGCCTAGCTCCTGGGGGCTCTACCCATTGGACGACTCCTGGTGTGACTTTTACCTAGGACCCGACTCCAAGTTGGCTTTACCCAAGACTTGGTGGAGGTATTTGTCTTGGTCGATAGGCTGTAATTGATATAGCATCCATCCTAAGGCCCTACTCTTGGGTAGCTTTACTTAAAGGCTGACTGCTTTACCTAAGGCCTGACTCCAAGGTAGCTTTACCTAGGGCCTGGTTCCAGGGGTTACTTTACCTAGGGTAAGGCTTCGGGATGGCTTTTACCTGAGGCTTTGCTCCATGTTAGCTTTACCTAAGGCCTGGCTGCTGGGTGGCCTTACCTCAGGCACGACTCCGGGGTGACTTTACCTAAGGCCAGGTTCCAGGGGTTACCTAGGGCAAGGCTTCGGATTGGCTTTAACCGAGACCGTGCTCCATATTGGCTCTACCTGCTCCTTGGCGGCTTTAACTAATGCCTGGTTCCCGGGTGGATTTTACCTAGGACCCCGATTATTTTTGACAATCTGAAATCGGCCCTCAGGTGAACCCGCCCCCGCAACGGTCCATAATGGACTTTATATATACCACATACAGTCATTTGATCCATCCGATCGATTTTTGGCAATTTCATATTTTATTTAAAAACTACCCCTAGGTGAAACCACCCCCGCAACAGTCCATACTGGACTCTACACATATCCCATACTGTCTGTTGATCCAACCTATCCATTTTTGGAATTTTCATATTTTATTTAAAAACTACCCCTACGTGAAACTACCCCCAACCGTAGCGATAATGCACTCTAAACTCACCCTATCAGTCAAGGCACGTTTTTCCAAAAATTTTTTGAAAACTACCCCCAACCCCGAATCTACCCCCGGAGCTACCCCCGGGGATGGTCCTGAATGTAGCTGAGGTCACCCCCTTACACGTAGGTTAGGTTAGATGCAATTTACCGGCCTTAGGTCAGTGGGTTAGAATTTATTTTTTTCGAAAAACTACCCCCTACCCCTCTAAACGTGGTCGAACCCACCCCCCAAGGCTACGGTCAAGGCCGCGATGACATGGTGCATCATCCAAAACTACCCCTATAGTCCTGGGTTACGTACAGGCCGAGTTAGGGGTAGTCCGCGCCCAAGTGTACTCATAACTACTCAAACTTGTTATGGGGTGATGAAAGGAATCAAGGAAGAGGGGCCTAAAGAGCAACTATCTATTGACTTTTGTGGACAATTTCATAAAAGTGAGGGATTTAAATATATTTTGGTTATTTTGGATATTTTTACTAAATTTATAAAAATTTATAAAATAAAAAAGCAAATACTGTGACAGCTATTAGATGTGTAGAAGATTATTTAGAAAAATATGGACAGGTAAAAAGGGCACAAACAGACCATGGAACTCAGTTCACAAGTAAAAGATGGTAAATATTTTTAGAAAATAAAGGGATCAAACAAATATTTTCACCGATTAGGCGACCCCAAAGCAACATAGTAGAAAGGGTAAACAGGGAGATAATGAGATGTCTTCGCACCTATTGCCATGGGAACCATAAACAATGGGCAAAGTTTATACATTTAATAAATGAGATGTTGAATGAAGTACCACATGAGACCACAGGGTTCACACCTAATCAGTTACAGTTAGGAAAAATAGATTATAGGTTTTGGCATAAGTATATCAAAATTCAAAATTTAAACGAACAAAACGTTAATACCCAATTAGTAATAGATTTGGCGAAAGGGAGAATGAAAAAAAGGCAGAACTTAGGGCACAAAATTTTAAAAGAAATCATAAGTTTTTCACATTTAATTTAAATGATTTAGTGTTAGTAAAAGAAAACTGTCAGGCAAAAGGCATAGAGGGAGAAATGGGGAAATTATTTAATATTTATAGTGGGCCATATAGAATACACAAAAAGTTAGGAGAATCGACATTCGAACTATGGGGTGACAAGTATGATATAAATAAGGGGATGTTCCATTCAACAGAACTAAAAAAGTACCATGATGCAAGGGAGATAAACTCAAACTAGACAAAATAAAAATATAAGGATTTGACGAAACATAACAGAGTAGTGACTAAGGGTAACAATTTAAAATATAGTAAATAACTCAATTAAAAATAGATATCAGAGATAAAACGGAATGAGTGCAAGTGGGGGTGCACTGCAGAGATAAAAATATGTATATTCTGGATGAGCATAACAATATAAAAAAAGGGAAATATAATTTGGAAAAAGGGGAATTTTGAATAAAATACAATATATAAATAGCTTCGAGAAATATAAGTATAAAGTAATAAAGTGATATAAAATAAATGTCTACGTGAATAAGAGGGTTAATGTGTTGATGTCGTCGATAATATGTTGAAATAAAATAAATGCCTACGTGAATAAGGGGAGATAAGGTGAAATACCGTCATATTGATGTAACAAAGTATATAAATATAATAAAGAATTTAAAAATAAAAAATAATAGTAATATGAAATTGGGGTTAAATTTAATATAGTTGTGTTCAGATAGAGTGGATAGATTTGTAACTGAAGTGCGGTTGAGGTTAGGTTAAGAGGAATTATTATAAATTGAAAAAAAATTATGATGAATAGTTGGTAGGAAGCTAAGAAATATAGTAAATATAATAATAAATATCAACCTATAAAGTTAATGAAATATTTGGAGATATTGAGAGATGGGAGATAGACAAAAGTGTCTAATTATGTAAGTTTTAAAATAACATAAACCAGTTAAGACAATTAGCTTGAAATTTTCAGCTCAGTATTTAATTATTAGAGAATTAAGATACAATTGTATCGTAGGATTAACTTAAAAATGGATGAAAGTGGACAGATGAATGTATTAACGACTTTTAAGTGGACAATTATAAAAGGATTAAAGACAATGTAAGATAAGTTAGCCAAATGTGTTGAGGGATAACTTACTCAATAAGAATTTGGTCAGTTAATTATTAATGAAAATGGACAATTATAGAATAAATGTTAATTTAAATTTAATTTTAAAAACACAGTATATTTAATCAAGCTTGGAGAATGTTAAAGCATGTATTAATGTAGATATTAAGAACATTTTTTATTTAAATTATATTAGGGGACATTGTAACATTTATAGAATGGGCTATATAATGTTGTTTAAGAATTGGAAGAATAGATTAGAAATAACTCACACAAAATGTGAAATCGGAGAAATTCATTAAGAGATTGGTTAGATTAAATTAAAACTAACTTTAGGTAAAAGCCTAGAAAAGGTTTTAACATATAAAAAAGATTCTGAACTGGAAAGAATGCATTAGGAAATTTGTTGGATCAACTAACCTAACAAATAAAATTAGAACAAGATAATCTAATAATAATAAAATTTAAAAAATTGTAAACTTTGTTAACACAGGGCATAAGTAATTACTTGAAAGAGAAGGTAAAACACCATTGTAAACAATGAAGTGAGATAGAAGTTATGTTGCATTAACCTATGCCAAACACGCACATTTCGGAATTATTACAAAAGTGAAAAGCAAAGACACTGCACACACAAATAATAGTAGTTAAATAAACACTGGAAGATTTGTTGAGGATAGGATAGGTGAAACAGTATGTTAACCAAATTAAAACGGTTGAAAACAATTTCGTTAGTTGATCAAATTTAATCAAATAAAGTAGGTCAGTGTTACAGTCGACTCTAGTGGGTGAAAAACGAACCTCATTACATGAAAGCAAAGGTTTATGGGTAATTAATATGGAGTTTGGAGAAGGAATCGGCGCCACATTTTAAAAATACAAACGACGTGTTAGTCTGGCGTGGGCAGCCGAACGAAGCGAAGCCAAAATTCCGTTTGAAGCATCTCATCAAAATTATACGAATTTGTGAAGAAACTTGGCCAAAATAAAACGAAAATAAGTGAATTTAAAACTTATAATACAGTTTATTATAATTAAAGTAACCAAAAAGAATTTAATTGTGTGTGGAACATAAAATTTAAAGAGAACTGAATCATATATGAACAGCCAGCAAAGCTCCGAAAATTGATAAGTACATAGCGCTATAAAAATAAACCTTTAGTGAACTTTTAAATTTATAAGAAAATCTAAAATTATATAATATATACTATTGAAATAATATAATAGTTTAGTAGTAAGAAAGCCTAATCCAGTTCAAACAGGTTGGGACATTTTTATTATTCCAAATTTAAGATTTTACATCAGGAAGCTAATTATTAAAACTATTTTCTAAAATTAACCTTGTTTATTAAAATTTATTTAATTAACCAAAGAGTTATAAGGTATAGCCCATGCATAAAACCCCGAGATATTAAGTGGTCTTAGAAAATAGCCTAGGTTATAAAATCTTGTAACTAAAATATTAAGAATTGAGTTTTAGTCTATTGTGTTAAAACTTGTTAAGTGTTTTTGTTCTGTTTATTGTGTAAATTAAAAAATTGTTAAAACTAAAACAATTTAAATTATTCCTGAGTTTTTGTTTTTAAATTTAATAGAAAAGAAATTATATATTCAATAAATAAATAAAAAATCATTCCCTTTATAAAAAATATTATAATATATATATAATTAGGATATTCAAATACGAGATCTATTATTTTTTTGTATTAATTAATTCATTTGATTAAAATCAATAAATAATTCTTGTATTTAAATATCCTCTGTTATTTTGATTAATATACAAGATATATATATATATATATATATGTGTTACAATTTTTTTAAACACACACACACACACACACACACATATATATATATATAGATAGATAGATTTTTTGGACTAGGAGACTGACAGACTTAACCTTGGTAAGAGTCCACACTGTAGTCTTGGTAAGAGTCCACACTGTAGTCTTGAAATAGAAACACATAAAAGCACTTAAACAATGATATTTCATTCTCTCATATTTCTTTTTGTGTTTTCTCTTCGATTGACAAAGACCACTGTGTGGTTGAAATATATCATTGTTTAAGTGCTTTTATGTGTTTCTATTTCAAGACTACAGTGTGGACTCTTACCAAGACTACAGTGTGGACTCTTACCAAGGTAAGTCTGTCAGTCTCCTAGTCCAAAAAATCCTAGTCTAAATAATCTTTACCAACCAAAACTAACCTAAAAATATATAAACATATATATATATATATATATATATATATATATATATATATATATATATATTTTACCAACCAAAACTATATATATATATATATATATATATATATATATATATATATATATTATATTAGTTATATATATAGTATATATATTAAATTTAATTTGTTTTATGCTTAAACAAAAAGCCTTATTACTATTGAAAAGCTCTCCCAGGGTAACTTGACCATTGCATACACTGATGGTTCCTCAGATAAACTCCTCAATAAGGAAGGCTATCAAGAATATCCTCTTGCTTCTTCCCGATGGAAGTAAATGCCAGTACAAAAAGAATACAAGCTTGATTGTCTTAAATTTCACCAGCGAGCTTTTGGCGATTAAGAAAGCTGTTACTCTCTATCTAAATGACTCCATTGTTTCAGGCCTAACAGACGGGATAGTAATTTTCTCTGACTGTAAATTGGGCTTAGAAGCAATAACAAACAGAGACACAAACATCACCTCTGCAATAAATGTATTGCTTGATAGTCTGCACTGTAAAGGGAAATCATGCCATCTACAATGGACACATCTGCACACGTAAATATTGAAGGCAATGAGTGTGCCGACTCATTGGCCATAGAAGCCCATGAATACAATCAACCAGATAACACCATTACACTTAGAGATCCGAACACAGTGGTCCAAAACAGACTCTTACTTCATACCTCTAGGAAGCCACTTATCACTGACTTCAACTGCGGCAGATATTTGACATCGGTCATTGTCAAACAAAGAACCAATCATTTCAGAGGGATAAAGATTCTGACATACGTTACCTGCAGGAACTGTCCAGATGTCAATGCTAAGACATATTTTTGAGTGCCCAGCACTCACACGGCATATTTGAAGTTGGGAATGGTGGGATGATTGAAGATCATCTGAGAGCTCTTTAGCCAAAAGTCGCGAGAGCTGGCGGGCACTATTGTCCGGACCCCATGGATGCGAAAACAACAACAACTTGAAAATTATGTAATTTGATACTGTGGGGAAAATAGTTTACCTTTAAATTCATAAAAGCGTTTACATAATTATCATCACTTACCTTAGTTGATTTAATCCATCCCATTTTCAAAGCATGTACCATCTTTGCAACTCTCCGTCTTTCAGGAATACTTGGAAGGAAAGACCGCTTGTGATCAGGAAACTTTCGAAGAGGCATTTTCATCACCTCGGATGTAAACCATTCTATCCATGGCTAAAACAAAAATTAAAATTAGAAATTACATTATACTTTGTATAATTAAATAATAATGTAAACTTATTCAAGTACGCTTTTTAATATACTATTCAGACACTCCAACCTTTTCTGGTTTGTCCCATTTAATTAAAATTTTAATCCATCAATAATAAGTCCAATTAACTAAATCATTTAAAATTTTTAATTATATATAAATTTAACTTGATACTGACTAATATAATACATACCGCATAATCATCATATGCTTCATCAGGTATTTTCTGGCTTTCTAACCTTTTAATAAGATCAATGTCTTTTTCACTAAGAACCACATCCTGACCTGTTTGTGGGTCTCTTACAGTTCTCCTGTAATCAATTATTAATGTCACAATATTAAGTTGTATGGTAAAACTAACACAAAACACAATAAAAGTGTTGAAATCGACTTAAAATTTATTGTTTGAAAACAAAATTGAGCAAGAAAAACAACTACATTTTCATGAAAGAAAATACGGTTGATAAAGCTAATAAATATTAGCCAATAATATGAGCCAATAAATATTTTTTATTTTAATCACAGCAAAGTTTGGGAACTTGTTTGCTGCCCTTATGAACCTTAAAACTAGATTATAAAACGTTTTTAAAATTACATCATAGGGAAACACAAGTGCACCTACAAATTGACATCCTTAGAATAGTAAACCTAACCTAATATAATTTAGTAATGAAAGTTAGAAAAATATAAATATTTAAAACACTAAAAATTACTAAAAACAACAATAAAAAATAATCAAAATTTATATACAAAAACACATACTCTCAAAATTACTAAATAATGGCCAAAATAGATTAAAAATTACATAAAAGCAAGAAATTATAATACTGAATTAAATTACAAAAACTACTTTTTGGATGTTTTCAAGTTATATATCAGTGGTTTATATGTGCTACAAAACATATCACAATCATTTTTAATGTTAATATTATTTTGTTGTAAATTAATATGTACAATTTCCAAGTAATTCCTCTTCCTCCAATTGGACTCATTATCAAGTATTATAAAAAATGTATAATTCAATTTGTACCCCAATTTCTTAGTATGTTCAAAGAGAACCTGAGAGGAAGAGTATTTATCCTTATTATTATTGTTTTAAGTTCACATATACATACAAAGCAAAATTCATCTCTTTGTCTGACCCACTTCAGAGGGAACACAACTCAGACAGTTAATCTTATGCACAATGTTGTTCAAACTTAATCTACCAGTCCTGTCTTTACCTCTTGTATAAGATTAGATGAATTATCAGGCATTTTAGGAATCCATTTTTTAATTGAATCCTAAATTGAAAGTAGTTTTTTGTAACATTTCAATAATCACAACATCTCTTATCACAAATCGTTCACAACGGAATTTTCATAACCTGGAAGTTTCTTGGAAAGAAATTTCAAAACTGTTTCTTCTTGTGGATCAATAACAAAGTCAACAGTTTCATTATGACTCAAGATTTTATTCCACGACTTACTTGATGTTTCTTCTTTTATTTTATTCCAAGATTCGTGTATCCAGTAGACAACTTCGTTAACTGTAATTTATTGTTAGAAAGTCTACAATGCTTACTTCCTCTTCAGTTGCTTCCAAGACAGATTCTAAAATGTAAAGTGTGTATTTTTTTCATACATTCCAGAACACACTGATCCATCGGCTGGATCAATTTATGGGAAAGATATAAGGCACAGATATCATCAGAGCACAGTTGATTTTCATCGAGATGTGAATTTGCTTTTATGAACAATAAAACAACCTTCCAAGGCAAATTTCTTGCATTTTAAAACTTTTCAGTTTCAGGCACAAACTCATTATAAAACAACGTTTTGAATAGTTCTCTATTCATACGATCAGCACTTTAGTTTTTATATGAAACCAACAATACTAATAAGGAAATATTTTAAACGCAGGCGGCTTAGCTAACTAATAAGAAGGGACGGCTTGAGCGACTTGAAACTGAACCAAAATTTAACAGAAGCTCAAAAAATCAGGACTCAGAATTTTGAGACTACTGTATTATGAGACTCTATGAAGAGAAATTATGCAAAAAAGTACAAATATTTACATTAAACCTATTTTTAAAGCATAATTTATTTTTATTCTTCTCCTTGAATTTATTTAGTCACCTTTAAATATAATCTAGATATTAAAAATATAATATATATCATATATTATGATTTTCACCAATTGTTTTTCACTGTTATAATCATATCAACTGAAACACCAATTGTTTTTAAAACGTCTCCCATGGTTTCAGTACAAAAATAATATGAAAATTTACTTACCAAAAATTAGGATCTTCCATCCTTTTTAGAAAGTAATCAAGTTGGTCTCCGTGATTTGGTTTCAATATTCTCTTACCTTCCCAATCATATCCTAAATGTTTATAATCATCATACCAGTTCATTGGAATATTTCCCACTGTGTTCCTGATGTCCTTTAACACAAGTTAACAAAAATTCATTTTAAATCACAATAATCACATATATCTAAAACCTGCTATTTTAAAAAGAGATTTGAAACATTACCTGTTTTATATTTAAAGAGAATGATGTTAAGGACCAAAAACAACATAGTGATGGTGAAATAAGCAAGAGTCAACTCCGGAATTAAATATTTGTTAAATCAATAAATACCTTCTTTACTCTTTCAGTAAAGGTGATTATTCAGAGTAAAATTATGATGAAAGTTTAAAGTATGGTTAAAGGAATAGTGTACAGTACAAAAGTCAGAAATGTAAGCGATATGTGGAAAAAATACCAAATATAACTGAAAAACGAATTCCTTTTATGATCATATTCCATGTCTTAACAGCCACATTTAAATATTAATAAAGGCGGATTGATATATAAGTCAATAAAATTTATTTTCTAAATAACAATGACGTTTCAACAGCTAGTATGCCATCTTCATCAGGGCTAAAGTACATACTTGAAATTAATATATTAAAATTATCACAATTATAAACAATTATAATAATGTTACCTTAGATAAATGACAAGCTAGTAATGTTTTTGAATTAATACATAATTACACTTATACATAGTGTTAGTCATACTTATAAAAATTAAAAATACAGTTGAAAATTACAAAAACTTACCATAGTTCAAGATAATTAACCATATTTAAAGATAGTCAGCTTAATAATATACACCTCTTCCATGAATAAAATTCCTAGCACATTCTAATTTTTAGAGTTAGGTATTAAACTGCAAATTCAATATGAAGACATCCTGGTATGGAACTTAGTTTCACTTCATTAGTTTGGACACTCAAGAATAACCTGTATGTCTTCCTCTAGCTACAAACAATATTTTACTACCGAACACCTTCCGGTCCCAGTTTTGTTCAGATAATCAACCCTTTACTGTATACTAAATCTGTTAGAGCAACAGCATCCGACTTTCTATTACTTATTACACTTTTGCGACCAAACGTTTTGTTAAGGTTGTTAAATTGTTAACTTACACTTAGAGGAAACGTTTTCGTCTTACGACTTCTTCAGCCTCCCATAAAGGAGCTGAAGAAGTCGTAAGACGAAAATGTTTCCTCCAAGTGTTAGTCAACATTTTAACAACCTTTAGTTAACAAAAAGTCTGGTCGCAAGTAATAGCAAAAGTGTAATAAGTAATTAACAACCAGCTCGTCATGAACAGCAACAAGATTTCGATATTTTTATTACTCTTTGGTTGAGCAGTCTAAAACTCTTGTTAGCTTTGAAAATTAAGCCATTATGCTAATGACAGCCTTCTACTCTTTGAAATGAAGACAGTTAAAGGATTGCGCTGGGTGATCACCTCTGCAGTTGACGGACTATGGCAGATTATTCCGATATATTTTTTAACACCACACTGGTCCTATAATTCCTGATTCGAACATTTAGAGCTATTATGCCCAAAACACTGGAATTTAAAACATCAATTACTGTTAGACACATATGGTCTTAGAGAGCCTTTGATGACATGTATGTACAAATTTGAGAACTAATGGTTACCCAAACGTACGAAACAAATTTTTATGACCCTGTTACATCTTCATGATGGGCCCTACTTCAGTAACTGATTGGATGTAAGGATGCACTTGATTCTTTTAAAGGCACATTTTTAAAGTCCCTACTTGTAATGACTTCCTTTGACAATTTCAAAAATTTGTATAGGTACAAACACCTTGACCTTATCAAAAAAAGGTCATTTTTTGAAGTAAGGAAGTTTGCCTCTCATTAAATGTCGCTAAAAGCCATGGCCTACTATTTTTTATAACGGATCTATTACAGCTATCACCGGTTTTCCGCCCCCAATTTCCAATTTCTTCTCTCATACGTTAATTCCTCTTCTAGGTTTCTTGCAGTCATTACTTCTTCGATACCATCATGCCAACTTCTTTGTGGCAGTCTCTCTTTCACTTCTCAGCAGAAATCCACTCTAGTACCATTTGGGACGACTTGTCTTCTGTCATTCTCCTAACGTGTCCAAGCCATGCAAATTGCCTTTATTCTATCTCAAGACTTATATTTTTAGCCATTTCCATTTCGTTAAATATTTTTTTCATTTCTGACTCTTTTAAGTCTCAATTTGCGGAAGGTTCGTATAAATAGTCCATTTCCAACTGTCGTTAGTTTTATTTATTATTAGCTTTGGTGGCATCCCATACCTCTGAACTGTAGAGTGTAATGCTCTGAAAAATACTTTTATATTTTGTAGAAATAAAATAACTGAAATGTAAGTCAAGCATTGTCATTTACTAATTTAACGGCGACCTTCTGCTAACATATTTGTTATCATTTTCAAGGCTGTACAAATGAATAATAATTACTTTTGACGCAACAAAAAATAAATAATATTATTAATTAAATTAGTTTATAACTACAGTAAACTCTCACTAATCCAGCAGACAAGGGGCTGGGATGCTGCCAGATTACTGGAGGGACCGTTAAAAACACAATATACATTGAACAATATTTATGTGCATTGCCAAAAAAATAAAGAAAACACAGGAAAATAGTCATGTACTGTACTTAAAATTATAAAATGAAAATGAATGTATTGGTCTGTATTTTACAATAAAAGGTTACCTTATTTTTACAGAAAAAAAATTCAACATGTTTCTGTTTCCACTACAACTTTGTCCAATTGCACTTCACATCTAAACCAGTGAAAAATCTAAAAATTATGTTTACATGTTAATTATGCTTATATCCTCCGTCCTTGACTAAAATGCCAGATTGCTCGAGGGGTTGGTTTTAGCCAAGTGAAATTCATAAATAAGTGATTATAAAAACTCATAAGATGTACAACCCAACAATCGGGAAACTTTAATGTTATTTGCTTAAAAAAGTCTGAAATTTGAAATAAAAAATAATATTAAATAAAATTATAAGGTACATTTTACATTTGATACTTTGTTTTTACTAAATCTATAATATATTGTTTTATCAACTATTTATATAGTTGTAGTGTGCTTTTCAAATATTTATTCAAACTAAATTATAAAAATTTAGGTCGGATTTGAACTTAGTATCTTCAGGTTCCAATTTTAGTGCTTTGGCACTGACCAACTTTCCCAAAGACAGAAATGTACATTAATTCTCAAAGACGTACATGAATTTTTCTTTTGTTCCCATCTGGTTGTCGTTGAAATCTCCATTGCACAACCTTAAATTGTTGTTATGGTTATTACACAATATCATAAATAATGCTCTATGATTCAAAATTAATTAAAAGAATCAAACAAACAAATTGAATTAACGGTATTGCTTCACAAACAGAAAATGTGAAAGAAAGAAAAAAGAAACTACAACACAATGCAAGTGACGGAAAAAAGAAAGCGTATAAATAGTAACAAACAAAAGTAATAGTCCAACACCATATATAGAATGGAAAATGGCAAGGAAATTTGCCTTCTATTTTATCTCTTAATATTGTTATTGTGGCATATGTATGTACATATTTATATTAATTTTAATTATAAAACAAAAAGGAACCAAAATAAAATTTTTCTTTATTGATTGACTTTATTCCTATCAAAAATTGTTAAAATTTTTAATCTTTTAAAATCTATTTCTTGTATATACTAAAGAGAAATACAAATAAATATTTAGATCACAGTTTAAAAATTATCATAGATATAAATTACATCACTTACTTCTTCATCTGAAGTATCTCCATCTTCATATTCATCTTTTTTATCCTGTGTAGCTATTGTTGTTGATTCTGAAGTACCTTCTCTTACTTCAACTATTTCCTTTTTTTTATTTACTTTTATTTTAGATTCATGCAAATTATGTATTTGTTTTTTCTCTTCTTTCTTTTTAGGTCTAGGCTTAGATATTACCTTAGCATCTGTTTCTGTTACATCACTTTCACTTGATGTTTCCCACTCCAAGTCTTCACTTTCATCTCCATTCTCTTCAATAGAGTTATTTTCTTCCTCGGAGTTTTCCAACTGATTTTCTTGTTCTTCATCTGATTCATCTTCTAAATCCTCTTCTTCGGAGATTAAACCCTCTTGGTCATTCTCACTGTCATCATTAATATCATCATCAGAACTATCTTCTTCATTAGACACATAACCTAACAAATCATCGTCTTTCTCCTGAACACCATCAACCTAAACAAAACAAATGACACAAAATTTAGTAAAAAAAATAAACAAAATGTTCTTCAAAATTGTTATTTTATTCTTCAAGTAAAAAGGTGATTTTTCAATTTGTTTTCTTAAAATGTGTCTCAATTTCAAAATACAAGTATGACTGTTTTTTTTTAACAACAACCTATTCATGGCCCATTCATAGCAGTTGGCATCTTTATTCTACGTTTTTCATCAATTTGTAAATTACTATAGAATACTTTTGGGGAAATAATACGAGGTCTGTTCGAGAAATACGCGGACTGAGGTCATTAAAAAAAATGTACTTTATTTGGAAGTTACACGTCTGGGTCTCCTTTAAAGTACTCTCCTTCCCAACGCACACACTTATCCCAACGGTGTTTCCACTTGTTAAAACAGTCCTGGTACGCTTCTTTTGTGATTACGTTCAGCTCCTTCGTCGCATTTGCCTTAATCTCCGAAATCGTTTCAAATCTTCTTCCTTTGAGGGGTTTTTTGAGTTTTGGGAATAAGAAAAAGTCACAAGGAGCAAGGTCAGGTGAGTAGGGGGAGTGCGAAAGAACAGTGATCGAGTGTTTGGCCAAAAACTCACGAGTTCTGACTGCTGAGTGAGCTGGAGCGTTGTTGTGATGGAAAAACCAGTTATCACTTCTCCACAGTTCTGGCCTTTTGCGTCGGACGGCGTCCTTCAGACGTTTCAGTACTTTAATGTAGGTAATCTGGTTGACTGTAGAGCCTTCAGGCAGGTATTCGTAGTGAACAACACCCTTAGCATCAAAAAAAATGTCAGCATCACCTTGATATTCGACCAAACTTGGCAAGCTTTTTTGGTTCTTGGGGACGTTTGACTCACCCATTGGGATGATTGGACCTTCGTTCAATGTCGTAACCATACATCCATGATTCATCACCGGTTATAATTCTTGACAAAAAGTTCTCATCTTCATTTGAACGATCAAGCAGTTCTTGACAAACCTGGACGCAATTGGCGTTTTAGTCGTCGGTCATCAGGCGTGGCACAAATTTCGCAGCGACACAGTGCATCTTCAATTTTTTGGTCAAAATCTCGTAACAAGATCCAACTGATATCCCACACTATTCGGAAAGCTCCCTAATGGTCAGATGTCGATTTTCGCGCACCAGGGTGTTGATTTTGTCAATGTGTGGGTTGTCAGTTGACGTTGAAGGACGTCCAGGACGCTCATCGTCATCAATCAACTGTCGGCCACCCTTGAAACGTTCATGCCACTTGAAACATGCTGTACGCTTCATGGTAACATCGCCGTAGGCCGTGTTAAGCATGGCAAATGTTTCTGTAGCAGATATCCCTAGTTTTACACAAAATTTCATAGCAATTCGTTGGTCCTTCAGGATGTCCATTTTACAATCCAACAAAACAATTTAATAAACTGCGTGTAACTCATCAACAAATGAAGATATCTGCGACTGAAATATCGTGTTTTAATCAGCTGATTTATACGAACCTAGCGACACCAAGCAGATTCTCCTGAAACTAACTTGAGCAGCGAAATTCAAACAGTTTGCATATTTTTTTAATAGACCTCGTACATGATTTCAGGTCTAACAAAAAATGTTTAATTATAAAATTTTTTTTTTAGTTGAAAATTGAGTACGAAGTATCCACTCAGGTTAAATTTGGTTGTAATTTTGGTAAATATTTAGACGTATTGCCGATGTAGACAATTACAACCAAATCTATCCTGACTGGATACTTCATAGGTATATAGTAATGTTGTATAAAATTATAACCAAATCTATCCTCACTGGATAATTCGTAGGTATACTTTAATATAGGTAAATATTAATGTTGTATAAAATTATAACCAAATCTATCCTGACTGGATACTTCATAGGTATATTGTAATGTTGGTAAATAGTTGTTGGTAAAATGTAGGTAAATAGTAAATGTTGCTTAAAATAAATGTAAGTTGAATATTTAGATTTTAAGTTTAGTATAAAAATAAATTTACTTTGACTTAGTGCAGTGCGCTGTAGCTACTGCACAGACAGTTCATGCTATACATGCCATTACAGACTAATATTAAAAATGTGCAAAAAAGTAAACTTTTTGTATTTTCTGAGGAAAAATTTAATATTCGTGTTCTACACATCACGAGTAATTGAAAAAAAAAATTTAAACAACATCATCAATAAGACTTGTTTACTCTATATACCTACACAGGCTAACATTTAAAATGTGAAAAAAGTAACTTTCCATATATTCCGCAGGAAAAAGGTGATATTCGTGTTCTACACATTAAAACGAGTAATTACAAAAAAAAATGTTTATAACCAATGTCATTAAGACTGTACCAAAACTTTCAGTATATAAATGTTTCTTGTGCAATCTGGTTATTGTTGTCTATTACACCCCATGAGGTTATATAAAATTTTTCATGTCTTCCTAAAGGCATTTCTACATTAATAGGTAAGAGTTTGGTAATTGTTAAGATCAGTGACTACCGCTCCGATCGGCGAAATTTGTTTTTTCCTGATCAATTTGACCTAGCTGAACATGAATCTGAAGTTATTTTTAATGGCAAACACATAATAACCTAAGAAAACCAGGTCAGGTTAGGTTATTATTTTTTTTATTAGTAATTTACAAGCGTGGACACCTACAATATTTTAGAAAATTATTCAAAACCACTTAAAAGGACGACATCCAAGAGAAATAATTTTTGAAAGCAAAACAATTAGTGAAAATGTTTTTTTCTTGGAGCGACAAACAAGATGTGAATGTAGAGTTGGTGTGACATCACGAAACGTTTGTATTGCCTATTCACAACTTATGCCTCTGCTGAAAATTTTTACCCTACTTTAAATTGAAAAAAAAAATTTCTTGTGGATATCGTCCTTATTGGTGGTTTTAAACAATTTTCCAAAATATCATAGATTGTCCTTTTTGGTGGTTTTGAACAATTTTCCAAAATATCGTAGGTCTCCGCGCTTGTAAATTTTTACCTTTTTTTAATGTGTTTGCAGTAAAAAAAACTTTGGATTCGTGTTCAACAAAATCAAATTGATCAGGAAAAAAAATTTCGCTGATCGGAGCGATAGTCGCTGATCTTAATAATTACCAAAAGTTTTATTGTAATATTACTAATGTGAGGACACATCAAATATTAAAAATAAAGTTAAACGTAACAGTAAAGGAAGCTAGATACAATCATTACATATTAACCTTAGGTTTAACATATAAATTCCAACAAGATTCAAATTGTAGAAAAACATATACTATAAAATATTTCATAAAAATGGTTATGCTAATAAACTAAATACAATTCTGAGAATAGAATCATGTGTTTTACAAATTAGGTGTTTTCCCAAAGTACAATTCAGTATTTACCTTTCGGAATATATAAATTTTAACACTAAACTAAAAATGTTTAAGAAATTTCAATCTCATCCTTGCAACCTGTCAATAATGAGGACCTGTTACATGAGTATCCTGTGTAAAAACCTGTCCTATGTGTCAGTCACATGTTGGGAAATTGGTCAACTTAACCTTAAAACCTAAAAATTTGATTGCAGTTCCTGAAACTAAATAATTTAATGGTAAATAACTTACAGTCGACTTATTTTTTTCCTCATTTCCTTTAACTGTATCGGCTGATTCACTTTTATCACCTGAATATTTACGTTTAGTTAACTTATGAACTGCCATTGAAGGATGTAGTTTTATTTAACGTTTGAAAACTAAGTTTACAATACAACACATTTCACAGACACGGATTACAAAGAACACAGATAACAAAAAAACTTGCAGTTTTTGTTGTACATCTAAGGTTTATGTGTAAGTTACACAAAAAGTGTAACAGATAATATATATATATATATATATATATATATATATATATATATATATATATATATATATATATATATATATATATATCGTTTCGTCACAAAACAAGTAATATAAAAATACTTTAAAAGTAAATTTCTACTTAAATCAACAAAGAAAAATTGTATTTTGGTTTCTTTTTATTTTATAATTACAGTTACATAAGTATGTCACGATACCAATATTAAATGAGGAAATAGATTACGAATTTCCTTGCAGTTTTCTATTTCCCTTTCTATATGATGTTTGACTATTATTTTTGTTTGTTACTATTTATACGCTTCCTTTTTTTTTCGTCACTCGCATTGGGTTGTAGTTTCATTTCGCTTACCTTTCACGTTGTCCATTCGTGATGCAAGGTTCTATACCAATAATCCAGTTTGTTTATTATATTCTTTTCATTCATTTCGAAACCTAGGGTATTATTTATGATACTGGGTAGTAACAGTGGCAACAATATAAGGTTATGCAATGGAGGTTTCAACGACTACCAGATAGAAAATTCATATACATCTTTGAGAAGTATATTTCTATCTATGCAAAAATTACCTCAGTGCCAGAGCACTAAAATTCAAACATGAAGATACTCAGTTCGAATCCGTCCCGGACCCCAACATTTTAAAATTTAATCAAGGAATAAACATTTTAAAACCTTTATTAACATTAATTCTTTCCCCTTTAGGTCAAAAGAAATTTATTACAACTTGATTGGATAAATAAAAAAGTATTTTATTAACGATTGAAATTTTGTATAAGATATATAAATATATATATATATATATATATATATATATATATATATATATATATATATATATATATCAAGAGAGTATGAGGTAATAGAGATGAAATTGAAAAAAGTGAGCACTTAATATAAATAGAAATGACACGCCGTATTTTTATTCAACAAAAAATGAGTGTACACATCATCATCATGAGTTTTTAGTTCCACATAGTCGCTATAAATAGTCTTATTTGAGCTGATGAATTTTTAGTTTTACATATTCCCTACAAATATTCTTATTTGAGCTGATTGAGTTTTTAGATTTTTTTTAATATGCTAAACATACTATTTATTCTGTATAAACATTTTGAAGTCAGTTGGGTTTATATGCCAAATAATCTACAAAGTTTTCCAGGTTTAGCACAATTTTAAAACCTGTAGCCTATTCATGATGAAATAGTAGCAAACATTTATGAGTTGTAGACAAACGTAAATGATTCGTTTGTGTCGATGAGTCATCCGTTTAGAAATGTCCTGAAGTTCTTCATCTCCTAATTTTTAAAACGGCGAAAAGTGGGGAAACTCTGCCAGGCCAGCCGTACCGGCCAAGTGAACGCATACACATTTGATTCAGGATATTCAATTTTTTAAATATTCGATACGGCAGCCCGTCCTTGCCGTGCCGCCCTAGTGCGCGCGTAGCTTAAGTGACTGACTGCTTAGGTAGAAAAGTGTTAGCATTTTAATGCTTTAAAATAAATAATAAAGACAAAGACGACATCAATCAAGATTAAATAATGATCTACTATTGTAGAGAGGACAAACAGATTAATTCGTACATATAGATTCTTGAATTTTGTAGTCCTTTCCGTTAATTTTTCCTTCGTTATGTAATAAAAATATATATTCGGGCGTTCATGAAAGTTTTGGGCGACAAAATTTGAGCTCCTGCTACACTCTGTGTAAAAGCATGTTGCAGCGGCCAGAATGTCCGATGCAAAGAATCAGGGTAATTGTACAGAATACCAGAATCAAACTTAACCTGGTTAAATAATTGGCTAAATTTATATGTAAAAATTTTAAAGCATTATAATAATAATAATAATATTAAAACTAGGGTATATAATAGTAAAATGAAGAAAATTAGAAATAACTTTAGACTTAAAAAACATAAATTATAATCAATAAGAAAAATTATCACTTCAAAGTGGATAGCCTAAATTATGTATACAAAAAAGACGGTAATTGTGTAGTATAACAAACTCGGCCTAGATGCCGGCTATTAAAATAATTGTAATTAAATATAATCAGGAATAAAGAATGTAAATTTATAAGATGTGAGGAAAGTAAATTAGGCCTAGCTAGGGAAAATATTATTTATGTAAAAGTAAAGATTAAATGTTAAAATGTAATAGCATAGAAATTAGGTTATACTAGAAGCAGTCATATTTGATTCCGGAAAAATCCGCTTAGGGTATTGATTATAAATCTTGTCACTACGAAACGAAAGCGCTACAGTCGAACTTTGGATTAGGAATTTTAAAAAGTAAATTAAATTAAATAAGAAGAAATAAAGTCAAATATGATATTAAATAAAAGGTAAAAATGAAAAGGAAACATCAGAATACAGAAACGCCACTTTACAAAAAGTGAAACTAATCTTAGTTCAGAATTTCCGAACAAAGTCAATTGCCATGGCAACGGCTTTCTGATTGGGCAAAAGTTGAAAAATGGATACTAGGGCGTGGAAAGTTTGAAATTGGGAAGACGGGCCTCACAAAAGAGACGCTATCCAGAATTAGAATGCATTAGGCTCTCAAGGCGAGCAGACGTGTTTTTGTACCATGCGACTAGGACAAGAAAAAATGTGCTAGAAACAGAGTAAAAAGGGCTACGATGTGATCAGGGGAAGGAAGATATATATGAGCAAGGGCTCATATATACCCAGAACAAAATTTCGACCACCAAAATGCAAAATTAAAGAAAATAATAAGAAAAACCGAAATTATGGAGAGACGCCTACCTATCAAGACCTTTGAAGCTGTAATGGGACCGATAGATGACAACATTAATGAAGATAAAAAGATTTCTACAGTACAAGGTTATATAATCAATTTAATTATTCTTTTTAAATAACATTTTACTTCAAATTATATTAACTTAAATTCATAATTAAATAAGATGGGAATAACCTAAGGGACTGATTAGTCAACTCTCTTAGGTTACCCAAATTTAAGTAACAAAGATTCAAAATTGACTTTCCATTCCCATCGCTGTGGGAATGTATGGATTAAGTATAAAGATGTATATCTTATATGGCTTTTTCTAAGTAAATTTCTAATGAATAATTTCTAAAGAAGTTAATTGTTCAAGGCCTAGCCTAAAGGCATTAAATAGTAATATTAAGTGTTTGAAAAAGAATCAGATTTTAAAATATGTTAAATTTAACTGTAACAATCAAAACTATATACAAAATTAATTATGGTAACTTTGATAATTTAAATTATATACAAAATTAATGGTAATAAGAAAATTTAAAAAACATAGAATGAGATAATAATGTTTAATTAAATGGCAAGTTGTATGAAATTTTGAAAAAGTAATTAGTCAAGAAAATCCTGTTAAATTAAATAAAAACAATAATAATTAATTTGAACCTTGGAACAAATAAATAAAAAGGTATATTTTCGAATTAGCTGTGTTTTCATTCTAAATAAGATAAGTTCACTAGGTATCCAGGTATAGTCTTTAAATCACAAGTGTCTCTCAAAGATTCCACTACCCGAAAAGGAGCTTGAACAGGGCTTATCGGAGGCTAATTGGTTTTATCAAAAAATCAGGGGTTGGTTCCTCTGAGAGGTTTATTCCTTGAGGCACAGGTCTATGAAATTAGGTTCGTAGTCAATGGATAAACCATTACTTTCTTACTGACTTAGCAATTGATGAAAAGAAAGGGCCAAAGTAAGGCAGGAGAAATAAGGTCGGTAAGAAAAGTATGGCGCCCAACGTTTGAGGCTCGATGCTTACATTGTAACATCGGGTCAACATCAAATAGAGACAGATTTAAATCGACTAAGGAGCCTAGTGAAACAAAATTAATTAAATAGAATTCAATTAAAATTGTAAATAATAATAGGAATCATAAAATGAAAACCAAAGAAGTTCTTTAAATTAAATAAGAGTTAATTATAATAAAAATGAAATTAAAAAGAACTTAGAATAAATAATAATAATTAAAACGAAATAATTAAGTAAAATAAAATTCAGTAGGCGTCGGTAGGGCATATTAAGTAAAAAAAAAAAATATAATGTTAGTTATTAATAAAAGTAAATAGAATACATAGGCGTTAGATAGACAAGGTCAAGGGAACACTGAACCGGATCACATCGAGCACAATTATAAAAGAATATTTAATTAAATACTCAGTATATAGTAAAAATATAGAAGTAGGAGAAGTTAGTAAGGGAATAAAAGGATAGTTAATTACGAGACTTTAAGATGGCGACAAGACAGAGAAAAGACAGAGAACCATCTGAAATGATGGAGTTTTTTAAAAAAATGATGGAGGAACAAAAACAGGAAAGATTAAAAGAGAAGGAGGAACAAAAACAAGAAAGATTAAAAGAGGAAGAGAAACAAAAACAGGAAAGATTAAAAGAAATGGAGGAACAGAAACAAGGGAGAATAAAGGAACAAGAAGAATTAGTAAAAAAGATAGAGGAACAAAGAAAGAAAGAAAGAGAGGAGGAAAAAGTAGAAAGAAAGAGAGGAGGAAAAAGTAGAAAGAAAGAAAGAAAGAGAGGAGGATAAACAAGAAATTAAGAATCTTTGGGAAATCATGAATAAGAGGATAGATGAAATAAATGAAGGAATTACAAGAAAGAATGAGGAAATGGGAAATAAAATCCAAGAGACTATAGAAAAGATGTATAACTTAGAGGTAACAGTCAGTGAAAATAAACAGACTGTAGAAACAGTTAAGGGAGAAGTCAAAAAAGTAGAAAGAAGGGTACAAGTAGTTGAGAATAAGATAAAGAATATGGGAGAAGGAATAAATATAGCTACCTTGTTTAAATCAAGGATGTTTGAGACGGGTGATAATGGAGACAAAAGCAAGAAGGAATTCTACGGTAGGGAAGATGAAGACCCTATTGATTTCATTAAACACCTAGAAGGTATGATGTCCGAAATTGATCCTGACATGGAGGAAGGACAAAAAAGGAAAATAATGGAGAGACATCTTAAAGGACCAGCACAAGAATGGTGGTTGGCCATGAATATGGAGGAGGAAAATTATGATGAAGTTAAGGAGAGATTCTTTAGCCACTTTTGGGGATCTCATGCACAAGAGAGAATTCGAGGAAGAATCGAAAATGGAAAATATGAATACCATCGAGGCACAAACAACATGGTAAATTATTTCTTAAAAATGGTGAACACGGCGAGACACCTAACCCCGCCATACAATCAGGCGGAGTTAATTATGAAGATTATGAAGCATTATGGGAACAGAATGTATATAGGATGTTCCGGGATGGCGGCTACCGATATAGAGGAGGCGGTAAAATACATCCGAAGGAACATGGAGCAGGAGGCTACCAGGAGCCGGACTCAGCCTAGGACTGAGGAACGGGAACCTGAGAGGAGAGGGTGGACACACCAAACGAGAAACCCCGGATACAAGGGAAATTGGAGGCAAGAGCCTTACCCGGTAGAAGGGAGAGGAAACTGGAGACAGGGGCCCTACCAAAGAGAGGGACCAAGAAATAGGCCGCAAAATCAGTGGCAACAACAAAGGCCAGAGTACAGGCCACAAAACCAAACGGAAGAAGGCCCACAGACAAAAGAAAAGAGACCACAAAATCCAGGGCCAAGTGGTCAATCAAAAAACTAAATGAGAGGATCCCTAATGGTAGGAAGGAAAAGAGGAGAAAACCATTAGAGATCCAACAACAAACAAAATATAGGAAATATTACCCGGAGAAACAGGGAACATTAAATAAAGGAAGGGCGGAAGACCTAAAGAACAAAAATAAAAAAACAATACAACAGGAAAATAACAATGAAGTACACCAAAATCAAGAGCTTAGAGTTGGTGGACTATCTCTTGATATTCGTGCTGAATTGTTAGAAGAGGACAAGGAGATTGGCGAAGGTAACCAGAAGAAAGAGCCATGCCCTGTAATTGACTGTGAGGTAGAAGAGCTCTCTATAGAGGTAGAGATTGATACGGGTGCAGACGTGTCAGTCATTCAAGAAAAGGCTTACAACAACCTCAAGTTGCATGGGCTTAAGTTCCTGGAACTACCCATCAACAATGTGGGAGTTGTAACAGCCATTAAAACTGCACAGATAAAGGTTACCCGGCAATGCTTAATTCCCTTAACAATTAAAGGCATAAAAGTGGACTGGATCTTTATAGTGGTCTCCAAACTTCGGTCGGAGATGATTATGGGGTGCAACACACTGTATGACCTAAAGGCACGGATAAACATGGATAGACGCTTTGTGACCTTCGAGATAGAAGGGAAGATGGTGTACCAGGACTTTAAAAATAAAATACAAAAGATAGAGGAAAATAAAGAAGTCCGAAAAATATGTCAGATAACCCAGGGAAAAGAAGATGCATCAACAATAGGGCATCAAAGCAAAAAGGAGGGGTTAATGCGACAGTGCGAGAAGCAGGGGCACTGCCGAATGAATGAAGGAGGAAATGGACAAGAAACAAGTAAAGGGGAAATCTTAAATATAAAAAACGAATATCAAAGAAAAATAAAAAATGAAACAGAGGAAAAATTAAACAAAAACAAAAAATTAAATAACAAAAATGAAAATATAATAAATAAGGAAATTAATTTAAGACCTGAGGGAGTCAATACAGGAGATAAAGAAACAAAGGACATGGTAAGAAGAGCTGCAGCTGAGATTAAGAGCAAAACAAAATATAAACAAGGTAAGGCCGAAATAGTGCCAAAAAGGGGAAATAATGTGAGTGAAAAAATAATAAATAAGAAAATAAACATAAATAAAAATATAAACGTCGCGAGTAGGACTCGGTTTAGATTGGCGCGCACCACCCCTAACTCGGCCTCTACGTAACCTAGGACTATAGGGGTAGTTTTGGATGATGCTCAAGGTCACCCTGGCCTTGACCCTAGACCAAGGGGTGGTTTCGACCACATTCAGAGGGGGGGGGGGTAGTTTTTCGAAAAAAAAACTCGGCCGCTACGTAACCTAGGACTATAGGGGTAGTTTCGGATGATGTGGGCGGACGTCGCGACCCTGATCCAAGCCATATGGGTGGTTTTGAACACGTTTAGAGGGGTGGGGGGTAGTTTTTCGAAAAAAAATAAATTCCAGCCAACTAACCTAAGCTAGCCAAAATGGATCAAACCTAACCTAACCTACGTGTGGGGGTGACCTCGGCCACGTTCAGGACCATCTCCGGGGGTAGCTCCGGGGGTGGATTGGGGGTGGGGGGTACTTTTCGAAAAATGTTTGGAAAAACGTGTCTTGACCGATAGGGTGTGTCTAGAGTGCATTATCGCTACTGTAGGGGTAGTTTCACCTAGGGGTAGTTTTTACAAAAAATACGAAATTGCCAAAAATCGACCGGATGGATGAACAGACAGTGCGGGATACGTGTAGAGTCCTTTTTGGACCATTGCGGTGGCGGGTTCGCCTAGGGTTGTTTTTACAAAAAATATGAAATTGCCGAAAATCTACCGGTTGGATCAACAGACAGTAAGGGATACGTGTATAGTCCTTTTTGGAAGATTGCGGGGGCGGGTTCACCTATTTTTAGATTGTCAAAAATGATCGGGGTCCTAGGTAAAATCCACCCGGGCATTAGTTAAACCAGCCAAGGTAGAGCCAATATGGAGCACGCTCTCGGTTAAAGCCAAACCGAGCCCAGCCACCCAGCAGCTAGGCCTTAGGTAAAGCTAACACGGAGCTAGCCCTCGGGTAAAGACATCTCAAGGCCGACCCTTAGGTAAAGTAACCCTGGAATAGCTCCGGTGGTGGGGGTAACATTTGGAAAGATTTAACGGTTATCTGATGACGTATCAGCGCTTGAGTGAGTCTAGGCAAGTAGTAGGCATACCCTAACTAGAGTGTACCCTAAATAAATTGGCTGATGCAGGGCAAGGGGCAAACCTGCAGAGTTAACACACTATCTTGGAGGTAGACCCACCCAAACCTCAGGCATAGCATCCCTGCAGCAGGGATTTAGCCAACCCAAGGCAGGCCCTTAAGTAAAGCCCCCTGAAGAAAAGGCTTAAGGTAAAGCTACCTTGGAGCCTGGTCTTAGGTAAAGCCTCTTTGGAGGTAGACTTTAAGTAAAGCTACCCAAGAGTCCGGCCAGGATGGTTGCTATATCAATTACAACCTATCGACCAAGACAAATACCTCCACCAAGTCCTAGGTAAAGCCATCCGGGTGTCAGACCATAGGTAAAGTTACCGCGGAGTCGGGCGTGAGGTAAAGCCAGCCAGGCCTTAGGTAAAGCCACCACTGAGGCAGACCTTCGGTAAAGTAACCGCGGGGTCGTGCTCGAGGTAAAGCCACCCAGGACATAGGAATAGTCTATACGGAGCATGGCCTCAGGTAAAAGCCATCCCGAAGACTGCCCATAGGTAAAGTAACCCAGGAATCTTACATTAACTGAGGGTGGTTATCAAATGAAATTACCAAAAATGATCGGCTAGATCAAACGACCAACGTTCCAACTAAACACTAATTTTAAGTGGGGGGTGGTTATCAAATAATATATGAAATTACCCAAAAATGATCGGTTAGATCAAACGACCAACGACCTACATAGAGTTCAAATAGTCAACAAGTTGAATCAACCAATCACAACGCAGGGGCCCGGTAGGCCTACGTAAACGGTCAATGTAAGACGAGAAGGCCTATATAACGTGTTAAACCAATATATATGACAGCCCACATAATGTGTTAAACAAATATGCAAGCCTACATACATACTATGCTAGGCCGACATACTATGTCGGTAAATCACCGGCCAAAGCCTATATGAACTGAGATAGTTTCACCTCATATATCAGGTAGAACCACTGGCAGGCCACCGTATAATATGGGGAGTACTATAAGGTATAGCTAAACCAATATATACGATAGCCCACATAATGTGTTAAACAAATACGCAAGCTTGCATACATACTATGCTAGGCCTACATACATGAATCCCTAAATGCGCCTACTATGTCGGTAAATCACTGGCCACAGCCTATATGAACTGAGATAGTTTCACCTCATATATCAGGTAGAACCTGGCAATCGTATAATATGGGAAGTACTATAAGGTACATCTACCAATGCATAACCTATCAAGCCCACGTAAAGATTTAATATATCTGATGACGTACGAGCGACATGCGCACCTATAACCAGAGTGGCCTACCCCTAAATAAAATGGCTGATGCGGGGCAAAGGGTTATGATTGCCAAACTCAAAATTTCTCTATGCTACAAAATAATAAACAATGCAGCGAGGCCGTTTCGTATGAAGGAATACGTTTGGCCTACATGTACAGACTTGCAGCGATAACGCAATATCTTAAAACCGCAAAGGCAGCCGGTGACCGCTATAGCAAGCCTAAAACTCGAGCGGCCGTGTCGTTGTGAATCTAGGCGCATGTTTATGAACTGAATACTGTATCAAATTACTATGTAATATCGTCATACCGCGGTATACATATATATAATCAGAAATCAGTGTAAATAATCAAATAGCATCAATGGATATATCCTATAGCTGCAAATGTATCTAGATATAAAAGGTATATATGGAGAAACACTAATAAACTTGTACAACCACAGGTCAGTGATGCCCGTGATGGAGATACGACCAACCTTTGAAAGTTAGGGGTGGTTTTGGATGATGCAGGCGGTCGATGTGACCTTGATCGTAGCCTTGGGGGAGGGTTCAACCACGTCTAGAGGGGTAGTTTTTAGAAAATATTATTTTCAACCCACTAACCTAAGCTAGCCAGAGTGCTTCTAACCTAACCTACTGTTGGGTGTTCAACCACGTCTAGAGGGGTATTTTTTAGAAAAAATTATTTTCAACCCACTAACCTAAGCTAGCCAGAGTGCTTCTAACCTAACCTACTGTTAGATGTGCGATAAAGATGAGGATCATCACGCCATCTGCCATGTACAGAGATATTGTGATGGTTTAGTTAGTGACCCTCAATTAGCCTGTGTGATAGGCTATTCAATCGTAGCGCTATTTACTTAGCTAGTGTGACGAGTTATGTGTTGGTAGCTGTGATAAGTAATGTATTGGTGGCCGTCCACACCTTGCTGTTGTCGTAGTTCATGAAGTGGTAGGTTTTCCTTACGGAGCTATTGTCTTAGCACTGATATAGATCTTACGTAAGTATTATCTTGGTCACGGATCGATAACTGTTTTTACGTAGCTATCGTGATGTTGGTAGCTGTCTTTACGTGGCTAGTGTAATGGTTCATTATTTAATAGCAATCATTACTGAGTTAGGTTATGCATCTTTAGCTGTCTTTACATAGCCATTATGATAAGTTATGTATTGGTTGTTATCTTTTCGTAGCTATTTTAATGGGGTAGGCATTGTTAGCTGCCTTTACGCATTTATTGTCTTTACATAGCTAATATGATAGGGTATGTATTGGATGTTATCTTTTCGTAGCTATTTTAATGGGGTAGGCCTTGTTAGCTGCCTTTACGCAGTTATTGTGTGACAGGTTATGCCTAGCTGTTTTTACATAAGTCTTGTGATAGGTTATACAATATTAACCGTCTGTACGTAGCTATTATGGTAGGGTGAGCAGCGGTAGCTCTAACGTAACTATTGTGATATAGTATGGATTGGTAGCTGTCTTTACGAAGATATCTCTTAAGGTCTTAAATTGATAAAGGGCGTTACGTAACCACTGTCTTAGATTATGAGCCGGTAACAGTTTTGACATACCTATTGTGGTAGAGTATAATTTGTTAGCTGTTTTACAGAGATGGTGTCTAAAGTCTCGGTTTGATGGAGAACATACCTGGACAATATGTCTAATGGCCTTGACGGTTTCTGCATGGCTATTTATGTATGCGTTGATAGCTATAATTATGTCTAAGGCTTAAAGCTTTTGCCAGTGCCTTCGCTAACCATAACCCATTTGACCTCGGTGTAGATGTTGGTTGATTAGCGTAAGTTTTTCATTTTGATTAGCTGATACGTTGATCTGGGCATAGCCGCCATAGCCTATTTGGACTTGGTGTCAATGCTGTTCGTTTGAACTTCACGTATGTTGGTTGGTTAAACTACGCGTATGACAGTAGTTTAGTTGAAACGTTGGTTATTTGATCTAGCCTACACAGGCCATAGCCCTTTTTGAAGTCGGTATCAACATTGCCACCATCTTGTTCTCCACCTGGATGACGTCATATTCGATCCTAGGTTGTGTATCGGATACTATGTGTTACCTTATATCACGCCGCTCATGAGATGCTATGTGTTTGTCAAGCTATACTTCGGGTGCTATATGACAAACTTTAGCCGAGCTATGCAACGGATATTATGTGTTACTTTGTATTCATACTTCTCATCGGATACTATGTGTTAGCCCTAGTCAGGCTATGGTTTGAATATGTTGTGTTAGCCCTAGTCATGACTTGCATCGGCCGCTATGCGTTAATGATTATCCGGGCTATGTATCAGGTATTATGTGGTAATTTGTGGGCAGCTTGTAGGTTAGTGTGTGATATCCATTAGCTAAACTATGCACCGAATATAATGTGTTATACTTTGTAGGTCCATGTCTTCTTAGCATAATATCTATGCTGGCTTACACACATATATGTTTAACACATTATGTATTCTATTATGTATTTGGGCTTAACATAGTATGATAGCATGCATGTTGGCTTACCATAGTATTTATGTAGGTTTACACGCATATTTGTTTAACAGCGTATATATGGCTATTTAGATTATATTGCATGTTGGTTTAACATAGTATATATGCCTATATTGGTTAGCACTGTATGTATATAGGTTGCGCGACTTTTTTTTAATTATATTGTAGTATTTGCTGACCGTCATGGGCGTGATAGGTTATGCATTGTTAGCTATACGATATAGTACTTCCCATATTATACAGCCGCCTGCCTGAGGTTCTACCTGATAGACGGGGTGAAAATGTGTGTCGGACTCTGATCATACAAGCTTGGGCCTGTGGTTTACCGACATAGTAGGCCTTATGGATACAACGTGTTAATCGTTAGCGAGGCCTCTGGATACTATATATTAAACCTTCGTCAGGCTATGCATTGGATACTATGTGTTATTGATCAGGTATTATGTGGTAATTTGTAGGATAGTGTGTGATAGCCGTTTAGCTAAACTATGCAGTGGATATAATGTGTTATAATTTGTAGGCCCTTGTCGGCTTAGGATAATATGTATGGTGGCTTACACATGTTTGTTTAACGCGATATGTAGGCCTAACATAGTATATACGCCTATCTATGATAGCATGCATGTTGGCTTACCAGAGTATTTATTTGGTTTACACGCATATTTATTGAACACACTATAAGGGCAATCACTTATACAGGCTTAACATATTATATAGGCATATGTGGGTAACGGGATGTATATAGGTTAACCTGCATATTGGTTTAACAACGTATATTTGGCTATTTAGAGTATATTGCACGCTGTTTTAACATAGTATATATGCCTGAATGTTGGCTTAGCATTGTATGTATATAGTTTGCGTGACTTTTTTAATTATATTGTAATATTTGTTGACCGTCATGCGCGTGATGGGTTATGCATGGTTATTTAGGGAGTCATGTACGTCGGCTTAGCATAGTATGTGTGCAGGTTTACACGCATGTTTGTTTAACACATTATGTGTGCTATCACGTATGTTGGCTTAACATGGTATATACGCCTATGTATGATAGCATGCATGATGGCTTAGCATCGTTTTAGGATCGTTTTATAACATATATTTATTCACGTTTTGTGATGGGCCTCTTTATTAGTGTTTCTCCATATATACCTTTTATATCTAGATACATTTGCAGCTATAAGATATATCCATTGATGCTATTTGATTATTTACACTGATTTCTGATTATATATATGTATACCGCGGTATGACGATATTACATAGTAATTTGATACAGTATTCAGATCATAAACATGCGCCTAGATTCACAACGACACGGCCGCTCGAGTTTTAGGCTTGCTATAGCGGTCACCGGCTGCCTTTGCGGTTTTAAGATATTGCGTTATCGCTGCAAGTCTGTACATGTAGGCCAAACGTATTCCTTCATACGAAACGGCCTCGCTGCATTGTTTATTATTTTGTAGCATAGAGAAATTTTGAGTTTGGCAATCATAACCCTTTGCCCCGCATCAGCCATTTTATTTAGGGGTAGGCCACTCTGGTTATAGGTGCGCATGTCGCTCGTACGTCATCAGATATATTAAATCTTTACGTGGGCTTGATAGGTTATGCATTGGTAGATGTACCTTATAGTACTTCCCATATTATACGATTGCCAGGTTCTACCTGATATATGAGGTGAAACTATCTCAGTTCATATAGGCTGTGGCCAGTGATTTACCGACATAGTAGGCGCATTTAGGGATTCATGTATGTAGGCCTAGCATAGTATGTATGCAAGCTTGCGTATTTGTTTAACACATTATGTGGGCTATCGTATATATTGGTTTAGCTATACCTTATAGTACTCCCCATATTATACGGTGGCCTGCCAGTGGTTCTACCTGATATATGAGGTGAAACTATCTCAGTTCATATAGGCTTTGGCCGGTGATTTACCGACATAGTATGTCAGCCTAGCATAGTATGTATGTAGGCTTGCATATTTGTTTAACACATTATGTGGGCTGTCATATATATTGGTTTAACACGTTATATAGGCCTTCTCGTCTTACATTGACCGTTTACGTAGGCCTACCGGGCCCCTGCGTTGTGATTGGTTGATTCAACTTGTTGACTATTTGAACTCTATGTAGGTCGTTGGTCGTTTGATCTAACCGATCATTTTTGGGTAATTTCATATATTATTTGATAACCACCCCCCACTTAAAATTAGTGTTTAGTTGGACCGTTGGTCGTTTGATCTAGCCGATCATTTTTGGTAATTTCATTTGATAACCACCCTCACTTAATGTAAGATTCCTGGGTTACTTTACCTATGGGCAGTCTTCGGGATGGCTTTTACCTGAGGCCATGCTCCGTATAGACTATTCCTATGTCCTGGGTGGCTTTACCTCGAGCACGACCCCGCGGTTACTTTACCGAAGGTCTGCCTCAGTGGTGGCTTTACCTAAGGCCTGGCTGGCTTTACCTCACGCCCGACTCCGCGGTAACTTTACCTATGGTCTGACACCCGGATGGCTTTACCTAGGACTTGGTGGAGGTATTTGTCTTGGTCGATAGGTTGTAATTGATATAGCAACCATCCTGGCCGGACTCTTGGGTAGCTTTACTTAAAGTCTACCTCCAAAGAGGCTTTACCTAAGACCAGGCTCCAAGGTAGCTTTACCTTAAGCCTTTTCTTCAGGGGGCTTTACTTAAGGGCCTGCCTTGGGTTGGCTAAATCCCTGCTGCAGGGATGCTATGCCTGAGGTTTGGGTGGGTCTACCTCCAAGATAGTGTGTTAACTCTGCAGGTTTGCCCCTTGCCCTGCATCAGCCAATTTATTTAGGGTACACTCTAGTTAGGGTATGCCTACTACTTGCCTAGACTCGCTCAAGCGCTGATACGTCATCAGATAACCGTTAAATCTTTCCAAATGTTACCCCCACCACCGGAGCTATTCCAGGGTTACTTTACCTAAGGGTCGGCCTTGAGATGTCTTTATCCGAGGGCTAGCTCCGTGTTAGCTTTACCTAAGGCCTAGCTGCTGGGTGGCTGGGCTCGGTTTGGCTTTAACCGAGAGCGTGCTCCATATTGGCTCTACCTTGGCTGGTTTAACTAATGCCCGGGTGGATTTTACCTAGGACCCCGATCATTTTTGACAATCTAAAAATAGGTGAACCCGCCCCCGCAATCTTCCAAAAAGGACTATACACGTATCCCTTACTGTCTGTTGATCCAACCGGTAGATTTTCGGCAATTTCATATTTTTTGTAAAAACAACCCTAGGCGAACCCGCCCCCGCAATGGTCCAAAAAGGACTCTACACGTATCCCGTACTGTCTGTTCATCCATCCGGTCGATTTTTGGCAATTTCGTATTTTTTGTAAAAACTACCCCTAGGTGAAACTACCCCTACAGTAGCGATAATGCACTCTAGACACACCCTATCGGTCAAGACACGTTTTTCCAAACATTTTTCGAAAAGTACCCCCACCCCCAATCCACCCCCGGAGCTACCCCCGGAGATGGTCCTGAACGTGGCCGAGGTCACCCCCACACGTAGGTTAGGTTAGGTTTGATCCATTTTGGCTAGCTTAGGTTAGTTGGCTGGAATTTATTTTTTTTCGAAAAACTACCCCCCACCCCTCTAAACGTGTTCAAAACCACCCCTATGGCTTGGATCAGGGTCGCGACGTCCGCCCACATCATCCGAAACTACCCCTATAGTCCTAGGTTACGTAGCGGCCGAGTTTTTTTTTCGAAAAACTACCCCCCACCCCTCTGAATGTGGTCAAAACCACCCCTTGGGCTAGGGTCAAGGCCAGGGTGACCTTGAGCATCATCCAAAACTACCCCTATAGTCCTAGGTTACGTAGAGGCCGAGTTAGGGGTGGTGCGCGCCAATCTAAACCGAGTCCTACTGTCGCGTCGAAACAATTAAAAGGGGGAACAACGAGGTTAAAATGAATAACCAACAAGTAGCCCATGCCTAAGACTTTAGATTCTGGAAAGATAACCCAAAGGAAAGAAATTGAAATTAAAGAAAGAAAAAAGAAAAACCCATTTACTAGATCAAGAGTTCGAAAGTCAATTAAAATGAGAACCAATCCAAATACGAGAAGAACCTTCATTTCATTACAATTCAAAAACAGAAAAATAAAAGGTAGATTTAAGGAGAATAAGGGAAAGTTAAGAAATTGGAAAAGGAGAAAGAAGAAAAAGAAAGATAAAGCTGGACGGATAATAAGAAAATATTTGAGAATAAACCATTTAGGAATCGAAGAAGAAGAAACAGAAAATAAATGTATATTAGACAAAGAACAGCAAAATCAATTAAACCAGCTAATATTGGAATATGACGATATATTTAGCGAGATACCGGGAAGATCAAATAAATATAAGCATCAATTGAAACTAATAGAGAATAAAACTTTTGTACGAAGGAATTATCCAATTCCAATTAATTACCGTAAACAGGTCCAAGAAGAGATTGAAAGAATGCTCAGATATGACATCATCGAACGCTCAAGAACTCCTTACATCAACCCAATGGTGACAGTAATAAAACCAGACAAGACCATCCGTCTGTGCCTAGACGCTAGGAAGTTGAATGAGATAACTGTGCCGGATTATGAAAGTGCACCCACTATTGACGATATACTAAGGAAAGGTCGCAACAGGCGATATTTTTCAAAAATAGATTTAACGTCAAGTTTCTTGCAAATACCGTTGACTAATGAGTCCAAAAATATACAGGATTTTTATTTAATAATAAAGTATATAATTTGAAAGTGGTGCCTTTCGGACTCCAAAACTCCCTAGCGGCTCTAGTGAGAACGGTAGATATCACTTTGGGTAAGGAGTTAGAGGGAAATCTTTTAGTGTATGTCGATGATCTGTTGTGTCTATCTGAGACATTCGATGAGCACCTCAGTCACCTGAGGACAATTTTCACCAGATTCAGAGAGGGGAATTTAACCATCAACCCGAAGAAAACCTTGTTCTGTCAACAAGAGGTGAAGTTTTTAGGATATATCTTCAGACAAGAAGGGGTCACCACAGACCCAGAGAAGCTACAGGCAATACAGGATTTCCCAGAACCTAGAAACAAAAAACAACTACAATCGTTTCTAGGTTTTGTAAATTACTATGCACGATTTACAAAGAAACATGCTGAAGAGACTTCACCCTTGTTGAAATTACTAAGAAAAGATCAGCCCTGGATCTGGGATGAATAAATGAGTAAAGCCTTCAATAGGGTAAAAGACTTGTTTACGGAATCAGTCACTCTGATGCATCCAATCGAAGGGCAACGCACGTTCCTACAGACAGATGCATGCGATAATGCAATTGCCAGTCAGATTTTCCAGAGAGATGGACAAAGGCAAATGCAAGTAATAGGGTTCGTCAGCCGAACACTTAAGAGTTGTGAGAAGGCATACACTATATGCGAGACAGAATTATTGGCTATAGTGCATGGCTTGAAAAAATTTCGGCCATTAATAGTGGGAGAGCCACTAACTATCATAACGGATAATAAGGCATTGAAATTTATGAACACGAGCAATTTCACTAATTCACGAAGCACTAGGTGGATATTGGCGATTCAGGAGTAACAACCAACAGTGATACATTGCCCAGGAAGGGAAAACATACCGTGCGACGTCGTGAGTCGGATGTATCAGAATGAGATGGATAATAAGGGAAACAGTCAGAACCGTCAGGTTATAAAAGTAGGACGGTTACAAATAGGATGTGAAGAAACACTAAAAGCAAAGTTTCAAAACATAAAAAACTTACAAAGACAACAACCAGAATTAGAAACAATTTTTGAAAACGTGACCAAATTTAAGAAATATTCAATACAAGAAGGGATATTGTGTAAAGAAGTCAAAAATAAAATAAAGATAGTAATCCCGGAATCAATAATAAACGAGGTAATTGAGAACATACATCAGATATATGCTCACATAGGGAGAAATAAAATAACGAATATAATGAGCCTGAGCATGTATATAAAGCAAATGAAGAAGCGGATATTACAAGTGATAGAAAGATGTCAGATATGTCAGTACGCAAAACCGACAAATAGATACCTCCAAGGAAGCACGAAACCAATCGTCTTAAGAGGGCCAGGCGAAATGGTGGCGATAGACCATCTAGGGCCCTTACCAACCAGCGTTGGTGGGGTAAAACATATATTGGTAGTAATAGATAGCTTCTCGAAGTATGTTAAGTTATATGCAGTACGAAGTACCACAACAAGGAGCTCAAAGTTGAAGTTACTGCATTATTTTCAAGCAGTAGGGAAACCAAGCAAGATCCTTACAGATTTTGGAACTGCATTTACATCACGGCAATGGCGTACTTGGATCAGGTGTTAAGGAATCCAACACATACTGAGCCCAGTACGGCACCCGCAGGTGAATTTAGCAGAAAGAGTAAATAGAGAACTGAGAAGGATATTGCGGACCTACTGCTATGATAACCAATCGCACTGGCGGAAGTACCTGTCATACATAGAAGGAGTAATCAATGCTTTACCGCATGAAGCTACTGGATACACTCCAGAGCAGATTCAGTTCGGGGTTGATCCGGAATATGTGTGGCAAGGATTTGTACCAGACGTTTGTAAAAATGTAGTAACGGAAACACAACAGCAGCGTGTGCAGAAGGCATACGATAGAATGAGAAGGACATGAGAGCTCAGGGCTGAGAAATTAAATAGAAAGACGAAGCAGACGGAATTGAAATGTGGGGACAAGGTACTGGTAACAAGGGTAAATAGATCTAACTTGAGCCGTCAAGAAACCGAGAAGATGCTATTAATTTACCAGGGTCCATATGTAGTGGCTAAACGATTGGGGGCAAAAACTTATGAAATAGCAAACTTGGAAACAGGGAATATAAGGGGGATCTATGACATCAAAGACATAAAGATATTTAAAGAATAAAGGATAAAAAGGCAAGGTAAATAAAAAATGATCCATCAGTGACATAGGGAGTAACGGTTAAGTAATAAAAATTAAAATGTAAAATAAATATAAGTAGTAGATTAAAGCAGTAACATAATCCAAATACATAGGACTAATAATATAAAATCAGTACTAAAAGTAAAAGAAAAAGCCATATGTTAAATGAACGGGATTCATTGAATTTATTAAAGTAAATGTTGTGTTAAACGACAATGAATGTGTAATATAAGGATTACAATATACAATATTGTATAGTTAACATAAACTTGAAATAATATTAAATAAAAAGAATGTGACTAAGGACAGGAGTAATAAATGAGTAAATAGAATGTGAAGTGACTAATGTGACAATGATATATATGTGAGTGAAAGGGACAGGAGAGTAAATTGTGAACTTTAGTAAAATTAATTAAGTTATGAAGATGAATAGAAATAGTAGATTAATGAAAGGAATATGAAAATTTTAATATAAACTAGTATAAGTGTTAATGTTACTTTTCACAAATATGTTATTAATTATGTTTATCTGTTTCAAGGGAGAGAAGAACCAGAATTTTCATATTTTAAAAAGGGGGGAATTTTGCAGCGGCCAGAATGTCCGATGCAAAGAATCAGGGTAATTGTACAGAATACCAGAATCAAACTTAACCTGGTTAAATAATTGGCTAAATTTATATGTAAAAATTTTAAAGCATTATAATAATAATAATAGTATTAAAACTAGGGTAAATAATAGTAAAATGAAGAAAATTAGAAATAACTTTAGACTTAAAAAACATAAATTATAATCAATAAGAAAAATTATCACTTCAAAGTGGATAGCCTAAATTATGTATACAAAAAAGACGGTAATTGTGTAGAATAACAAACTCGGCCTAGATGCCGGCTATTAAAATAATTGTAATTAAATATAATCAGGAATAAAGAATGTAAATTTATAAGATGTGAGGAAAGTAAATTAGGCCTAGCTAGGGAAAATATTATTTACGTAAAAGTAAAGATTAAATGTTAAAATGTAATAGCATAGAAATTAGGTTATACTAGAAGCAGTCATATTTGATTCCGGAAAATCCGCTTAGGGTATTGATTATAAATCTTGTCACTACGAAACGAAAGCGCTACAGTCGAACTTTGGATTAGGAATTTTAAAAAGTAAATTAAATTGAACAAGAAGAAATAAAGTCAAATATGTTATTAAATAAAAGGTAAAAATGAAAAGGAAACATCAGAATACAGAAACGCCTTTTACAAAAAGTGAAGCTAATCTTAGTTCAGAATTTCCGAACAAACAAAGTCAATTGCCATGGCAACGGCTTTCTGATTGGGCAAAAGTTGAAAAATGGATACTAGGGCGTGGGAAGTTTGAAATTGGGAAGACGGGCCTCACAAAAGAGACGCTATCCAGAATTAGAATGCATTAGGCTCTCAAGGCGAGCAGACGTGTTTTTGTACCATGCGACTAGGACAAGAAAAAATGTGCTAGAAACAGAGTAAAAAGGGCTACGATGTGATCAGGGGAAGGAAGATATATATGAGCAAGGGCTCATCTATACCCAGAACAAAATTTCGACCACCAAAATGCAAAACTAAAGAAAATAATAAGATTAACCGAAATTATGGAGAGACGCCTACCTACCAAGACCCTTGAAGCTGTAATGGGACCGATAGATGACAACATTAATGAAGATAAAAAGATTTCTACAGTACAAGGTTATATAATCAATTTAATTATTCTTTTTAAATAACATTTTACTTCAAATTTTATTAACTTAAATTCAAAATTAAATAAGATGGGAATAACCTAAGGGACTGATTAGTCAACTCTCTTAGGTTACCCAAATTTAAGTAACAAAGATTCAAAATTGACTTTCCATTCCCATCGCTGTGGGAATGTATGGATTAAGTATAAAGATGTATATCTTATATGGCTTTTTCTAAGTAAATTTCTAATGAATAATTTCTAAAGAAGTTAATTGTTCAAGGCCTAGCCTAAAGGCATTAAATAGTAATATTAAGTGTTTGAAAAAGAATCAGATTTTAAAATATGTTAAATTTAACTGTAACAATCAAAACTATATACAAAATTAATTATGGTAACTTTGATAATTTAAATTATATACAAAATTAATGGTAATAAGAAAATTTAAAAAACATAGAATGAGATAATAATGTTTAATTAAATGGCAAGTTGTATGAAATTTTGAAAAAGTAATTAGTCAAGAAAATCCTGTTAAATTAAATAAAAACAATAATAATTAATTTGAACCTTGGAACAAATAAATAAAAAGGTATATTTTCGAATTAGCTGTGTTTTCATTCTAAGTAAGATAAGTTCACTAGGTATCCAGGTATAGTCTTTAAATCACAAGTGTCTCTCAAAGATTCCACTACCCGAAAAGGAGCTTGAACAGGGCTTATCGGAGGCTAATTGGTTTTATCAAAAATTAAGGGGTTTGTTCCTCTGAGAGGTTTATTCCTTGAGGCACAGGTCTATGAAATTAGGTTCGTAGTCAATGGATAAACCGTTACTTTCTTACTGACTTGGCAATTGATGAAAAGAAAGGGCCAAAGTAAGGCAGGAGAAATAAGGTCGGTAAGAATGTACATCGCAATATATATTAACTTTATACAGTATTACTTTGTCTATGAACAAGATATCCAAGAGGTACTGAACACTGATGTTATTGGATTTGTTTTTCTTCTAGTGCAGCTGTTATTATTTGTTGTTATGCTTCTGGATGGGGACTCGTCTTAGAGCATACAAATTGAAAAATTAAAAAAAAAATGTATTTATCGGCAAAACTATTGGTGGCCGGGTCAGACTTACAGAGGCAGCTATAAACACCATACAACTGTACTATGGCCTTGCTATAAGAAGAAATTGTAAAATAGGTGTGGAAGCAATGAGGCAAGCCATATGGGCAGAATACTTCCACTTAGGCTCAACTGATTCAAAACCGCAACACAGCTTATGTCCAAAAGATGGGAATTCCTGGTGTAAATACCAACAATCAGTAAGAGGTGGTGTTTCATATAAACATGCAGAATACACTCACCTACGAAAAGCTGTTTTGCTTGAAATCAAACAGGTATTCAAAGATCTGTCAAACCCCATTCTATTGAGTAAGTGCGCGCATGGTGGAACTCAGAACATAAATGAGTCCCTCAATAACGTAATTTGGAGCCGCGTCCCAAAAAGAGTTTTTGTGAAGATCAACACACTAAAACTTGGTGTATATGATGCAATTGCTCATTACAACAAGGGGAACATTTCAAAGTGCTTTGTGTTCAAACTTATGGGCTTACAAGCTGGTGAAAACTGTGTAAAAGCAATGAAGGTGCTTGACATAAGGCGTGTAAAGAAAGCAGATAAGGCAATTGACGAATTGAAAAAGAAGTGCAGACAAGAAAGAAATTTGAAAAGGAGACAATTGAAGATGAATTCGAAGAGGAGGAAGGACTAGACAACCCCTCATATGCAGCTAGACATTATTAAAAGTATGTAACTTACCTGTTCAGTGCACGTCTAACTTTATTTCCGCGATTCCCGAAACCCCTGCTTTTTAAACTTTAGGTACACGTTTCTCAGGAACCATTCAACCTACAATGATACAATTTGGCAAACATATTTTAATATGTATTATAAACAAACAGACCAGAGGGCTTTCCTAAAATCCTAATATTTTTTTAGTTATTAATATTTTTATACATAAAAACATTACAATTTAAAAAGGGTTTAGAAAAAAAATCATATCTCATGACCAAAACAATATTTTAAAATATCCTCTGGTAAAGACATGTAGAAAGAGCCATATAAGAAATATGCAATATTTGATAGTTGTATCTTTAGTGATTCATGAGATAAATGTACCTAAGTTAACATGGCCAAACAAGGGAACGTTGCTGCCCTTAAACAACTGTAACATTGGCTTGTGCCTAAATTTCAAGAGTTGTTAATTTTAATTGATATGAGATTTAGGATTTTCTTGACGCATTTAAATCATTTTACTATATTATTTTAAGGATTTCATTTTAATGGACTACCACTTTTATAATATCGAAATCTGGTTACTGTTCTTTTATAATGTGCTTTTAATTATTTAATTTGATTATTTGTGTTGTTTGTAATGTTAATTTATTGGTATTAATAGCTTAAATGTATATTGTAATGTTATTTACTTTATATTATTTTGTATTAGAATATTTTAGACATAGTTAATTTTGTCTATTATATTTGTAGGCCTGAATGAGGACAACAATATAGTTGTCGAAACGTTGCCGAATTTTTAATAAATGAAATATTCTTGAACCATGAATCAAACGTATTTTTATTCAACATAAATCGAAAAACATATTCAACATAAATCCTAAATTCAACGTCAAATCGTTTTTATACAAGGCTCACTTGTCAACTAAACACAGTAGTATCGAGGTTGTTACATAGTGTCTAATACAAATAACTTTTCTATAATACTATCTAATGTTTCCCGTGTCTGCCTAATAATAATAGGCCTGATATAAACCCCGTGTTCAATAATTGTAACTATCAATAAATTCTGATTACTAATAAGTTTTACACAGTATATTAATAACAAAATAATATTAATGACTAATTAATCACTTAAACAATAGTATATGACTATCCGAACTTTAAATTTTGTAAATTTGTTAAAACTTACTGAGACAGAAAGTTTTCGATCGCTATGTGGCGATCTTCATCAGTGTCTTCTGCTTGGAGATGTCGGGTCAAGCGGTGACGGTTTTAAAGGCAGGTTTTCGATAGTATTAAATAGTATGTGTGATTTGTATTGTGTTTGTTCATTTAATATGTTTGTACTTTGGGTTTTTGTGTGTCTGTAAATATCATATTGTTCAAGTGTGTTGAGATGTGGTCCTTTTTTGTTGAAATGTGGATTTCTAGGTTATGGTAAATGTCTGTGTTTTTGTGTCCTGTTTCTTTTATGTGATTGTAAAACGTTGAGTTGGTGTTCTGTTTGTGTTTCTCGACTCTTTGTTTAAAACTGCGACCTGTTTGTCCAACGCTTGAGCCGACATCTACAAGCAGAAGACACTGATGAAGATCGCCACATAGTGATCGAAAACGTTCTGTCTCAGTAAGTTTTAATAATTTTACAAAATTTAAAGTTCTGATAGTCATAAACTATTGTTTAAGTGATAAATAAAATTCACTGAACGTAATGGACTACAAAATTCAAGAATTAATGACTAACTACTACACTGTGGACCTAAATAATGACTGAATAATAGTTTTAATATAAACACCGAATATAATAATTGTTAACTGCCAATAAATGAAATTAACCTTTTGATACAGATTCAATAGACTAGTCTAATGTGGGTGTAGTTTGAAATGTTTATATATTTCATCTCGTTTGATTGTATATAGCCCCTTTTGATATTAAACAATGCAACAACTCACCCAAGTGTGGACATCTTTCAAGACAAAAAAATAAAACCAATGTTCTTACCTCCTAATGTTACCTCCTTCTCCCAGCCTATGAATCAAGGAGTTTTGGTGACACTTAAGTTGTACTGGAAAAAGCTTCTGTCATTTCGTATTTGTGGCCTAGATAATGGGGTTTAATTAGTGGGCAAATTGAAGCAAATTGACATGCTGAATGTTATTTGCTGTCTTGGGATGAACTCAATCCCCTAACCTAGGTTCGTTCTTGGAGGAAGCTTTTGGACCATGAGGTAAATGAATTTAAAGAATAATACAACAATAAGCTTACGACTTTGATGGCGAAGATTCCAGGTTGTGGAGGAGCTTCAGCTAATGATGTGGAAGACTGGATGAACCAAGAGAAAGAAACCGGACCAACCTCAGATCAAGAAATCGTCACAGCTTTAAAACCAAAAGAAAAGAGAATGAAAGAGACTCAAAACGTGATGAAGAGAACACCCCACAATCAAAATTAACCCACAGATTTTGGGTCAAGATTTAGAAAAAAAACCCTTAAATAAATATTAATACCGAAATTAGCTAGAGAGTAAGCTAGTAGATTTTAAGATAAAATCCAGGAACTTGTCCACTGGCAAATCTTAGTCAACTCATCACATGTGCCAGGAATTGGTAAGCTGGAGGGTGGATCATATTGTGACCTGGTCAGACTTGTGGTTTCAGAAAATAACCAAACATTAGTTCTCTAATTCTTCAATGTATCAAATTACCAGTATGTTGTACTTTTATAGGTTTTAAACAAGCAAAATTGTGGCTCTAACCCACTCACTTTAGACAAACAGGCATATTTAAAAAAATATAAAGATAATAATTGCATTACTTGGAAGATGGTGAAAGTAGGTGGTGTGTAAAATTAAAAATTAACATTCGGGATTCACACAGGTTATAAGAGTAAAACAGAAAGAATAATGGTTTTCAAATTTTTATTTCATGTTTAACAGTTATTTTACACAGGTGTTCTAGTCTAAAATAAAATAAAATATACACATACTGTACAGAAAAACTCAAAATAATTAACCTAATTATACTGTGTATATATATATATATATATATATATATATATATATATATATATATATATATATATATATATATATATATATATATATATATATATATATATATATATATATATAATTTACCCCACTTAAATTTACTTAAGTGTAGTTGCATATTTGTGAGCATTGTAAACAATGTATTCTTCTATAATTTGTTTTTCTTTGTTAATATATTATTTTCCTAAATTCATTTTTTGGTTAAAACAAAATCTGTTTTACTTATCTATTAGATTATTTACATTTAACTATTATATAGTTCAAGCATATATCTATATATTTAAGGTTTGTTACTTTTATTTGTCATTGCAAAAAAAAGAAAAAATACTAATTTTGTGTATTTTATTTCAGGGTTTACAATATTTTTAAGGAAAGTTAAGATGAAAATGTAGAAACTGTGATATGCAAACTCAATACTTAGTGCTAATAAGCCATAACAGCAACCATATTCCTTTACATCCCTTGTAAGTAATATGTAAATACCTATTTTTCATACAAACCTTATTTTTTCAAATTAAAAATTATAATAATACAAAAAATAACTTCTGTTTTTAATACTCATTTATTTATTGTGATACTTTATTACTTGAATTTTTGTAACTTTCATTTTTGTTGTAGAATTAAAAACTTACAATTTTTCTATTCTATTACAGAGTTAGTTATAATTAAAAAAAAATATATGATAGTAGATGTTTTTTCTTTTCCCTATTTGCGTTAGGCTCTTTGCTTGCTTCTATTTTTAGGAATATAATTTGTATTGTAAAGATGTCATGACTATAGGATTGAATATTTTAGATACTGTAGATCTTAATATTTTCAGTTCTGATTCTGAAAGAGACCTCTTGAAATAAAAAATGAAGATATTTGTTACTTGAATGTCTAAATAATCAAATAAAAAACCAAAATTATAAAGAAAATAAGTCAGTTAACTAGAACATTTATAAGACTTAATTATTCAGATCTTAATATTATCTTGATCAGTTTTAGATTCAAATATTTGTTATATTGAAATTTATTAAACACACTAATGACAATGATGCATTACTGTGGCAAAAATTTTTTTATCGCCGAATAATAAGTATAACAGGCTTGGAAGATCATAAAATCTAATTGTTAAAAAAAATGACATCATTGTAAACTATTTAAACCAGAAGAACTGAGTTAGAAACACGATTTGATTGAAAACAGATTTTTTTCTGTAAACCTCCCTTTGTCTGTAAGGAAAATATTACATTTATTAAAAGAACTAGTTTCAGAGGAATGGCCAAAAACATCACGAATTTGTAGCAATTTTAATTGGAGCTAGCAGAAAAGGTGGACAAACACATGATTCTAATTTGATGGATAGTGATGATGATTTGATAGATTGTTTTGATTGATTAATAGTAAATCAAATGTTTAGGATACTTTGTTATTTTTCTGTAAAACACTTTTTAATCATGTTTCTCATATTTTAAATTCTAATATTAATGTAGCAAATCATAATATCAATTCATATTTAAAATATAATCTTATAACATGAGCCAATTAGATAAATATGTTTATCTTCAATTATATTTCAATAAGTTCTTGTTGGCCTGAATTTAAGCTTTCTTTAGGGCATTTTCTTTTAGTTTTTCTACACATATTTTGAAATTATTCCTTCTGTCTTGGTTATAGCTCACTTAAACCCAATTCCTCATTTCCCTATATCCTGCCCGTGTCAATGTTTTTAATTTATTGAAAGTACAATGTCCTATATGTTAACTGTGCAGGCTATAAGTTTAATACTGTGTGTGTGTCATCTTTTGTGTTGTGTTAAAGTCAAGATAACAAAATATGTCTGATAAAAACTAGTATTATATCTCTTTATTTATGATTTATGTGGTTTATGTTATGAATTCTTTTCATTCAGTGCCAAACAGGCCAATGAAACATGAAAAAAATAATTCTTTAATTTCATAAAAAAGTTATTAAAAAACCTGTATTTCAGAACTTATTGCAAAAACTAATAACTTTAATCAACAATATTGTTGTTTACAGTTTAATATATAATATTACAATATTTTTTAACATTAATTTACTTATTTGGTCTTAGTACACAAGGATTTAATATAAAAAGGAATAGTAATAAAAAGTTTTTTCTTACTTGCAATATGAGTTGGAGCTAATCAATTTTGTTAGAAAAATACTTTTCTAATAGCTCATTTATATAAATTACGTACAAGTATAGTCATTTCCTAGTGCCCCTAGTGGATTTCAATGGCATGACTTTCAGATTGTAATAGATTTTCATGGATCTATCTACTTCATGTATAATATATATGTAAGTGTACTGCTAGTGAAGTTATTTATAAATAATTGTTTTATAGCATAACTAAACAACTTTAATATAGTTTCCAGAAATAAAGTTAAATAACTCTTAATTTTACCAGCAGTAGGCAGGCAGTATAATCTGAATGAAATAATTTTAATTTGAAATTTTATTTTCGTATTTAGATAAAATTAATTAAGGCAGATATAATTTAAAATGAACATATAATTAAAGCTTTACTACATGTGATTAAATTATATTATAAGAGAAAATCTCGGATAAGATATCACTAGAAGGTTTTATGGATTTAAATAAAACCGTTTCCTTTAGGATTAGTTTTAACAAAGACAATTTGAGGATTGCAACTTTACCATCATACAAGATTAAATCTTTACACATTTTTTTAGTTTGAACAACTCTTTTTAAAACTAATAATGTATCAATACTTATATTTACAAACTTAAATACATTTTGTAATAGTTCTTAATTAAAATTCTGTAACAATATATATATAAATATTTTCCTGAACTATAAATGTACTATTATATAACATTATTCTCAGCACAATAAACACTTTTGTGCTATAGTACTCTTCTAAGCAACATAATAAAACACTATTCTTATATTTAGATTTACATTAATATAGTAACATCTTAAATAAATATTATAGATAAATCATACATTAATAATACATATTAAATATGTTAACAAAAGATATACTGAATAACTTCTTAGGATTTACACTGTTGTAACACTTTTTGTATAATACTCAGAAATATTTTTCAAAGATATTATATATCTTTTTTATATATTTCTTATAGCCTAGAATTCACATAATTATTTCTAGTAGAATTTTCTGCATTTTCAGCATTATTTTCAATTTTTTTAAAGGAAAAAAGTATAGGGTTTTTTAAGTTAGACATTTTTTTAATGGTTTATCATTATTTTAAAAATTATCCTATTATTTGTCCTATTTTCCTAAAGAAAATTAGCCATTTCAAGTTCATAAATAAAATAATATATCCTTTATTATCTTTAATAATGTAGTGTAATAATTTCTTTTTGAATATATACTTATATAAAGTAAATAGCCTAATTAATTTTCAGTACTTTTATATTTAAAATTAACATGATTACTATATTTATTTAATTTTCATATAGAATGTCTAATAACATTTTAAAGGAAGAATATTCATATTTGAAAAATGATGTTATTAAGAATTATCTAAAAAGATTAACATCAGTATAATAATAATACTGTAAAGGCAGAAGATTATATTAAAAATAATATTAGTAATAATAGTCTCTTTATTAAAATTCTAAGTAAAAGCTCACTGTACTGAATGATAAATATTTAAAAACTCTAATAAGCCAGGCATAAAGAGGTATTACTCTAGCAGACATATTTTATTTACATAGTAGAATATTTACTAGAATTTTATTATTTACAAAAATTACAAAAATTATTAAGCATGACACGTCAACAATCTAATAATCCAATGATTGAGCTGGATGTGAAAGGGTAGGCAATGTCTCTAAATAGCCAAACAAAAACTGCTTATAGCTTATAGATAGGAATATTTACCATCTAAAAGACAGTAGGCTATTTTATACAAATACACAGTAGTAAACTAGGCTCTAAAACAATGAAGATGATTTCAAAATAAATGTAAATATGTTTCCTAAAATTAACTTAAAATTTGTATTATTGAAATATATATTGTCTTAATAAATTGTAATTAATTAGATCATAGTCTTATTATTTTTTTTATGAATAATTTTAAATAATACCATTGTTGTAACTAAAGAGTTTTAGGCATTATGAAAAGTCTTAATTATTTAACCAAAACTTGAATTTAAATTTGGCTTTATTTTGAAAGTTATCATAAATTTTAGAATTGCATTTTAATTTTTACTCTTTTCTGACAATTTTCTATAGGCAACTGCAAATGATATATCTTAATGAGATTATTAAAATACTATGTACAGTATAATATTTTGCATTCAGCCCTAATAAATATAACATCACCACTGTTGAGACTTTCCTTGTTAACTTTCATTGTTTTATAACCTAGTGTTAATAAAGCTCCTAAAATTAAGTTGTACACTTAACTGGCATTATAGTTACTACATTTCAGGCACAGAACATTTAAAATGCATAGACTAAATCCATACAACATTGGATGGTTGTCTTTGGAAAAGAGAAAGAAAAATTAAAAAATGACTAAATAATACAATTTACATTTTAAAAACTATAATTAATTGAATTAGTAGAGATGGAAAATCATGCTTAAAATATTACTTTTAAATCATGAATTAATTAGTTTGAACAAAATATTAGTTTGTCCTGTTAAAAAATAAATGAAAGATACAAAATATAATATAACTTATTGCAAGTTTGGAATGTGTTACTGTAATATGGTTTGGAATGATACCTAAAATTTGCGTGTTTAGAGTTTTTTGACACTTGATTTAGTTATTAATGTTCTTTATAATATTAAACAAAATTTGTACAACCGTTAATTTATATTACAAAATAAACATCAACATTTTAATTTTGTTTACCTTCTAGTCTAAACTAGAAGCTTTTCAATGAAAATAGCAATTGTTAATTACTAATAATATTTATTACTCTTAATGTCAAAAACCCAATACAGTCACTACATTAACAATTAAAAATTAATCTTAAACCACTAACTTACAGAACTATTTCAAGCACTAAGATGGATTTTAAACTAGTTCAGTGCATTGTTTATTGCTTTGGGGCACAAACTGGACTAGTTTCTTTTTGTAGATGTGTTGTGTTACCTTACTGAACTAGGGTAAAACATGCCTGTTAAGAAATTGAAGTTATTGGTTTAAGTCAAGTTTTCAATAATGAAAAAGAAAATCTAAGTAAATGTCATACAAACAATAAAATAATCTATTTTAGGTTACAATGAGCCCCTGCTGATTTTCAGTAAAGGTTCTATTTTGATGGTTTTTCAACAAACTCGATTAACTGGATCGACATTATAAATAGACTTTTGTTACCTAATTAGAATTATAGAAACACTGTAAATAATAAAACTGCAAAAAAAACTTCTCGGTTTAAGTTTTAAGTACTTATATTTAAGTCATGAATATAAAAATACTTTAATAATTATTGTTATTGGTACTAATGATTTTTTTTTTAGAATAAAAATATAAACATTTGTCAATTTATAAAATTTATGTTATTTTTGTATAACCTATGGTTTATAAAGATAGAGCTGTTAATTAAAAACAGAAAACACCTGTAGCTTTTCATCTAGAATTTATATAATTCAAAAAGTTCCTAGAAAAAAACTATGTTAAAAATATTAGAGTTAATTATATAATAATATATACGGTTTTTATTGTATGTTATTTAATTTACTAATATATTATAAGCTTTAAAAGCAGACTATATTTTTATGACAAATATTAAAATACTAATTTATTGTTTTAAGTATACAAAGAAAATAAATAAATATTTCTATACTAATGCATTTTAGTACCATTAAAAATTGTTACACATTAAACTATTTAAACAATTATAATCTGAAGGACCAATTTCAAATACCTTTACTTACATAAATTAATATTTAAAAATTAATAATAAAAGTGAAATGGTAGCATGTATAGTAATAAAAAAATCATGAAATTGATCATATTAATTATAACAGTGTTATTATAAAATTTACACAAAGTAATAAATAATCCTTAGGATTGTTGTAATTTATTTTTTCTTTGTTCAATTTAGTTTATGATAAGTAAATTATATTATTCAATTACATGAAATCATAATTATTCCACACTTTACTATTTAGTATTTATTGCTCCTTAGCACAATATACCAGCTACATGTATAATCAACACTAGTGCAGTAGCAAAATATAATAACAATATAATACTAATAAACTGATTATTATAATTATAAATGGAATAAGCTGCTAGTGATACTCAAATTGGAATGCATGTGAGTCTTGAATTAAAATACATCTTTACTAAATTTTTAGGTAATTTTTTTAAATAGCTGACAATACTACCAACAACTTTTTTAAATGTTATTCTTGGTTTAAAATGTTTCTAATAACTAATGCAATCATTTACAGTTGCATCTATGCATTGTTAATAATACTATTAGCACTGTATTTTTTACCAAATTAGATTGGCAAATGATATTTTAACTTTGCTGGTTTTAGAAAGGGATCCTATTTAATCTGTGATTTAAAAACAGAGATACAATTATGGTTCTCAGACATTAATAATTCAGCTATATAAGTCCAAGATATTGAGAAGGATGTGAAAGTTGAACATAGCGTAGGAGAGGTTATGTACGAGTAAGGTTTTGTATGAAAGCCATCAACTTCATGATAGAAAGAACAATTTTCAAAGTATAATAGATGACTTAGAAAGGCATTCTGTAATAGGTATAAAATTCACTTTTAATCAAGGCTGAAGATTTTAATTCTAAGGGAGACAGACTCTAGAGAAAAGTCACTAAAATAGCAGAAACACTAAATTTGTATGTACTGAATAAGTAAAGAATATCCACACAACTATTAGTTCAGAGGCATATTTCTGCTACATAATAAATAATGTTATTCCCAGTAATTCGTGTTTGATCGCCTCTTATACAAAATTGGGAAGTAATAGAATATTTGTAGTGACCATAAATTGGACATGTAACAATTCAAAGAGTTAGCATAAACACAAAATTCTACATTGATAAAGACTAAATACAACTAAATAATGTTAGATTGTCCAGAGTTTCATATTTTTTCTTAGTGGATATGTAAGGGCATGACTCAGGTGGTGTAAGAAGAATTATAAAATGATACTGGTATCATGGAGACAAAGTCTTTAGTTCTTGAATTTTATAGTCCATTACGTTCGGTTGAATCTTATTAATCACTTAAACAATAGTTTATGACTATCCGAACTTTGAATTTAGTAAATTTGTTAAAACTTACTGAGACAGAACGTTTTCGATCGCTATGTGCCGATCTTCGTCAGTGTCTTCTGCTAGGAGATGTTGGGTTAAGCGGTGATAGTTGGGGCAACCACATAAAAGATACAGGACACAAATACACAGACATTTACCAAAACCTAGAAATCCTACACATCAACAAAAAAGGACCACATCTCAACACACTAGAACAATATGAAATTTACAGACACAGAAAAACACAAAGTACAAACATATTAAACGAACAAACACAATACAAATCACACATACTCTTTGATACTATCGAAAACCTACCTTTAAAACCGTCACCGCTTGACCCAACATCTCCAAGCAGAAGACACTGATGAAGATCGGCACATAGCGATCGAAAACGTTCTGTCTCAGTAAGTTTTAACAAATTTACTAAATTTAAAGTTCGGATAGTCATAAACTATTGTTTAAGTGATTAAGAAGTCTTTAACCTCCTACATATGCATATACAACAATTTTTTAAAAAATAACAGGAAATCATTGAGGTTACAGACTAAACCATGTGCGAGGTCAATAAACTGAAAGTTTAAGTATAAGTATAACTAAAACGTTTAATAAATAAATATTTTGAGTAGCTCGTAATATAGAATTTTGAAATATTTCCTTCATTTTCAGTCCTGTGGTAGATATTTAAAAAGTTTATAATCACACGAACTAACCAGAAAATAACTTTTCTTGTTGTCAAACACAAGAAAAAGTAGTGAAAGTGCTGTCATTTTTATATCAGCATGCATGGCAGTTTAGTGTTCTTTCAGAGCATCATACTGAAATGAATCTTCTATATATAACCCCCAAAACATTAATGCAGCAATAGAAAATTCTGCCACATGAAATATTTTGACTTTATAAGATTTTACTCTGTAGCTGTAATATTAACTTTGAACAGTTTATACACCCCAATATTATAAGTGAAAGTGTTGTGCATTAGCGGGTAAAATTTTTAAAAGAGAATAACACACATTCACTGAAAAGAGTGGTTAACTTTTGTCAGTAACAACCTCTCAGTAAGAGTTGGTGAAAAGATTCTGGAGAACCGTTGGCTCACAACCTCAGGAATTTCCAAACATTTCTTGGATTCTTTTACATGATATCATCAGGGAAAAAATAGGTTATTATAACTAAAAGCACTTGTAAGTATGTTACATTTTCCTATAGTTGTCCCATTGCCTGTCAACGGTACAATGTTACAAAAATTGTAACATGCTAGATAATTTCTGATTGCATATCAGTATGTTACATGAATGTTGTTTCGTTAATGTAATTGCAAAATAGGGGAGGGGTTACAAAGTAAGTGCTACTATAGGCAAGTGTAACGTATTTACAAGTATTTTTAGTTAAAAACTAGTAGCTCACGTGAAGATGGAATCAAAAAATAATGTTATTAGAAGTTTTGTGGTTGTTGAGTACTAAAATTACAAACCAAGAATTTTTTGTAGGGGCAGAGAATTTTTATCAAGAGGGAACATTAAAAATGGCAAAGAAGTATGACAAAGGCATTTGATTAGAAACTTTGTGGAAAAGTAAATTTTATATCAGTTTTAAATTTTATGTAATAAAATAGTTTTATATGTATTACTGAACTAGTACAATTAGTGTTATTCAAAACACAGGTTAATTTCCGGACGGGTCTCTTATTTAAAAATATCAAACAAACTTTAGTTATAACAGTACTAACATTCATTTGTTGTCTTCTATTTTCATTTTCATCTAAAACCAAGATCTGGACTCTCTAAGTCAATAAAAATGATCCTCTCAGTAAAACTCTGAAGTCAGTCATGAAACACTTTTGATCGTCTTAATTAGTTACCTTTTATATTAAAACAGCACACAAATTTCACTTAAAAGTAATATTTATATGAGATTAGTTGGCTGATGAAGTTTTCAACTTTCCCTTTCAATAGCATTGGATATTAACGGGTTGTTAATGTAAAAATAGATCAAATAGGTGTAAATTTATTTAAGCTTGTATTTAGAAAAAATAGCAATAATTTTAAAAGGTATGCAAATTTTATTTATCAAAAAGTACATTATTTATAAACTGGAGTAAAAAATAGGGTTCCGGATAAGATAAAAGCTGTTTAGAAGTAAAATATTATTGTGAAGTAGTCTATGTAAAATATTTAACATATTAGGCTAAATTTTTAATATTAGGGCATATGTTATCAAATATATGGAATATTACATTGAAACATTTATTTAATTATGATAAAACTGTTTTAACTAAAAATGTCAGTTTGAAATAGTACTGTTGTATCTCATAAATGATTAAATCAAGTAAAGTATTAATGTGTAAATTTGTAATAAAGAAGTATAACGTTTTTCTATACTAGATAAAAATGTAATATAAATTATCATTTCAATTTTACAAAAATAAACAATATTAATAGGTAAATCTAATCACTCCAGGAATAATGATAAGCCATTTCAACCTGGTGAAATTTGACCCCATAATATTATTATTTGATTCTACAATCAAATAAGAGTTACTAGTTTTACACTAAAACACTTAAATATATATTGATAGGTTACACTTAGATGTTGTAGAACTTACTGCTTTGATTATTGAGGAAAGTCGTTTTTGGAGATGTTTCCTACTGTGACTTTAGACTGTATCTAACCTCTTGGTTGTATTAGGTTTGGGGAGGGGTATTGTAGGGTAGGATAGGCATACTAATTGCATTTGTTTTTTATTTAGAGAATTTTGGGGTTTATAATGCCACAAAGAATATGTGAAGTATATATAATGTAATTAGGTGTTGAAGGTGTCTGTTGAATGTAGTTTAAAATGTTTGTATATTCTTACTGTTAGGTGGTATGCATTTGATAGTTTTATGTAATAGTGGTGTTTGTTTGTGTATAACATTTATAGGTTTGTGTTGTTGTGGTTTGGGGATGTGAGATGTTCGGCAAATTTTGATTGAGTGTTTTGGTTTGTGAGTGCTTTTATGTGGAGTAGGCTAATTAACTCATAAACTAACCATCACATTTCATAAATGTAATCACAAAATAGCCTAATCAAAATATAATAACCTTAACAAACAACTTAAACCCATTATAAACAAAGTAATTTGCAGTTTGTGGCCCAGTTATAAATAAGATAAACAGAAAGGTTATTTTACACACACTACTAAGAACACATAAAATCACTCATAAACAAAAACACTCAATCAAACTTTGCCAAACATGACACAAAGAAAACACCAAACCTACAAATTCTATACAAATAAAAAAAGTAACCAATGCTTCATAACCAAACAGAATGAAATGTATGAACATTTCAAGCTACACACAGCAAACATACTCAATACCCAATTACATAATAATTAACATATACTTTTTGACATTATAACCACTAAAAGTATTTAAATAAAAGAGAAGTTCACCTATTATTCCTATACTACCATATCTTGCCCTTAACCAAACCTAAAAATAGGGGTCATTTATGGTCTTAGCTGACGATGGAATACATCTCCTGACACGGCTGCCCTCCATAATCAAACAAAGTAAGTTCTACTGTATATCAGTGTAACATATGTTCAAGAGTTTTAGTGCTAACTTTATAAAATCGACTGTACATTATTAAATTTATAAACTTAATTCTTTTATAAATATATGATAATATCATATAGATATCATTTATTCATGCCATATCAATAATAAACTTAATAATATTATATAACAAAATTTTAAGATGCCTTTAAAACAGAATCACTAATTCTTATTCTGAAAGTTTAAAAAAGTTGTTTTTATATTGCTGAGATTATTAAGTTTTTTTATGCAAGATTAAAATGTCTGTGGGATAATGTTTTGAGTATCACAAACACATCTCTTAAAACTAAAACAGGAAATGTTTTTTTATGATATAGAAAAAGAGGTATTTGGCATAAATTTATTTGAGGTGATTTAACACAGGTACAAGCATATTATTAAATGAAAGCTCAACGACTATTATTCCTAAAACTCTACACAAGTCATGTCATGGAATAATCTAAGTTTATTTAAATACTACAGTTCAGTCTTATTGCGATCCTTCTTTCCACATCAATTGTATGGAGATTCAATTCAGCTCCTTACTTTTCTTCTATTTATAGTATCAACAGCAGAATTGATTTTAGTATTTAATTTATGCTAAGTCATACACTTACAACTGTACAGTGACCAGACATTAGTTGTAACTAGAATTATAAACTTATACATCCCGAAATTATGTCAAACACTTTCTAAAGGAATATTAGTGCACATTGTAAGACTAAACAATACCACTTCATGTTTTAATTTATCGTTTTTGCAAAATTTAAAACTGTTATTGTAATTTAAAAATGCCTTTACAAAATGAAATAAAATTTTAGAGAAAGCAACATATTTTAGAGAAAATTATTTGTAGACTAATTCTTGCACAGTTGTTAAGTAGATTTGTTAAAAACATTTTAAGGCATAGTGTTTTCAACTGAATTCACCAGTTATCATCATTGTTCTATATTCTTGAATTTTGTAATTTTGTTTTATATTTTTGTTTTTTGTTCTATATTATCAGTACAGTATTTGTCTACTTTCTTCACCAAACATTACAAATGGCAGAATGCTTTTGACTGTAGGAAGGTAGTAATCATCATTGTCCTTATATTGTCAGTAACACTGAATTTAAATAGCAAGTGTACAGTTCAAATGACTTGTCTCAATAAGTTTTGAAAAAAATAGTTTAAATTTAAAGTTTGATTTGTTTACAAAATTTTTTGTTTTGATGATTTGTTCAAGTAATTGAATCACAAAATAAATTAGTAAAACATTTAAGATAATGATTATTACAAAATAGAAATAAATTTAGCTATTTTTTATCTTTAAAATATTCTCTTGTGTTAACATGAATAACCAAATTATAAACATTAAATATTCAGCTCATATTTTATTTATTTTTTTTTAAAAGCAGCCATTATTAGCTGTTTTAGTTCTAATACTAGTGAATTTTACAAAATAAAGTACTACCAATTTCCCCAAAAATTGTTCTAAATTAAATGTTTAGAGAAACATAGATTTATAAATTTAATGTTATTGAATCATAGATATTGTAATAATATATATTATATGTGTTATTGAAGTGCTGTATTTAAAAAAATGTTTGACAATTTCAGCATGATGGATATTCTTGAAAGTTAAATATTATTCTAGGCAGTGATAGAAATATTTTAGAACATCTGATTTAACACTGTCAAAAAACTGTTTCTGGCGAATGAAAGCAAATAATTCAAATGTTGGCTCAGAAATTTTTAATTTAGACCATAACATATAAGAGGTTTTATCTTACAAATTGGGAATAAATTTCGGCACCTCTTGAAAAAATATGTTGAAATTTCATTTTTAAAAAGAAATTATAAATAAATTAATTCTAAAAAATTGTGTGTATGAAAATAATTTCATTGCTTTAGGTTTAAAAATTACTAAAGGGATTTTGAAACTTTACAAAGAAATACAATAACAATGACTTTCTTGATATCAATGTTTCTAGAAATATTTCAATTCAAATAGAGCAGACAAACCACCAGTTAAATACATTATAGGGAATTCAAAATTTGTATTCTTTAAACTTTTGTACTTGTAATACATATTTCAAATATATACAACCATATTCTCTTACTTTTAATCTTTTGTGTGTACAAAGTTTTAAATTTATTATTTTAGTTTTGTATTCTACTTTCTACCCCTACATACTATTTTTTTAATACATTGTAGATCACCATGATAAAAAAGTAGTTCCTAAACATAAATGAATAGGACTACAACAGTAATAATGGAATTTCATTTCTCAGTTGTACTGGTAGCTTGGGCCTTCATCTAGGAAGATTCTAGCACCCCAAGGGCATCTTGTTCACCTTATTAGGTTTCAAGTCAAAGTTTGACTGTACTTGATAATAGGTAATCAACTTTGGTATATTTTGGAAGACAGAAGTAATGAATAAGTCTGTCTAGTCTGCAGAGGCCATCTCTGTGTATTTTATGAATATTCAGAATCAGGAAATAAATAGTTTACAGATCATGACATGCTTTTTGCACATAAAGCTAACTGTAGCTAATGTTTTTGAGAGTAAAAAATGAACTGCTATACAAAGGGTTGAGCTTCACAGAATAAAACTAGAATTCACTGAATATCCTTTACTGAACCTATTCTAAAGAAGTGAAACTGTAAATACATCCATAAAATATACTGGACTAATGAAATGTTTTAACAGACTATCAGAAAGTAAAACCCCACTCTTTATTTATGAAGGGAAAATATATTACTGTCAAGAAAAAAAAGAAGAGAGGGATGCAAGTCTATTGGGTGCAATTAGGCTGTAAAAAAAAGTTAATGGTTTATTGTTTAACTTGTAAAGATATGATTATTAAAAATGAGTTTGTTTTAAAAAATGTTTTCATGAATTTCAAAACATACGTTTTAGAAAACAATTGTACTAAACTCAAACTCCTGTACATCTTCCTTTTTTACAAAAAACAGGCCAGTTTCAATAAGAAAAAAAATATGTAAAATTTTTAATTTTTGCTTACAGATACATATTTGTACATATATTATTTGTTATAATATACAGTGTTTAAAAAATGTGTATTTAACCCTAGAAGCGGCAGTGTTATTTTCCTAACTGGCAGTACAAAATGACCCGCATAAACATCTTATTTTGAAACAATTCTATAAATTACATTTTTCACACAAAGTTTGACATCTATATATTTTATTTGAAGAAAAAATGTTGAAGATTTTGTTCTATGCATCAGAAAATTTATATTTTGATTACTTTGAATGTTATTTTTATGAAAATAAGAATTTTTCCAAAAACAATTATCATTTTTTTATTTTTGAAGAAAAATAAAAAACCATATGCATTACTGTCTGAAAAACTGAAATATACAAATAATAAAGAAAGATTTTCTGATTTCACTCACCTTTGTTCCATAGAGTTTGATGCAGTTTCCAATTTTCTATGATTTTTTTGCTGAACACATACGCGTAAACTGTTTGTTGGGCAAAACTGTCATACACTACTCCCTAGCCTATATTATATTTATAAAACGTTTTCCCTAAAGCACTGTTTATTATACACTGTTATGCCTATATAATTTTTTATACCTATATCTAAATATCTACTTTTATTATATTTACACATTTAATTGAATAATTATACCTAATTAACCTAATTTTCCATCCTCCTTTTTCTGGGATTGGTGCGGTAGAAATGTTTCAATTTAGCAAAACATTTTGGATGTACACCCACATTACAACCAGGACACCAATATGTTGACCTTCCTCGTTTATGTGGGTCATGACCACAAACTTCACAAGTTCTTTCTTTCCTCCCATCCAATTTTGCAAGTTCATGTGAAGAACCACTATCCGTTGAAGGGCCTGAGGTGGGAGCAGATTCTGGGTCTTCTTGGCACAAGGACTCCACTACAGACACAATAAAATTATGCCTAGTGACAGGTTTGTCTGTATTTTTTGAATATATAATGTATCCATTTAGAAGAGCCATGTCCACCAGATTGAAGAAAATCTTCTTCCAGTATCTCATAGTTGGGCGGTTGCAGGATACATGATAGATAGACTTATCCTTCAAGTCTATTCCACCCATAAAATGATTATACTGGTCAATAATATGTGGTTTGATTGCCTCTCTTCCACTACTACTTCTCACTAGCCGATTTTCAGCATGCACACCAGTAGTCAAGCAATAGACTGGTTTCTTGGAGGCTTTTTCTTTGTACCCCACAAGTAATAGGTCTCCCTTTCTGTAGTAGGAAGTGTCACCAGCCTTTAATTTTTCATTGACCAATTCTTTAGGCATGAATTTACTATTTATTTTTATTGTCCCTGTTAAATGTACATTCTTCGATTTTAGTTCTATGGCTAAAGGTATCTTTGTATAGAAGTTGTCTGTGAACAGATGATAACCTTTATTCATCAGCCTCGCTTCATTCAAAAGGGATACAACTACTGAATGGCCCATCCCCTCTGGTCCATACTGGAAGAATTTTTTCCCACTATACAATGATATGTGTAATACATATCCTGTTGAACTTTCACAGAGTTCAAACTTTTTAATTCCAAACCGTGCATGTCTCTTATTAGCCATATATTGTAAATATACACAGCGGTTTTTCATACCCACAAGTGACTCATCAATACAAATGTTCTGTTGTGGAATGTAGTGGTCCTTGAAATGTGCATTGAGTGCATCTAGAAACACTCTTACTTTGTGCCAAGGATCAAATCTTGGATGACTGCTTGGTAAAGCCTGTGATGCATTGACATGCAAACACCTACTTATAATCTCCCATTGGCGGAGTGGCATTACACTGGGATAGAACTGAATGAACTGAGAAGGCCTTCTATCCCAATAAGATGTATGGTCCTTCCTAGGAGTTAACCCCATATTTATGCAGACACCAAGAAACTTCTGAATAATTTTGTTGTCTACAGGCGACCAGTTGTGCAGCCTGCTGTGTGGATGCCGAAGTAAATATTCTGCCTTCTCAGTTTGCAGTTTTACTGCATATTTATTTGTTTCACACGATATATTATTCCACACATCTTCTGTGAAAAACAAAGAGAAATATTCTATGGGGTCTGAATTTCTACATGGAATATTTTTAGGACCTACACCTCTGGCTGTGAACATATTTTCTGTAGGCACTTCTGAGGGCTGAATTTTATTCCAGGATAAATCGCAAGGTGTATCAGTGGATGTACTTGTACTTGGAATGGGAGATGAAAAAATAGGTAAATTTTGAAAGGTTGAAGATGTATTAGATGCGGGTAATAATGGATCAGTGTCTAGAGGTTGATTTGGAATTATTTGTTGTTGAACTTCTGTAGGCCTATCACTATCTGAATCTGTTTCACTGTCATTACTCTGAATACCTTCTACTAAGTTACTTACGGATGGTAACTGAAAAGTTGACTCATCAAACACTTCACTAATTTCATCCCCACTTACGTCGAAATCGGAAATATCACTTCCACAAACACTCTCTTCTTCTAATTCCCTAAGTACGGCATCTATTTCACTGCTTCTATCATACATTCGGTCACACATTTTGAATAATTTAAATAATATATACACTCACAAATATTTATTATAAAGTTATTAATTATAAAACGAAATACCTAAACTCCTAAAATACATGCCACTGTAAACAAAACAATACAGGGAGTGTATGCCTTTGTAACCCGAAACGAATGGAATGGCTCCGAACGCATTGGTCAGACTACTTTTGAAAACGAAATTGTAAACACATTCCTCAGTCTAGAACGAAAACAAAAACACGTGTGTGTTCAGAAAATAATAGAGAACAGCCTATGCTATCTATTGGATTCATACGGAACTTTTAAACGATGCAGTAAGGGCCAACGTACAAGTGTCGTAAAAGCGACATCTACAGTTTAGCGATCGCACGAACTGTCGGAAAATCGACAGCTGCCGCTTCTAGGGTTAAGTAGCAAGAGGAATTTCATAATACCTTCAGTAATGACTGACAATAACAATCAGCAGAACTTTGTTCAAAGCCTTCTTTTTAACATTATTAAATGAAAACAATATGAATACACAAGCATCTTTTGTTATACTGCATTTTAGTTATACTGATCAAAAAAAAGAGGAAAAATGAGGAATGTCATTTTATGTCTTCTAGGTTGGTGCTGGATATATGAAAATTAACTTATTTTCAAGCATTTTTAAATAAAGCAGAACTTGAATAATTCGAAGCTGAAGCTGCAAACATTCGAATGAACAAAAAAAAGGGTTGGAGAATACCCTTTCAGTCAAAACTGTTCAGCCTTTTTTGTATTTATGAAAACTGTTGGACCGTTTACAGGTATTGTGTCAATGATCTATTTTATGCACTAAAATTTGTATAAGCAATAAACTTAGGCATAGTGGATTTATAAAACTTATAATTATTAGCAGTTAACCCACTGCGGACTAGCCGGTACAAATTAATTCCTAGCATCAATTTACTACAAAATTATTCTCAGCTCTATTATCCTTAGATGCCTGTCAGAAGGTCAATAGGCCATAAACATCTTTATTTATTTATGGTTTAAGTATTGAGAGTTGATAAATATTCATTATAAAGCACAAGCGTCTAGACTTGTGCTTGACAAATCAGAACATAAACCCTTTTATCAATAACAACAAACTGATAACTAAACAGAGTGTCAAACAATAAATGATTCTCCCGATACCACTTACGCACCAAATCACATGTTCTCCATCTGAATGAAGAGAATTCTTGGAAGGCAATCACTAGTGCTACTGGAATTTAAGCCCATATCCAAACTAATAACTTCAAATTGAAGAAGAGGAATTTCGAATCATCTATAATTTGTTTATATTGATAGCATATAAAGTTCATGGGACCAACCCAAAACTTCAAATTAATGGCAAATTCGAATTAAACATGTTCGAATTATCCAAGCTCTATTATAATTAGTTTTAAAAAAATATGTCATTCAATTTCTTAGGAATTCATGTATGTGAACTAATTATAAATTATTTAATCAATTTACTTTTTTCATGATATCCTTAAGTTTTCATCTCTATCTCTCACTGTAAAATGATAGTTATAACCCTCAAAACTATTTTAAAAAAGACAGTTTATTATCTATAGTAATAATTACAGTAATTATTTTGTTACAACCTCTTATATTTTTAATATAAAAATATTTAAGAGCAAAATATATACAACCAAATCTGGCAAAAATAAATGACTAATTATTGCCGCAAAGAAACCCAAGATATAAGTAGTCTGACATTACCTTCAACAAAACTGTTTAAAATAATACTAAATCAAAAAATTACATATTTAGTAAATTTACATGATTTTGTTAAAGTGATTTTTTAAAATAAATTTATATTTTAAAAATCTTTAATTCTCTTTATATAATCTTTAAAGCTTGCTTCTAGGTTTGTTTTTGAATCTAATCAATAATTTTGAATACAGTTTAAATTTATAAATTGATATTTCGAAATAATTGTTTCTTATAAAATTCTAAATATTGAATAAACTAATGTGATTGTTTATGAATTAGTAAACATGTTTTTTTTTATTTGTTGCCTTTATTTTGTAGTTATATCAATAATTTTCAATACAGTTTAAACTTATAAACTGATATTTTTAGAAATAATTGTTTCTTATAAAATTCTAAATACTGAATAAACTAATGTGATTGTTTATGAATTAGTAAACATGTTTTTTTTATTTGTTGTCTTTATTTTGTAGTTATATGTTTTTTAATCTGAAAATTGTATTCAATAGTATTCTCCTACTTTTCATTCTAAAATAAATTTCAAATACATATTTTATGATGCATTTTCCTGATTGACTTTTTAAGGTCTTTTTGAAAATAAATGTTTAATGTGGTATTTTTTTTCTTAAATTTTTTCGAAAACCTATGTATTGTCTGTAAGATATTAAGAATTTTCTAAGATGTATCATTGTAAAATATCTACACATTATTGTTAAGTATGGTTATATAACTTTATTTAAATTTATTGACTGAATTTAGTTACATTATGACAGTTTGTTTGACGGTATTTGTAAGGCAAATATATTTAAAACAAAATCTGTATGTAAAATTTTGTTTTTATTTTACTAAAAGAAATATAAACCTCAACTTGTCTGAGGAAAATTGGTTATAATTTGAGTTTAGTGACGAAACTTGTTTCATATTCATACAACATATATCATTTTGTAAAGGCCACAAGGGTCACTTTCATTCATTTTGCAAAGTGTAATTTCATATTTACTTCTACTAAGAAACTTTTTGTTTCTGACTTCCTGAAACAATAGAAAATGTTTTACTACTGTATTGATGTATTGAAGTAATATTTTTAATATGAACAAATGTTTTCCTTCATTGGAAAGTGTTTGAAACAATCCAGGTTAATGTGCTTATTTGTTTCTACAAGAATGACAACACTGTGTTTGGTACCTCTGCATTCGACACATGTTCATTGCACGGACATTTTCACAATATTTCGATTCATCTTTGCACTCGGACACTAAACAAACAACAAAAACTTCATTATTTCCTAGTTGGTTATCATAATTAAAATAATAAAAGGTGTCTTCAAGAAATACTTTTATAATTTCTAAAACTTTTAATCATAACAACTGTTTTCAAAGATATTTTATGTGACTAATTAACTATCAAATATGTGCAAATGTTTCAAACTGAAAATTATTCAAGAATCTTTGAACATTTATAATTTTATAAATAACATGAAATTAATTGAATAATTATCACATCTATCTCAGGTAGTAAATATTTTTCAACCTAATAAAATAAAATATTTCTAAGCACCATGCAGAATGAATTGAATTTACACACCTAAGTATCACAATTTTTCTTCTAGTGAGTTTTCTTGTTTCCTCTACTTGTCTATTAATGATTCAGTCATAAAGAAACAAAGTACAACAACAAAATGAGTTGTTTAGTTAAACAAACACTAAAAACATTTAAATATTCAACTTCAATATGGCTTAGGAAAATCGAAATATATTTTTTTTAACCAGATTTTAGTAGTTGAAATTTATAAAAACTTAATGGATATGACAATTCTTTTAAAGCGAAGATATGGAGTTAATAAGAGTAATTTCTACACCATTCATGAAGGTATACAACATTTTAACCTCATTATAAAATTGGTGTAACTTTGTTTCCCAACCACAAATTAAATTTTAAAGAAATGAGTTTCAGATGATAAATACATTTTTGTAAAAATCAGTTTTTCTTCGAAAAAAACTAGATCTAGAAAGTTTTGCCAAAAACAGATTTTAGACTCAAAGTTTTTCTTCATCAAACACTAAGTATTTATTTAAATGAGCAGAAATTATAATTTACTGTTCACTTTCCTTCAGTTTCTTGTAGGGACAGAAATAAAATGATACTGACTAAGACATGTGATACAATAATATGGTTTGTTTCTATCCCAGTTTTTAGATTTTTGTATCTGGGGGTATACTAAAATATATTAGTAGTATATTCCAGAAGAGAAATTTTATAGCGCTCATAAAAAAATAACATTGAAAGTAAAGTGATAAATAAAATTAGCTGATTTTTGCTAGGAATTGGAAAACGTGTTGACTTCAAGTGCCATTCTATTTTATATTACTTGAGAATGATATGGTACACCAGATGGTACTGGAAAATAAAAAATACTTGAAGCAACTGCTTGAAGTTACAAGCTGTTTTTTACAACATTTAATATGTTTGTGCGGTATAACACAGTTTGCTCAAAGTAGAAGTAAAAATTATCTTGGTAAACTTATTCAGTGAGTAATCAATGGTCTTGAAACAGCTTTCAATGTTAAAAAAAAGTTTTCTACAACTTTTCCTGGAAAACGTTTGTTACTATGGTCATTTTAAAATACCAGCACTTTGGTGTTATGGATCTGACTCAATGTGCTCATTCTGAACTGAATGCCAAGACTCATAGTCAAGGTACATAACAGATACATGATAATGAAATTCCTAGACTGTGCTGGCATATCCTCTGCACACATTTTAACTTGATTGGGAATCTATGATGTTGGTTGGGAATCAGTGAGCAAGGATTTTGACTGAGTGAGCAAGTAGAACCAACTGATATTAGTGAGGGGAAGGAGTTAGAGGGCTTATAAAGACTTGTATGTCGCTCATATTACAAAATATTTTAACAAATCAGAGTTTAAAAATATAAAATATTAAAATATATTTTTTAAATAGTATCTAAATGATCTACATCTTAAATTAAGAAAATATGTGGCTTTGATTAGCATTCACGTACCAGTACGGAAGATTGCACTACAGGCATTCCCATATGTGAACGTTCTATCATTTCCCTCAGATTAGCATTGCCATACCTTTACGATTTTGTTTTCTATGTATTGTACTGCTGTTTAGGTTCAATATTTGATATTATCTGGACAATAAATGCTATACAGAGTACATAGTCACCATTCTTTTGTGTGTGAAGTCTATGGTTTGTCTCATATGTTTACAGATCAATGCATGATTTGATATAAATAAATCAGGCATTTCTAATAAATGTGTTTTCTCACCAAACCTTATGAATTAGATTTTTTCAAAGAGATTTAGCCAACAAAATTGTTATGGAAACCAATGAATATTACGACTTCGTGTGTGAAAATACTACTGTGTCTGACCATTCAAAACTCAAATGTGGACTGTTACTAATACTGACAAAATTTATACTTTGTTCAATATCAAATATTTTTGTAACAAAATTTAAAAATAGAACAATAATTAAAGATATTAGAGAAAACAATTTTTTTTTAAAAATTAGAAAACAGAAAAAACTTAAAAATCTTTCAAAAATATGTTGTTTTTAGGGGATTTATCAGGGCATACATATGTTGCTAATCACAACAGGGTTATAAATAAAACACATATTAACCAATTTTAAGTGTTTTACAAAAAAAATAATTTTTGATGAATTTTATTTATTCAATGTCAAATCCTTTATTGTATTTACAAAGAAGTCTTCTGTTATATATTTATTCTCCATATTTATTTGTACAGTCTCTGAAACATACAGCTCACTGCTCTACAGAATTGTCATTTCATAATCCAGACATCACCAGAACAATAATTGCTGCAGTAAGCTTAAAATATCATGAATTTGAATTTCAAGTTAAGAATTATTTTTCTATTTATAAAGTTTGAACTTAGTAATAAAATTTCCCAACTTACTGTCTGAACATGGAGGCCCTTTACAGACTTTCATCACAGACGGCCTAGGTTGGTCCCTGCAAGCATTTCCTGCAGGCTTTTTTGTTCCATACCAAACACACTGTAGAATTCTGTACTTAACACCCTGTGCATCACAAGGAGCAGCACACTGCAACGGATAACATGGATTGTTTATTACAAACATATATATTCTTTTAAGCTTTAGAAACTCTAAACTTTTCTAAATATAGTTTTCAAGTTTTTTATTTTGTTTGTCACTTCACCATTGTCGAATCACTGAGTGGTGAATCGCTTATGGCAATGAATCCCATAAGGTAAAATTATTGCACTTAGTGGTGGAGAAAATTGTTTACAATTAATAATAATAAAGTCAGTGCAACGGAAAAATAATGGGCAATGTGGAATATCACGATATAAATATATATATATATATATATATATATATATATATATATATAAACACATACACACACTGCCACAGCCAAACCAAAATTTACTCTTATCTTCCTTACACGTGCTCACCACTATATCAAACCTAAACACTTTCACGCGTTTTACGCATTAGCTGAACATACTGAGACGGTATTAGCCATTTACTGTAAGGCTGAGACGGGCCAATTTAACTGCGATCAAAATATGATCCCACCCGCAAATCCTGGTACCTATGGTGTGTCGAGCGTGATCTGCCAGTGGATAAATGCCTGAACTTTATCTAAAGAGCAACCCAAAATGTTCAATCTTGATTTTTGTAATTACAGTAAACTCCCGATTATCCGTGGGCGGATTAATCGGTTTGCGGATTATCCGGGGTCTGCCATTGTTTTACAAATATCCAATTTTTATTCCAATCAGATTCATTAATGTTTTTTTTAACCACTCAACACGCCACAATATCTGGTAAAAACAACGATCATAAAAATAAACTAAGCTATCTCAAATAACGCAAGGATAAACGATAACTGTCCTGTTAGACTGAATGAACCAACTCGAATTGGGAACAGACTACTGTATATAAGAGACAATGACAAAATGCTTGGACGCCCGAAAACCTATGTGTATCATAAGATTGTAAACAAATGTCAGCTAATCTCGGCTATAAATAGTCTAGGACGTGACATACGCATTATCCATGTCCGTCATATACATTATCGATCTTTATGGCTTTGTGACACAAGTAGAAACAAACATTCAGACTTGAACGTTGAGTGGTTATTATACTAAAATAAGTAGTAGGTAGTTTGAAATTTTATGCGATATTTTTATTTCTCTGTCTTTTTTATTGAATTTTATTTTTTGTCATGCAGTATTCTATCATTTGTATTAGTTGATGTTTTATGTAAATTTCCTTTTTTTTTTGTTGTAAACCGATAAATAAAACAACATTTTAAATGTCTATTACACTGTTTTAATGTCCCAAACAAACCTGTATAAGGTAAAAATAAAATTTGTGAGATGAAAACAACGGACACAATAATTAGAGCAAGACGACTCTTCACTGTGCGACAAAATGGTTCTCAAGGAACTTTGATCGCACATTAAAGCTAAATCAATGCTTAAAAAAAAGAGACAAAAGTGACAGATTTTTTTGTTAAAAAGTGAAAGTATTATGTGTAAAAGAAATTACATATGTACATACATACTTACTTTTGACATATACATATGTACGTATTGTAAATAGTTAGACATATAAATGTACATGTTATAATCCGTCAAATACATCGACATTTTAAATTATTTTCTGTATTTATTTTGTACTCTGAAGATTATTTGTGAATTGCATTAACCAGAGTCATTATTCGTGTAACTTATGGTATAATAATCGATTACCGATCATTTTGCGTATTCTTTGTTCATAGCGGATTATCCTGTTTAGTGTGAAATTAATATACTAATTTTCTACTGCAAGAAGAATACTACTTAAAAACTCTTTTTTCTAGCTTGATTTGAATATTTGACTCCTACTCTTTTTTGACGGTTGGAAAAATATCAGAAATTTTATTTATTTGATTTACCACAGGATAATTTAATAATAATTTGAACATTGATTCTTTTAACTTGATTTAATTAAACTGAAATTCATGTATAAAACTAAAATTTCCTCTTCAAAATATGTTATAAAAATTATCTTAATTTTAATAAATGTTTACTATTTTTTTAAATTTTAGCAAGCTGTTTTTAAATTTAAAATAAACTTATATGCTTCATAAAGTTTATAAATGTTCGTATAATACTTGCATAAAGTTCATTAATTATACTGTTGATACTATTATTTAAATATCTTAAACATTTGTAGTTATTAGACAACATTTTGGTTTATTGTACTTAAAATTACACACATAAATTGACAAAAACATTTAAATACAACCTGAGCATAATTTATACAAATTTGTTTTATTTTACTTCCTAATGACTATTTTTAATTTATATTTCTGTGCCCAAACATAAATCTGTAGGATTTCAAAACCAAATTTATATTAATTTCACCTTTTCAGTTATTTAATCCTGGTTGTTTTAACATATCTGATATTGACATAAAATAAGTTATATGAACTTAAATATTTGTTCATTCATTATTGATTTTCTTTATCGGTTTCTCATTCTATTACTTTGGTTGAATTTAAATAAATTATGTTACAAATGACTTTAGAGATTTCTTGTTTTAACTTTGTTAAACTTTAACTTGTTATTACTTTATATAACTTTAATCTCTAAGTTAAGAACTAGCATTTTATATATGAATAATTTTTATTTAATTTCCACCATTTATATCTTTGTTTAAAAAAAATCATGTGTTTATATATTTTTTCACTCTTGAATTTTATAGTCCATTATGTTCGATGAAACTTAATTATCACGTTTACATTAGTTTATGACTATCCAGACTTTAAATTTTGTAAAAACTTACTGAGACAGAACGTGGCAATCTTCATCAGTGTCTTCTGCTTGGAGTTGTTAGGTTAAGCAGTGACGGTTTTAAAGACAGGCTTTCGATAGTATCAAAGAATATTTGTGATTTATAAAATGTAAAAGTGTGTGTTTGATAATGTAAAAGTGATAAATATATTTAAATTATAAATAATCAATTAGTTTAAAAAAATTTATTTAATGAAATCTAAATCTAATAATTTTACAAAATTTAATGAATTTAATAAATGGTTAAAAGGTTATTAAAATTCTGACTTGCCCAAAAACTTTTCTGTGGTTGCTCCTTTTCTTCCATGGTGTTGAAGAATGAACTCTTGTTGCACTCACTAGTGATTGGTTTTAGGGCTTCCTTTAAAACTGTTTAAAACTTAAAACATTGTAAAATTTCAAGTTTGAATCACAGGGCATCTCAACTTCCATCTTGGGCTAAACTTTTGGCTTAGCCACGGACCAGCATCTTGGAATCTTCGTCCTGGATCCCCGGAAAAACCAGCCGTTCTCCACAAGAGCTGATTTTCGTCTCCTTATATCAAGGCTCCCCACTACCTTATCTTTGCCACTTGCTAGCGATTCAATAATTCTGTCAAAACTGGAAAATACTGTGTCCCTTAAACCCTGCTTTCAGAGATTTGTGCTCGTTTTTCTACTGTTGCTCTAAAATTTCACTTATTGTTTGAAACTCTAATATTTTTTAGCGACATGGTCCATTTCATATTTTAAGTTTCTATTACAAACTTGAATGGTAGTTTTACTCCACTCCGTTCATGTTACAATATTCTGCCTTCATTAGTTTTATGTTTTCTTAAACTCTGGTGGTTTTTATTATGTAATTTCATATTTATGTTTTATTTATCCTAAATGATAAAAATTATTTTTATTTTTATTTTGTACAAAAATTTGTTCATACTAAATACATTTTCTTTACAAGTCGAGCCCGTTGGACCGCCCTTCTTTACTTAAGCAGATAACGAGACAGACTTGGCACAGTATGTACTGCTTGCAGCTGTTTCATTTTTAATCATTTAAAATAATTAAACACTTATACATTATTTTTTATGACTATCCGAACTTTAATTTGTAAATTTGTAAAAACTCATTGAGACTGAACTTTTTCAATAGATCTGTGGCAATCTCCATCACTGTCTAAATTTTACGCTTGTCGGAGTTGTTCTTAGGTTAAGCGGTGATGGTTTTAAAGGCAGGTTTTCGATAGTATCAAAGAGTATGAGTGATTTGTATTTGGTTTGTTCTTTTAATATGTTTATATTTTGTGTGTTTATAAATTTTATAATGTCCTACGTGTTGAGATGTGGTCCCTTTAGTTGATGTGTAAGATTTCTACATTATAGTAAATGTCTGTGTTTCTGTGTTCTGTTTCTTTTAGGTGATTGGAGAATACTGGGTTGGTGTTCTTTTTGGTTGATTTCGTGTGTTCTTCAACTCTTTGTTGGAAGCTACAACCTGTTTCCCCAATGTAGAATTTGTTGCAGTCTGTACAGTTTAATTTGTATATGCCTGGTGCTTGAAGTTTATGTTTGTTGCTGGTGTCGTTTTGTATTTCGTTTTGTAGTTTGTTATTAGTTTTGTATACTATTTTGTATCCTGTTTTTTGAAATTTGTGGGCTATTTTATTTGATGTTTTGTTTATGAATGCTATTAAGATGTATTTGTTTTCCCTATCTGTAGTATTAATTTTAGTGTTTTTGTTTTGTATTTTGTGCCATAGTTTGTCTATTATTGTGGTGTTGTATCCATTTGTGTATGCTAAATATTTACTAAACACTTTTAAATGTTTTAAACTTGCCTATAGTAGCACTTACTTTACTTGTTGAGGACGGCCGTTTCGGGAGATATGTCCCTTTGTCAACTCAGACTGTAACTGATCTCAAGGTTTATGTGGTTAGGGTGGGGGTGAGATATTTTGGTGATGTGGGTGTATTTTGTGTGTATTAGGAGTTATGATGTCGAAAGGGCGTGTGAGTTGTAATGTAATTGTGTATTGAGTATGTGTGTAGGGTGTAGTTTGAAGTGCCTGTATATTTCGTATTGTTCGGTTGTGTAGCGTTGGTTATTTCTGTGTTGTTTATGAAGAATTTGTAGGTTAGATGTTATGTCTATGTAGTCATGTTTTGTGGAGTTGAGATGATCGGTGAAGTTTGATTGGTAGTTATTTTTTTTTAGTGCTTTTATATGTTCTTGGTAACGTGTGTAAAATGACCTCCCTGTCTGGCCTATGTAAAAACTGGGGCATGAACTGCAAGTTAGTTTGTAAACTCCAGTGGTGTTGTAAATGTCGTTGATTTTGCTGTTGGGTTTAAATTGTTTGTTGAGAGTGTTGTGTGTGGAGTAAGCTATTTTGTAGTTGTATTTTTGTAATGTGTTGGTTAGATTGTGGGTTTTGGATGATCTGTATGGTATTGATAAGTATTTTATGGGATTGTCATCTTGTGTGTTTGTATTTGGGTTATTATGTTTATTTTTTAGGCGGTTGTATAATTTGTGGGTTATATCCGTTCGTTTGTGCTATATATTTTATGGTGTTTAACTCCTGTTAGTCTTCATCTTTGTCTAACGGTGTTTTAAGCAGGCGATATATCATGGTGTTGTAAGTAGCAAGTTTATGTTGGTGGGGGTGGTTTGAGAAACTGTGTATGGTCGTATTAGTAGTGGGTTTTCGGTATATGTTGAATTTATGTGTTTGTTTGTCTGTTCGTTTAATTGTAAGGTCTAAGAAGTTGAGGGAGTTTTGTTGTCCTGTTTTGATGGTGTAAAAGGTTTTGATGGTGTATAGGCAAGTTTAAAACATTGAAAAGTGTTTAGTGATTACTAGTAGCTCGCGCGAAGATGGAATCAACAAATGCTAAATATTTAATGGTGTCTAGTTCTTTGTTTATGTTTTCTGTGGTCATTGGTACTTCTATGGGTCTGTGAGGCATAAATCTAAAGGCAGCATGTTTGTGTTAGATATGGTGGTTTGAGGTGTTGTGGATAAGTGTGTCTGTCGTCAGTCCTGTAAATCTTTAAACTATGTTTTTGTGTATGGCTTTTTGATATGGTGAAGTCGAGTAAGTTTAGGGATCAGTTGATTTCAATCTCTGAGGTGAACTCCAGTTTTGGGTGTATTTTATTAGTGTAGGTGAGAAGTTTTTTGTATTGTCGGGTGTTGCCTCTGTATAGTGTTATGATATCATTGACGTGTCTGTAGCAGTAAATTATTTTGTGTGCGTACGTATTGTTTGCATGTATCTTGGTGTTTTCTATGTGTTGTAGGAAAATTTCGCTTAGGATGCTGCTGATAGGACTTACCTTAGGTAGGTCATCTGGTTGGGAACAGAAATTTGAGTTGGGGGTGAAATAGTTTCGTTTGGTGATGGTTTGAATTTCTGGTTTTGGTTGTATTCCATCATTTAACCTTAAATTGTTGCCATGGATACTACATATTATCATAAATAATGCCCTTGGATTAAAAATGAATGAAAAGAATAGAATAAGCAAACAAACTGGATTAGCGTTATTGAACCTTGCGTCACAAATGAATACGATGAAAAGAAACTACAACATAATGCAAGCGAAGAAAAAAAGTGTATAAATAGTATCAAATAAAAATAATAGTCCAACACCATACGTAGAAAAGAAAATGGAAAATTGCAAGATAATTTGCTTTTTATTTTGCCACTTAATATTATTATTCTGACATAAGTATATATATATATTAATATTAATTGTAGTTACAAAATAAAAAGAAACTAAAATAAAATTTTCTTTGTTGATTTAAATAGGAATTGATTTAAAAGTATTTTTTACATTACTTGTTCTTTCAATATTCTATTACTTACTTCAGACCACTCTCCAACTTTCCAAGTGCCTTTGCATTTGTCGTTGTAACATTCTTGTCGTTGTGTAGGCCGTTCAATTTCATTACAATGATCTATGGCAACATCACTTCCATTAGCAGCTTGGCATGTTACTTCTCTTCTTTGCATTGCTTTAGATAAATAAATGTAAAAATAAGTTGATTGTTATTGTAAATTTTTTTTTGAAATAATTATAAAAACAACTGTAAATATGTAACTATGTTAACGATATTGTATATGGTAAGTAAAATAAATACTTAGGTAATAGCATACAATAACATACAATAATGTATGTGATATGGAAAATAATGTTTCAAAATTATTTCTTGAATTTGTGTAGAATTGAGAGTTTCTTAACGAGTTTCAGCTTTTTCAAAAAGTAATGGAAAAGTGTGATTTAAGGATGAGTTAAATAGAAATGGTAATATATATATATATATATATAACGAACTATTCTGATAAGGAATAGTTAAATACTGATTAGAATTGAAGTAGTCACTCGGATTGCTATCCAGGAGTAATTGTTTTAATATATATATATAAATATATATATATATATATATATATATATATATATATATATATATATATATATATAACGAACTATGCTGATAAGGAATAGTTAAATACTGATTAGAATTGAAGTAGTCACTCGGATTGCTATCCAGGAGTAATTGTTTTTGCTAAGTCAGACAGCAAAGTCAACTAGAATTAGTAAAATCAGGATTCCCTGATTGAAAGGTTAAAATGCCTTAGGTATCTAAGTTTTCTTCATCTTTTGTAAAACAGCCCATAATCCCCTTTATGTATATTGTTTTGCTGATCTCTTTTCATTATTCTTATTATCAGTGAACAAAACTTGGCCATATTTTTTAGACTGCACACTCTTTCCATTATTTCTTAAGCTATAAACCTATCATTGATGTTTCCTTTTGTCCTTAAAATGATGGGAGCTTTTTATAGATAGAGTATGAATTTGCTAAATAGTGTGTTGTTTTAAATAGCAATAAATTAAGCAGTTGGAGAATTTCCCTAGACAATTTTCAACTTTTCACTAAATCCTATGAATTTATTCTATCTAAATTACATCACTATGTACTACGTGATTTTAAGATTATAAGGAGATATAATATGTGTTAAAGGGCATATTTTACAGCAGCTGATTAACAATGAAGAATATCTGATAAGGGATGATTATTTTTGTTAATAGTAGACTACATGAAAGTTCAGTTATGTGTATTTTTACATAAAAATGACTGTCAAATATTGGTTTGATATTGATAACAGCAGGTATGTTTAACTAACAAAACTAAAACCAGGCTTGCTTTTAGACCTTGTTGCTTCCTCTTTATTGCTAGTGGATTGTAGCCTTTTCTTCTTTTTTGTGTAAAATACAATAAATGTACTAGATTTTCGTTTTTTATAAAAAGTCAGCATGGCAAGATAATGATGTGTAATTGTATATTATGTTTGGACTTCTGGTTTTACCTGATGTATAAGCAAATGGAAGGATTATAATATTTATATTTTTGCTTTTGCACCTGTGAAGAAATAAAGGATTTATATTCTTCCATTTTTTACGTTATACTTTAACTGGGAGTTTTGTATGATTCTGATGAAAAAAATGTAAATACAAAATTATTTCAAGCTAGAAAAGGATTCCAAATTAATAGGATTTCTAGAGTCGATCATTACTGTAACTTATGGGTTAGTTTATGAAACAATAAGTTGACTTTGTTGTTTTGATTTCTTGTTTTATAAATGACAAAAAGAAACGTAATTAATTTTGTGAAATGACTAATAAATAAATATGAGATAAATGAAAACCTGTGTTCCATGTAAAACATCGAGACTCATAACAATGAGTCCATTCTCTAGGTGTCCAACGAGGACACATTTCAATACCACATTTTTGTATAGTTGCAGGAGTAAACAAGCCTGCATCCACACAAAGGTTGCTGTCAACATTGCGAGTTACATTATTCAGCCTGACCATACAATGTGCAGCACGTTTCTGTAAAAACCAGTATCAAAGATTAATAAAAAATTCATGACATAATTTAACAATTATAAATTTAAATGGTAAAAAATAACTAGAATTTATATCATTATTGGTTTGTATTTTTAAAGATAAAAAAAGGACAAACAAATAGTCAAATTATTAACCTAATTCTGTGCCTGATATTAAAAACATTTCTTAAATCTGCTATAAACCCACCATCCTCTTGCTTATTAAAGCTATAAATTTATGAGGTTAGCTTTTTTAAAGCTCTATTCATTACTAAATTTTAAACTATTTTCAAATTTCAAAATATTTCTATATATTTTCATTTTTGTGTGTGCTTACATTAGATTGAACACTTGTTTTGGTGAAAACAAATTGCTTTTAGTTTTAAAGAAATTTGTTTTGAACTATAACCATCACAGCTCTCTACAATTCATTCAGTTACTATTGCTTTCTAAAGACATAGTGTAAGCTTATTCTTTGACGAGTGCAAGCTCTAAATGACTAATTACTTCTTAACTACAAAATATTTATTATGTGTTTTAAGCGTGAAAGGAACCGCTGAAATTAATTTAAAAGTTTAGAGAATACATTTAATACAATAAGTTAAAAGAACAATATAGGTATTGTTCAAATATTGTTATTTGAACAAAGGAATATGAAGGAAACAATGAAGTTTTTGCAAATAATTTTAAGAACGGAAAATCATCTGTAGTGGGTTATTAAAATATATAAGAGAGGTTTTTAACTATAATTTTTTGTTGTTGTAAACCATACCTGATATCCATTTCCACCACAGGAATGTGAGCATGGTGACCACTCGGATATCATCCAGTCAAATTTGAGATTTTCAGGATCCCCTGTAAGAAAATAAAAGTTAAATTAGCCTAGATATATTATTTATGACTTTAATAATTAAAATTCATAGACAATTATAAAACAATAAATGAAATATATATTCAACATATTTTCTTAAAAAAAAGTTTTTACCCAAGATCATCAGAGGGATTTTGCAAAATGTTATGGAGCAAACTTCTTGACTAGGTTTTAACGCCTCATTAAAATATATGTATATATATATATATATATATATATATATATATATATATATATATATATATATATATATATATATATTTAATAAATTAAAAATATTTCAAAAACAAGAATACTTTTAATGAATATATTTATTCATTAAAAGTATTCTTGTTTTTGAAATATTTTTAATTTATTAACTATATATACAAGAAAACATATCACCATATTTAATATATATATATATATATATATATATATATAATGAAACCGTAACATGAAAAATTATATGTTAGGAAATACTTCATTATACTTTATATAAAAACCAATTTTTTTTATAAAAAAGTAAAACATTTTACTTCTATTAATAATTAGGAGGGCGGCTTTTTTCTCCTTCCATCTAAAAATCTTGTCCCTGACCAGGACAATGAGAGATATTTGTATGGGGTGTTACCTTAGAAGGACTCACCTGGAGTACATATGACTGAAAAAATGTGTGTTGTGAAAAGAAATAATCTTGAAATGAAAACTAACAGAGAATAATATTTAATCCAATCTTCATTTGGGCTACTAGTGTACACTTAAACACTTGGACACATAGTAATATAAGACCCTTGAATGGTAAGTACTAATAGGCACGTAGCATATATTATTGTATGTCCAAGTGTTTAAGAGTAAAATACGTTTTCATGTTACCATTATTAAAGTGAGAAATAGAATTAGTAAAAGTGTAAGAATAATATTGGTAAGCAAACATTTGCTGTAACGTTTGATAAATATACTCTCTTCTCAAGAACTACAATCTATACTAATATATAAAATTCTAATGGTGTCTGTGTGCGTGTTTGTTACTCAATCACATAAAAATTACTTTACCCATTGAGCTGAAATTTTACATAGACATTCATAGGGTCCCTGGTTAACATATAGGCCTGCTTTTTTCAGACATTTTATCAGGGCACCACCCCACCCTTGAAAAATCAGCTGATAATCACCTGTAACAATCACTTTTAAACACATTTAAACAGCTGATAGTAATTGTTGTGATTGTTATTCATCTTTTGAGGTTAGTTATAAATTACTTTACAAATGTTGTGTTACACTGTATTTCCTTCCCTTGGTTTTCTAGACAATAATCAGTAAGTTTATAGTTTGATATATTTATTGGGAACTAATTTATACTATTATATAAAAATCTAATGGTATCTTTCTGTGTATGTATTACTTAATCACGTAAAAAATACTGGACCCATTGAGATGAAATTTGGTATTTATTTCCAGTTCCCGCGTGTTTGGTTTTAGAGAAAAAAATTATACCGGATGTCGAAGAAAGTCATCAGAGATACATAAAGAAATATAAAAACTCTTGCTTACGCAACAAAAGTTTACAATTTTTTACAAATGTATTTCCCCCCAAATGTGGTGCTAATAGTGCTGGTAAATATGAACATTGCCCACCCCCAATACAATGCATATAAAATAAATCAAAAACAAGTCCTGAAGCTAACTTGACAGTTATTGTTTGTTATTGCCACGGAAGGTTAATTTTATATACCTATGAAGTATCCAGTCAGAATAGATTTGGTTGTAATTTTATACGTTTAACCAAATGTACACATGTAAGAATAGAGATCTAAAATAGAGATCAAGTGACGAAGTATTACTCCGTGGAAGTAGATGTTTAGTCAAGTATTGTTGTATAAAATTACAACCAAATACCCTGACTGGACACTTTACAGGTGTATTTTAATGTAGGTAAACAGTATTGTATAAAATTACAACCAAATATTGTAACTAGATAGTTTATAGGTAGGTCTATATCTAAATATATGTATACCTAGTACGACGCGCTGTTGATACACGGACATAGTACTTCTTATTACTTTGCAATGAAATTTTTACCCAACTTTAATTTGATAGAAATTTTATTTATTTCTCTGAGTGAGAGTTTTCATTATTTTTTCGTATCCCTGATGACCTTCTGTGTTGCCCAGTATAATATTTTCCCTTATCGAACACGTGGGAATGGGAAATAAATACCTGAAATTTTACATGGACATTTTAGGGTCCATGGTTTTCATATAGGCCTATTTTTATTTAGAAACTCCATCAGGGCACCACCCTACTGGCCTTAGAAACTCCCTTAATGGTAGGTTTATAAACTATAGTTTGATATGTTTATTGGGATTTAATTTCAGTAAATTAAATTCAACCCAAATACAAATACAAATTAAATCAAATGAAGGACTGGTACTCTGCTAGTCTTAAATAAATTGTAACCGGTCTCTGCATGGGATGTGATAGATGTAATTCAGAACTAGCTGAACTAGTGTGTTGTCATAAAAGTTGTTTTAATTCCTTCTAACGTTTATTATTTTATAAATGGTTTCTTTCAGGTGCAATTAAAAAAAAAAAATTGTAGATTTCTATTTTATGTGAGCTCTAAGAAGAAGGAAATGAACATTTAAATGAAAATAGAAGGCATATTCTGAAAGTAAGTTCTATTTTACTAGATAAAGAATACAAACGCATATTAATAAAAACCATTCTTTCTTTATAGTATGGGACATGCATTAGTATTTTTTTTTTAAATGTGTCACATGTGGTTTAAACCAAGAGGTAACATGTTCTTTGATCTGTTCTTGCCATTGTCTTTGAACTTCCTGCCAGCAAGATTAGATTTCAGGTGCAAAAAAAGGAGCCTAGGAGGTTTATACTATATAGGGAATGATTGAATTGACTCCATCCAAAGTTTTCTATACATTGTTGTGTCATATTTACAGTATAAGAATGAATATTGTCATGAATCAAAATAATGGTAATGGTGTCCATCCCACAAATTTTATTTATCTTGCACAATACAATTGTCTAACTGCATCACAGTACAAATATGTGTTAACTTTTTTCCTAATAGTTCTGTTTATGATTAATTTCAGAATCTAAAACTCTGTATATGATTAATTTCTCTTCTATCCCAGTCTCATCCCTAGTCATTATACAGCTAAGGAATTTGTCACCATCATTGTTGTAATGTGTCAAAACCCAACTGCACTAACCAGGGGGTTTATTTTTGTGTTCCTCTTGATAAGACTTATTCTTGGTCCCCAGTGAGCACAAAGATTTCAAAATCTCAGTTTCTTAAGGCAAGTTTCAGGAAACTTCTTAGACGAAACAGAAATTAAAAATTTATAGTTTTCTTGAAGATTTTGATTATGACTTCATTAATTGATAGGGGTAATTACATGTACGATTAGGCTAGAAATTTTAACTCTCAATTAAACTCTTCTTTGAGTTGTGTCTTAGAAACTATTTCAGAATGTATCTGAAAAATAATTAGTCATTACTGAATGAATCTCTTACAAGTGATTCCACCATATGCTTTTTTTATACAATCTTAATTAGAGAAAATATGGATACTTTCTTTGTTTATCGTCGTGAATGTTTTCATGCTTATCAAAATAACTGTATCTTACTCTCTACAGAGTTCTCTCTAGAATAATATGAACCTGAAATTATTGTCTTTTTTGGAAAAATATGAAGTACAACCTACATTCAAAATTTTTAAGTGTGACACAATTTTTGGTGTTCAAACTTATCTGGAGAAACACATTGAAACTATGACAGATAAAAAGCCTAAAGAAAATTATCTTATTGAAAGCAGTGGAAGGTATATATTAGAAAAGAGCTATAGGTAGATTTTGGCAAATATACATATTGCGAACAAATATTTATGCTCTTGAGATCTGGGGAGGTATAGGAGGATCACACAAGAAATATCTGGATGTAATTCACAACTCCGCTTCGTGTCTTGTTCTCGTTTCCTTCCTATTGAGAAGAATCTAGAAGATGCTCTAGAAATAGAATTGAAGAAGGAACCACTCAGCATTAAAATTGACAAAAGAATTTGAATCAAATTTTCAAAGAGCAAAACTTTTTAAATAGCCATCCTTCTCACAATATTTCCTTTTCTGGAAAAAAACATAATTATGTTTTTAGCCAAATAATATATGGAATTTTCCAGGAAAAGTATTATTTGGCTACTGAAAAAAAAACTTTTGTGAACTATATATACTGCCATGGGCAGAGAGTCTGGAAATGTAATAGCATCTCTGCAAGGTGCTGTTATACCAGCATGTTTGAAGCAAGCGATGATGCATACAATAGAAGAAAATTACAATGACCATTTTCACATTTATACTAATGGTTCATTGTTCTTGTCAGGTGTTGACGCTAAGTTCCTAAGACCCAAAACAAATATTTACATCACCGCATCCTCTGGTTCTTCACCGGACACTGAATTACTAATAACAGTTCTACAATATTGCCTATCCTTAGAAAGTATAAAAATCTGTATTTGTATGAACTTAAAATCAGCACACAAACAATCATAAAGTATAACTCTATAGACTATTATTTTAGAACTAAATACATTTTTCTTATACTACTATTACTTACAAATAAAACTATATATTTTCAGAGGATATCTAGTCATTTTTACTAATTTGGAAATGAAATGTCTGATGATATAGCTAAAACAGCATCTAAACTTGGACTGAAACCTCTAACAGTACGTTCCCTTCAAAGTTGTCACAAAAATCAACAAACCTTTTGAAAGTTAATGGGCGAAAAACTGGAACCAGGAAACTACCAGCTATTAAAATTTTGAAACACAGGAAACACCTAACAACCTTAGTACATATGGAAATATTAGTAGATAAAGTTAGGCATTTGGAGTAAGATTAAAAACTGAGCATTTGGTAATAGAAAGCTGATTAAGTAGGTTTCACTTCGTGTTTTCTGATTTGCCAATATGTAAGGTGTATATTGTAGAGGAGGACACCACTAAGCATGCTCTATTAAATAGCAATAACAGTATGAGGAGAGACTAGAGCCGCCCTTAGGGTGGAGCAGTCACTCCAGGCCTCATGCTGGGAGGTTTTATCGCACTAAAAAAGTAAGTAAAATGTTTGATTTAATGAAAATAATGTACAGATATATGTGCCTAAAATATCTGTCAGATTACTTGTGGTATACGTTAAAATATTGATTAATGACAAAATCTAAGAATGAGATACTGACATTGCGACCAAAAGAATACAAAATTCGTTTGATACCCTGGCAAATGAAAAACATCACATAAATAACAGGCAAATGGTTATCGTGTTTTAAGACAAATGTCTGCATCAAAATTGCTCCAAACACATTTTTTTTCTGTGAAAATTTTAAAAATTGTTTGAGGGAGACTTTTTTTTTATAAAAAGGCCTAAAAAATGTATTGCTCCAGACCTCGAATTTGCTAAGGATTTCTCTGGGAGAGATAACTACTTAAAGAATTACCACTGGCAGAAATTACCATCACTACTTCTCTGGGATATAGTACAGAGAGTGTATTAAAAACATCATGAATTGGTGCGTTTGGGCTAGAAACCTTGGTATGATATTCTACAACGATTACAAAAAGGTGAAAGTCCAGTTAACTAACGTTAAAATTTGGAATTCTTAGAACGACTGTATAAGACATCAAGAAAAAAGTGTTGTGTAATAGTGTTGTGAATTTTTCAACTGACATAATTTATGTAAGTACAACATTAATTACACTACATACATATTTACGTATTTATGTGCTATTTTGACTCAAAATTATGTTTTAATTTCAAGACTTCCGTAATTTGTCTTTTTCTTGAATTTTTCATCCACCTTGGCCCCAAACCTGACAAATTAGAGAGGTTCTACTGTAATAATGTTGAGAAAATTTGCATTCAGGGAAGGGTTGGAAGGGAATAATTCTGAAATTAATTAAAGTATATCATAATTATTTAAATAACCACTAGACACTATAATCATTTATATAATTACTATATTATAACTATATACAGTCAAATCCTAAAATTCATGATCAGGTAATTTCTTTCTCGGTTAATTTGTGATGTAGTAGTTTCATTATTACAAGTATCTGATAGTAAAACTTATAATAATTACAATTATTGAATTTGCAGAGTAAGAAGGTGAACCTTTAAATATCAGAAACCTCTATAGTTTAGTATACAAAAAAAAGCATAATTTGTGGTAATGAGTTTTTAAGTTAAAACCTGCAACCCTATTTGTACATGCTATTTAATACTGCACAGTATAGTACAGAGTTAACCACAGAATCATACGTTGTTAACATATAAAGTGCTGGAGCTTGTGTCAGTGTCAGTATCATCCATGCGAGGTCATCAATTTTATTTTATTCCTGAATCACTTCTTATTTTTTTTGGGGGGGGGGGTATTTTTAGAAAGTAGAAAGAATAAGTAATAATTTATGATTTGATTTAGCAGTTCAAAAGCTCTTGACTGGTCATAAATCAGAGAAAATTTATAAAATGTTTGACAGTAACCAATTGTCTATTCAGTGTCAGCTGTTGAAGTAATTGAAGGCTTTTTTGTAAAATTTGTGTATCTTTTAAGAATTTAATTGTATGGTTTGTTGTAATATTTCATAGGAGTTGATATTAATTGTGTTGAAGGACAACTTTACTTGATGTAAAGCCTATAGTATATCAGTATATACATTCGGTACTTTTGAGTTTGTCTCATGTTTTTAGATGATACAGTTTACAAACTGGCATCCAAGTAAAATATTTCTGTATTAAAATGTCACTGAAAATTTAATTTTTTTAAAGAGCTAATTTAATAAAAATATATATTTTTTAATATTTGTCTGCATAATTTGATGTGTTTTCTTAACCCTAGAGGACTCGCGCAGGGTAATTATTTTCCCAGTCAGTTTTCAACAAAGATTATAAAACAGTTGCAAATTCTGAAATTCTTCCACCCCTTACATACCTTCTAATTGACTCGCCCTGTATCTATTTATGTCCCTACATCAGGTAGTTTGACAGTTTTTGTTTACTTATAACGGTTTGAAGTTATTGTTGCAACAGCTTGGAAAGTTTTTACCCCGCGCGAGTCCTCACATTACAATACTAGTCCCTCTAAGTGAAGTCTATTTCTATTTGTATTTTGCAAGGTTTTTATAAGGGGAGTTCATTTTTATTCGTATTTTGCTAGGTTTTATAAGAGAATTCTGTATTTGTATTTTGAGAAGTTTTTATAAGTGAAGTCTATTTCTATTTGTATTTTGTGAGGTTTTTATAAGTGAAGTCTATTTCTATTTGTATTTTACAAAGTTTTTGTAAGTGAAGATTATTTCAAATTGTGTTTTACAACTTTTTTATCACAAATTTATTTTCATTTTTTTGCAACATTGCTGTGAGTGAATTTTACTATGTTTCGTATTTTGTGAGGAATTTATCACTGAAGTTAGTTTTAATTTATAAATTGAATAATCCATTTTAAATTATCTATGTATATATTTTGTCATGGCGATAATAGAGAACACAAATTTTATATTTGTAACTTTTCAAGAGAGAGAGAGAGACGCAAATGAAACTTCTTTTGAAGGAATTAAAGCATTGTTTGGGGTATTGTATATTTGTGGAGCAATGATGTCTTCCTACAAAAATTCTAAAGGTATTTGGACAACAGATAGAACTGGTTTGCATATAGCAACGTGTACAATGTCAAGACTCAGGTTCTAATATCTTTTGCAAGTATTACTTTTTGATATATATTGTGTTTGTAAACTATTCTTGTTTATAAAATATTTTGTTTTTATGATTATTGTAACATAAAAAGTTTATTTACAATATAGGCTATAGCTTTATATTTGGCAATATTACAAACATTTTAATTACAGGTGTGATTTTTGCCCTAAGAACTTAGACAAAAAAACAATAAATACTAATTGTACTACTAATAGTACTACTAAAGTACTAATTGTGGGAAAAGTGTTTGTAAAGACCATTTAGTTGAAGTATGTGAAGAGTGTTTTAACGTATAAAGAAGGAAATAATATTGCTTAAGTTTGTTCATATAGTATAACAAAATGTGTTTAAATAGTTTTTTTATTTATAACATTAAATATTTTACTGATATTGACCTGAAAACTAGTTGGGGTAAAAAATTGCCCAGCGCGAGCTCTGGTGTAACGAGTATTAGTGCGAGTCCTCTAGGGTTAATTTGAAAACAGTGATATCATTTTAGTGACTAGGCAACCTCTATGAATCAAAGTTTACCGGCGATGACTCTCACTGAATCAAAAGTCAGTATTTCAATTTACTCAATAATTCAAATGTCACATTTATTTAGAATAACACTTATTTTTATTAACTAAAAACACTTGTAAACATGTTGCAATTGCCTATAGTAGATTCTTATAATTGTCGAAAACGGTAGTTTTGGGAGATCTATCCCATTGTCAACTCAGACTGCCCCAAGATTGTTGAAACACATCTCCCGAAATGATCCCCCTTAATAATTATAAAAGTAAGTGCTACTATAGGCAAGTATAACATATTTACAAGTGCTTTTAGTTAAAAACTAGTAGCTCATGTGAAGATGAAATCAATTAATACTTATTTTTTCCTTTAATGAAGATGGCTGTTTTCGTAGATGTAACCCATGCCTACTACAGGCAAGTGAGACATATTAATAAATGCTCAAGTGTCTAAGTGTAAATTGGTAACTCAATTGAAAGATAAAATAAAATAATATAAAATTGTTGTCATTATTTGTCAGGTTTAATTTATCTAGATGAGAGTTTGTGCTTCACGGGCGAGCTCAGTCCACATTAACAAAATGTTGCTCGCAGATGGGATGATATGCTCAGCACATCATGGATTTTTGTTGTTGATTCAAGAAAGCATTTGCCTGCTATAATATAGTTTATTTACAGTGATATGTCATATAAAAGATTAGACATCTCTAATCTAATGCAAACTTCAAACTGTAAGTAACTTTTTATTGTTTTTACTAATAATTATTAAAAATAATAATAAAACACTAAATACTAATAGTAAAGAATACAAAAATTCCATCTCTTTAAATTAGATAATATTTAGTTCTTTATTAGTGAGAATATGTTTGTGGCAAACAACTCAGTTGATGCAACAAATTAAATCGTACCTACTAAGAGCAGTAGTACACGTCTAATTAAGAACCTTAATAGGTTAGTTCCAATTTAATTTTGTTTTTTAGGTTATTTATTTCAGGGAACCTGTAAATATAACCAGGACTTTTTAAAGATGTTAAACTCAACTAATCGCTAAACTCAGCTGAGTTGACAAAGGGACACATCTCCCGAAACGGCCGTCCTCAACAAGCAAAGTAAGTGCTACTATAGGCAAGTTTAAAACATTTAAAAAGTGTTTAGTGATTACTAGTATCTGGCGCGAAGATGGAATCAACAAATGTCAACTAATCAATTATTGTGAATAAATTGGTTTAATAACTTGTATGAATTATTTGGAGTTGACTGTACAGACATCTGTTACTATAATCTTTACCTTTTCCAAGAACTACAATAGAGGATTCTTCTGCTTCAGTAGTAGCTTCATAATCACTATAGTCTTTAACTGTAGCTGGAGGAACTGCTTCTTCCATCACCATCCGATGTCCTCGAGAGTTTCCAAAAGTCTGGAACGGCCAGAGGGTCTACTTTTTTCATTATTATGGCAATTGCAATAAAGGCTTAGCTCACTACAACATTCTAAAGCACTACAATAAGTAACATAAATACTACAAGATAATAATTTCAATGAAAGTAATTTTGATATTTTGATTATCACAGAAAGATTAGTAAAAGAATGTGTACATAAGATAAAAAAATGCAGTTAAAAGTATTATTGCTTCAAATAGCTTTTAAGCAGAGCATTCTACAGAAGTTACCATATTCTAAACTTAGGTTTTGTAACAATAATACTTATAGAAAAATTAGTTGACTATTTTCAAAAACAAATAGATTTTAGGCAATAACATGACTTATTTATTTTTTAAACTTATTTTACTTTTGTTTGAATTTCATTAATCTAGTTTATTTTTAGAATACTATAATAAATAGGTAAACAATATCAATAAATATTTAAAAGAACATTATATTTTGATGAGACTAATAAACAAGCTACACCAGGAAGATTAAAAAAATTCTATTCTAACATTATGAGCTTAGATTTGATATTTTAATAATGATTACGGTTTAGTTATTTATCAATTTTAATAAAGAAAAACATTGAGCTATGAAATTTACAAATTTTATAGTTATTAAAGATTCAAATACTTTTGTCTCATAATAAAATATTAAAAGAGCTTATAAAATATTAAGAAATATAACTAAAGAATTTAATTTATATTAATAAATAATAACTAAACACTTTTAAATGATATAAACTTGCCTATAGTAGCACTTACTTTGCTTGTTGAGGACGGCCGTTTCGGGAGATGTGTCCCTTTGTCAACTCGGACTGTAACTCACAAAGGGACACATCTCCCGAAACTGCCTTCCTCAACAAGCAAAGTAAGTGCTACTACAGGCAAGTTTAAATCATTTAAAAGTGTTTAGCGATTACTAGTAGCTTACGCGAAGATGGAATCAACAAATGTTAATAAATAATAATAAAAGTATGAATAATGTTAATTTTTTTGGAATACTATGGTGTTTCATACCTTTTTAAGGTACTTTTTACTATCAATATAATATTACTTAATTCTATAATTATAAACTTTATGTTTTAAAGTTTCTTGCTAACAGTATACCAGTAGTAATATCAATACCAGGAATGCATGAAACTATTTTGGTTTCATAGTTTAACTGAGAAGATGAAGCTTATGAATGGTAATCTAACTACAACTTGTCCTGAGGCTATATATTAAGGTTAGGCCTAATGTGCTTTTAAAGGTCATTTAAACATCTGAATTACCCCCCCCCCCCCCCGTTACATACATAGGAAAAGTAACACCGTTATAAGTTCTATTTTTTTAAAAATTTGTTTGAATTATTCTATTTTACCAATACATAATAATTATTTAGAGTTTTATATTGTAGAGTAAATACTCTTTAAAATAATGAAGTATGAAAGCAAGAATGTCTCTTATATGTTGTCCTCCTAAGTTAACATAAATGTTGATAAATAAATCTAATAATTTTTATAACATGATATACAAGGCTTGTTTTTAAAGTAAGTACCATTTTGGAATTCCACCGCTTTAAAGCTGCAGTTGGCACATGCAAGCTGTATGCCGGTATCTGTTGCCAAGTCACAGCTGCCATTTTGGATTCATTTGTTACTGTTAAAGGTTGTTTACGTGTGTTTAAAATGCCTCCTGCGATTGAAAATGCCACCGACTGTGAAATATGCAGTGTGATATGTTTCCTTAAAGTTAAAGGCGTGTCTTTCTTCACAGCTGACATTTATTGTGAGACTTGTGAAATGTACGAAAAAACGTAATGAGTGATGGAATAGTAATGAAATGGTACCGCTCTAGGAATGTTAAAGAACTGGCTAAACGTTTGTTTTTGTGTACTTGCATCAGCATATTTGTAGCCCAGCGTGAGCATAACTTTCGGTACTTCAAACGTTCTGTCACAATCTTGGAAATTGGACTTCTTGACACTTGAAACTCATGTGATAAGGATGGCATCGTAAAGCGTCTGTTTTCTTTCACTTTTCCATCAACCTTTTGCGACAAGTCATCAGTAATGAGTGAAGGTCGCCCACTTTGTTCCTCGACATGCACATTCATGCGGCCATTTTTAAAGGCTTTCACCTATTTTCCTACCATCCCATTACTGTGATGTGTCGCACACATGTGTTCTCCATACACTTCATAGATCTCATGATCAATGACAGCTGGTTTCATGCCTCTAACATTAAGAAAACGTAACACATTACATATTTCTCAGTCGGCAGCATTTTCAATCGCAGGTGGCATTTTAAACACACGTAAATAACCTTTAGATTGTTTTGACAAATAATAATGTTTTCAACATAAAATAATTATCACTGCTACACATATATGAGGGGATTCTCCGCCAAAACCAGACTAAACTGTCGTTGTATGTTCACTATCGTCTCACTATCAACTGAATCATTTTTCTGGTGCGTGGTGGGTGGAGGTAAGATGTCCTTGCGTTTCACTCAAATATTACTGCTCGCTTAGCAATATTACACAATTAACTAAAAATCACGTTTGACGGGATTAATGCTAGAAGCATTTTTATTTTGCAAAAAATTTAATAAACACAGTTATATGTAAACTACACATAACATGCATTAAAAAAAATCAAATAAGAATTTAATGAATTTTAAACAAGTAGGCTATTAATCATTAAAACCCTCATAAAGTGAACTTTTGTAAATATAAATTTTATTGGTAGGATAAATTTATTATTTTAGTTTCTATTAACAGAATATCTGCAAATAATTGATAATTGACTAGCAAAAACTAATTTTACTGCCAACAATTTAATCTATGAAATTGAAATTTTTATAAAGGTATGTTTTATAGTAATTCTTGTTGCTTTCTCAATGAAATAAATATTTAAATACCCAACTTTAGTATAACTCACATATTTACTTATATTTTAACAGGTAGGTTTGGCATGAATACAGTGTAGTCTGAGACATAAGTTGAACCTGAGCCCTGACTAATTACGTAAAGTATTTGTTTAATTTAATACAAATTTTAAGTCATTTTGTAGCCAACTACATATAGAACATGTGTTTATAACTGTAATTAGGTAAAAAGTACATTTGGCTTTTTTACAATAACTTTAAACAAAATTCTACTAAAATGTAGTGTGCAATTTTAAATGATTATCTTATAATTATGAGATGAAAAAGGTAGCTAGAAAGTTCTTAAAATGGTAATAGCAATACGAAAATGATAAAGCAATGAAGTGCTTATTAAAATATGGTATATACAAGGGCGGTCAACAAAGCAACCACCGTTTGTGCGTGGCGTGATAAGTAGTGGGGGGAGTGCCACCATTCTCACATCGGCGTGCGCAGCCGTTCAGTACGCTTCTAGCTGTGCAAGGGAGAGCATCGTGCGATCGCGTGTTCTTTTATTATAACGTAAAAACATGAGCACCGCGATAAAAAATCCTGCCAAGTGTGAAGTGCGTGGTGTAATAAGATTTATGTGGTCGAAAAGTTAAACAGCAGCTGAAATTCATCGTGAATTGAGTGCAGTGTATGGCCCAAATATTATGAGCGAAGCTGTAGTCCGTCAATGGGTTAATTTTTTCTAAAATGGAAGAACGAACGTTCACGATGAAGACCGGAGTGGTAGGCCATCTCTCGTCAGTGATGACTTGGTGAACAAAGTGGATGAAAAAATTCGCAAGAACAATCGCTTCACAATCTTGGAACTTTAAGATCATTTTCCTGAAATTTCTCGAAGTCTTGTGCATGAGATAGTGACAGGAAAACTAGGCTATCACAAGTTTTGTGCTCGTTGGATTCCAAATGTGCTCATCAATGATCACAAAATAAAAAGAATGAGTTCTGCCATATACTTTCTTACTCGGTATGACGTTGAAGGAGACAAGCAAGGCAAAGAAAGCTCGCCAATCTTTTTCAGCGAGAAAATTGATGTCTACAGTTGTTTGGGATGCTAAGGGCATCTTGCTCGTTGAATTTATAGAGCGTGGTACAACCATTACAGCTGCAGCTTATTGTGAAACCTTAAAATGGCTACGACGAGCTTGATTCAAAACAAGCGTCGTGGTCTTCTGACATCTGGTGTTGTGTTTGTCCACATTGTGACAATACCCCCCTCACACAGCTCAAAAGACAACTGAACTTTTGGAAAAGTTCAAATGGGACGTTTTTGGCCACCCCCCCCCCCCCCTACAGCCCGGACTTGGCTCCCAGTGATTTCCATCTTTTCCTGTACATGAAGCGGTGGCTTGCATCTCAGAGGTTTGCGAGTGATGAAGAGCTTCAAAACGCTGTGACAGGTTGGCTACGTACTCAGGCGGCAGATTTTTTTAAGGACGGAATTTCAAAAACTGTTAAAAGATATGATAAGTGCTTAAGTTGTAGATAAGAAAAGTTGTAGTTTTAACATGTATATAATAAATTTTTTGTATCTCAACTGGTTAATTTTTTATTTCAAAACGGAGGTTACTTTGTGGACCACCCTCATAACACAAACAAAAATAATGCAATTTTATATGATTTAATTTAAATTAAAAAAAGGCTTAACATTGAAAAGATCAATAATTATTATATAAACATAATAGATTAAAGAGTAATGCTCTAGAAATGTTCACATAGACAGTAAAACCTGTATTATTTGTGCATATATAGTTCTGTCTTATAAAGTATGTTAATAAAACCAGAATCCAAATAAGTGCAGGTAAGAAATATACAGCAGATAAGTTAGACTTTTAATAGAAGGGTCCATGCACAGATAAATCTATAAATTCAAAAGTTCAAAGTAAGAAAATGTCTGAAGATATTTTAGGGGTTACAAGTACAATTTTACAAAACTTTTTGTGTATATTACATTCCAAAAATTAAATTTATTCAATGAATATAAGAGGTTTAAAATTTTAATTGCAAAGCTTGCCACAGTTTTAAAGATAGTGTATGAAAATTTGTTTATAATTGTAAGATACTGTAGACAGTTTTATTGAAAAGTATGGGGTTTTTATAATGTTTGATGTAGCATTTATGTGCTCACCAATATCTTTTCAGTGACAAACATGTAAAATAGCTGAAGAAAAAAACAGTTATTTATTTTTGGTTTTTGTTTTTACCAGAGTTTAAACTTAAGGAAAACAGCCTGATGTTAGCACTCATGCAATAAATAAATAAATACATCATGATTAACGTTAAACAAAACTAATGCAGCAGATGAATTTACATGAAGAAATAAGAAAAAAGGTCTTATAAAACTAGTTTAGGAAATGCCTTATTAGGAATTGCCTAATAATGGCTGATTGGCATGTTATGGCTTTTGAAAGATTTTTTCAGACTTCAAATCATTCCATGAAATAAATTCACTATATTACAATCTCTCAGAGATGGAGATGAAAATTTTAATACCAAAGGTTCACCAAATCAAAAGCGCTTTTGATCTCAACATGAGATAACTTCATTCACCATACTTTTGAGAGACTTATATCCCCCCCCCCCCCAAATAATTATGTAATAAACAGTCTGTATGTGATAGACTGACACCCCAGGCAGCCAGGCAGCCTTTATGGAGTCTGTACACATGTGTTTGACATGAATGTCGAAATTGATTTGATACTCACTATTCCCTGAGCATGCTGTGACTCAATATTTCATTTTGTATTTTCAATTATCTGTTAAATTGAAAATGTAGAAAATGTTCAACAGACATGGTATTCCACTGTTGTAGAACAGCAGTGTAACTCTATTCAATCCCATTCCGATATAAAATGTATGTATTTAACTCCACATTACATCAAACTTTTAAATTTATCATATAAAAAAAAAAGAATCTTTTTAAGCTTGTATAAAATATGTCAACTAATCCAAAAAATTTCACATATTTTTATCAATCTTACATACACAATTTTAATTTTTAAAAAATTCAAAAAAATGAACATTTATTTTTACTCATTAATGCCACTTTGCATTAGTCTTTTTAATATGGACCAAGCTAAGAGTAAATTAAAAGTATTACATTAAATAATCTGGGGATAGCATTGTCATATTTTCACCTATTTTGCAGAGGTTGTCATGTTTACATTTAATTTGTCTTATCTTTCAATAGGTTCGTCTTTAGTATTTTGTTTATATGTTTCTAATCCTTTATAAATTTTAATTTTTCTCTATCAATTTTTCTTATTATCTTTGTAATATTTATATTTTATATGTAACAAAATATTAAAGGAATTATAGCCAGGAAATTTATAATAATATTATTATATTTGATTATATATTATTTTCACTTTGTAAAACCCTTAATTTAAATAAAATACTACCACACATACACTATTTGTGATGTTTGTTTCTTAAGACCTTTTGCTTAGTAAAAGTCTTCAAATACCTAATCACAATAGATGCCTAGATTTTAATAAAACTTTTGAAAATTTCCAGAAAATTATGGAAAAAATTTTCCAGTTTCATGAATCTAAATCCTAAGAAATTGTCTAAATCTTAATTGAAAGCGATTCTGTGCCAAAATAATTTTTTAGGTGAGACATAAGTAGTAGCCACCCCTTATTGTAATCATATTTATCAGAAGCATATTTGATAACAAGAACCAACTGTGTAATCACGGTACACAGAAGTATCGCTTTAAACTCACTGTATTTCCTGAATAACCTATCAAATTTTGCAACTCCAGACAGTTTTATGTACTATAGTAAAAATTTGTAACAAGGTCTATTTTTTATATTTTGTGGCTATACTTCAGGTCAGATTATTTTATTCGATTGTAGGTTCCTTAAAACACTAATTAAATATAGATACAATTTTAGGAAATATTAATTGTTTTTACGCTAGTGTAATTTAAAAAAAAAATATGGAACTATGTAATAATTTCAAAAAACACTTAAACAAATAAAACTTCATCATAGATCACTTCGATCTTATTTACAATTTCAAATTTATTTACTCTTTCATAAAGAATTCCTAAATATGAGATTGTCTGGAATCTTTTAGTAAAATATTGTTGATAGAATGCTCATACTCATAATTTTTGTTTAAATTATCTGCTTTTTATTGAACTAATTGCTGTAGGGTCCTAACAGCTCAGAGAATTTCCCGCTTAGATTTGTCGGTACTCATTTTCATTGTCATCATTATCTACTTACTCAGTAACCTTTGATGTTAAAGCAACTGTCTTACAAAAGTCGTCTTCAGTCATCCCCGCTGATGTTTCATTGTTATCGTCAACTTCCATCTACTCAGTAAGTTCTTTTGAAGACAAATCAAAAGGCTTCAATCTCTATTCTGACTATTCTTCAGGAGTAGCTTGCTCTTGAATTCCTTTAATAAAAAATCTACCTTTTCTAAAGTAATTTTTCACAGTTTTTTGAGAAACTTGATTCCAAAGTTTTGATATAAGATGAAAAACATTGAGTAAAGAAGTTTTTTTAGCCAATTCATTTATGGTAAGGGTTTGAAATTTATCCATATTTTCTAATATTCTAGGAAACATCTCTCGTTGCTAAAAAGCTTTCAAATTTCTAACTATAACTTGGTCAAATGGCTGAATAAGTGACGTAGTACTGTCAGAAAAAAAAATCACTTTGAAATGTATCAGTGTAGAGCATATGTGCAGTGCAGTTGTCTATTAGAAGGACAAGTTGTGTTTCAGCCTAGTATCCTATTTAGTCAGCCATTCGTTAAAAATGTTTGATGTCATTTTAACCATTGGAATTCGAATGATATTCAACCGATAACTTTTTGATACCTTGAAAATAATATGAATTTTTATATTTCCTGATGATTAAGAGTTTTTCTTTTTGCCTAACCATGTTAAGACAACATAAAACAGTTATACTGTATGATTTTTACATATTTTACAGCCACTAGCATTTTAATTTTTGAATACATAAGGGGTTATAGCACGATAATAAGGTCTTGTTTCCAGGTAGGAGAATACTCAGCCAAAATCTTCGGCCATTCATATTGTAACCAGTCGTATCAAAACCAACAAAATCAGCAATTTAGTAATTTTTTTTCAATAGATATTTTCTTATGAAGAAATTTTTTTCCATCGATTGAATGATCCATCTGTGGCTTTAAAATCCAGCATTCCTATTTTTTTTGTAAGATCCTCATCATTTTGAAGCATTATTGGTCCATCAAGTTAAGCATATTTTTTGTGAACAATAATTTCATAGCTGATTCTACTTGTGGATCCTTCTCTTAACTATTTCTTTTGCTGTCAATATTTTCATTACACTTTGATAGTGATAAGATAGAGTCTTTGTTCTTAAAAATTTGTTTAATAAGAGAGATTGCAAACGCCAAGTTGAGAAGCAGCGTTACTCACGTATGAGTGCGTTGAGAAGCGGCGTTATGAGTCACCTTATCGCTCAACTAATTTTTCCGAATTTAAAATACTTGTAAATATTTTTGTTTGGTCTGTTCTAATAAACCTATATTTTTTTCATGACAAATTAAATGATAACAATAAGTGACTAAATTACAATGTATTTATATGATTGCATGTGTGTCTTTAAGTGAAACAATAATATTAACAACCGAATGACAACATTACGCGGGATTACATCATGCGGCTACTGTATAACTTTCAGTAAATTTTTGTAACAAACTAACGTATGAAAATTTATTTGGTAAAATAAATACCAATTAGGATTAGAAAAAATTATAACAAAAGATAAAGTTAAGCAAATTAAATAGGCAATGCTCAATAAAAGAAACACTACTATATATAAACTGTAAAAAGTAGAAAAACTGATTGACTTAAAAGAGATTTTATATTAAAAAATAGGTACCAGTTGCAATCTTAAAAGTTAGATATGCTGCTGAATAATAATGTACAGCAGAATGGAAGAAAGTTTTAAATGTAACTTGATAACATTTGTGACTTGTTATTTACGTGAATTTAATGTTACTGCCTTATCGGTATTTACACAATTTCTCATACATAGGAACTGTTATTAGGAAAAAAACAATATTTATGGATTAATCTTTTTTTCATAACACTTTTTAATAACAAACCGCTGTTAGTAAACAACAGTTTTGAGTGATTAGATTTATTATTTTTAATTAAAAGTGAATTATTGTCAGTTGCTATATTTTTAATTACAAACTCAACTCCGTTCATATAATATGTGAAAGATTAATTTTAAAAAAATGTTAATTACCTTTTATATTAGTATTTATGTGAAAATTGTGATAATTTTTAATATCATAAATAAAAATGTGCATTTAAAAATACAGTAAAAAGTTATTTGTTAAAATGGAAGAAATACAGTAAAAGCATTGGATTTACATGCACATGCATACAGTACAGTCTCGCTAATCCGGTCTCCGATGATCCGGACCTCCGGCTAATCCGGACGGCCCAAAAGTTTTGTTTAGTTATAGTATTTTACAGTGCACAATCAGTCTGCTGTCCACAAAAATATTTATTTTTATACGTCTATATTTGTTATTTTTCAAAGGGGTTTTCCTACTTTAATACTCAAATAATATAATTTATTCATTAAAATATGAAATAGGTGTACCACTTGTTTGTTTCTTTTGCCTACTAAAGTAGAAAAAACTTCTTTGAAAAAATATATACAAATTAGATCACCCAACACTACAACGTACGTGACATCAGAGACATCTTGCGATAAACAAAAGATAAAGGACCGCTGACTAAACGGATAAACAGTCTATCCGTCTGGCGTCAGGTCAGTTGTTTTGTCGGACAGATGCCACTTTTCCTGCTTCTCGCAAGATATCTGCTCAGTTGTCATTTAATTCTAGTGCGATATTGATCTGTGTTTTTTATTTACGTCTCGTTCAGTGTTCAGTGAAAATGGCGACTAAACGTAAGTCAGTGACAGTGACAATGGAACAAAAACTCCAAGCTTTGTTTCGTATTGATGGAGGTGAATCGCTTATTAAAATTGCAAAAGAGTTAGGTGTGGGAAAACAAACTGTTTCCGATTGGAAAAAAAAGCGACAGGAAATTGAAGATTTTTGTGCAAAAATGGTTAGTAAAGACAGTTTAGGCGGCAGAAGCACTTTAAAAAAACCAAAAAATGAAACCCTAGATGATGCTTTGTATGTTTGGTTTTGCCAACAACGGGAACAGGGTGTTCCTTTATCGGGTGTAAATTTGCAAACGATCGCGCTGAAACTGAATGAAAAGTTAAAAGGAGACCCTAATTTTACTGCCAGTGTGGGATGGCTGTCACGGTGGAAGGAACGACACGGCATCCGTCAACTCGGAATAAGTGGTGAAATTTTGTCAGGTGACAGTGATGCAAGTGAAAAATTCAAAGACAAATTTGGCAAGTTTCTCAGAGATGAAAACTTACAACCTTGTCAGGTGTTCAACGCTGACGAAACTGGATTAAATTATAAAATGTTCCCAAAAAAAACTTTAGCTTCCAAATTAGATTCAGTAGCAAAAGGCCATAAAGTTAAGAAAGAACGTATGACTTTGCTGCCCTGCAGTAATGCTTCTGGCGATCTAAAATTTCCACTTTTGGTGATAGGGAAATCCGCAAAGCCTAGGGTTTTTAAAAATGTAAATTTAAGTGTTCTACCGGCCCAATACAAGTTCCAAAAATCAGCGTGGATGAACAGTCAAATTTTTAAGGACTGGTTTTTTGAAAACTTTGTTCCAACAACAGAAAAGTTTTTAAAAGAGAAAAAACTCCCTCGAAAAGCGGTTTTACTAATTGATAATGCCCCATGCCACCCAAATGAAGAAGAATTGCGTCATGGTGACATTTTTGTTAAATTTCTTCCTCCTAACGTAACGGCTCTCATTCAGCCGATGGATCAGGGCGTGATCGAAGCGATAAAACGGCGATATAGGAAAAAGTTAATTTTATCGCTTTTGGAACAACAAGAAGCAGATCCAGCTACAAAATTTATTGAAAATCTTAAAAAAGTGACTATAAAGGATGTCATTTATATGGCTGCAGAATCGTGGGAGGAAATTCAACCGTCTACACTACAAAAAAGCTGGAAAAAATTGTGGCCTGAAATGCCACAGGAAAGTGGAAAATCTGACAGTCAACCTACTAATGACGACAATGAATTTGTTCAGATTTTTCAACAATTGGAGGGTTGTGCCGAGTTGAAAGACACTGATATTTCCGAGTGGATTATCAGTGATAATGACATTGGTCATCAAGTGCTCAACGAGGACGAAATCGTCGCGGTGTGCACTGCAAACGCAGAAAATGACAGCTCGGAAGAGGAAGACTACACAGACGAACCTGTCAGCCTAACTCATGATGAGGCGGCTGCAATGCTGGAGGGGTTGATGACTTACTTTGAGAAACAAAGTGATACGTCAACTGCGGAGCTACTGACCTTGAAACGCCTACGAGATCGTACTGTGAAACGACGTCATTCATCGTTAAAACAAAAGAACATTACGGACTTTTTTCACTAAGTTTTTTAAAGTTTGTTTTTGTTTCAGTTTCATTTTTGTTTGAGTTTTTTGTGCGTTTATACAGTATAGTGTAAATAACTTTATGTGAATACTTTTATTCAACGAGAAAGGTGCTTAGATATTTATTTATGTCATGACTTTTCTGTTATAATTATAGGATTTTTTGCTACATAAGCTATGAAATACTGTACTGTAAGCTATATTTAGGCCTCAATTTCACTAAAACTACAATTTCAATATGTTTTCCCACCTAAAACACATATTGTATGCATTTGTTTGGCTTTTTCCGTCTAATCCGGACTTTCGTTGATCCGGACCGGGTCCGGTCCCATCAAGTCCGGATTAGTGAGACTGTACTGTATAATAAAAAAAAATTATCAAACAATTTGCAATGGATTAAGAGCTATAAAAAATGGTGGGGAAGTGACTGCAGTGCATAGTGTGTTCAATGGGACACAACTCTCACCTGAAGATTGACAAGCAGTTTCTGGAAGTGGGGCATAGGTCGTGACCCTCCTGAGGTAGGAGGGTCAGGGAGTGAAAGGGGGTCCTCAGAAGAGGGTACAAGCTGTCCATCCTGTACCAACACACATAGTCAGAACAAGTAAAGACTTTTTTTAGTTAAGATAGTTTAAGACAAAATCGTTACAATAAAATTGATTAAAACATGTTCTTTAAAACAGAAAATATTTTACAACTTACTACCTTTATTTTAAACCACAGCAATAAAAACTATTGTTTATTCACTAAAACAATAATCATGCCATCTTTCTGTTCAAATACTCAAATAACTGTGCTTTGCCTTTGAAAATTTGTGTAATTTTTAATAAACTGGCCACACCTAAAATTACCGAGAATTTGTATTAATTAGATTTATTAGATCTATAAACGCACTATGGATAAGTTCATAAATATGTTCATTAAAATCTTCAAGTTACAAAAGTTAGGATCAATAAAAATTTAAGTATTACCTTTACATACATATAGATGTTATAGTTCTCATCTTTGAAGGTATTTCTCTATTACTGTTTGAAGTATAAAGTGCGAGATTTTTTTGGCTTACTGTAACTTTCTATACATTGTAGTGTTGAAGTTTACAGCAACCTTTGTATAAATAATGTAAAATTCTAAGTAATGAAACTTAATTTGATAAATTGTAATTCCTTGCAACTCCTTATCAAACCATACTATCAAAGAAGCATTATGCAAAAACCCTGTACTAGATAATATTTTATTTAAAAATGTTGCAATTCTGCTGCTGTAACATTAAATATATTGTTTAGCAAATATTTGGTTTTGTATTAAATAAAGTTTTACCAATCACCATGTGTAATAAAACCCACATGATTGTTAGGTTTTACCTCAATGAAACATAAACAATTAAAACTTATTGACAGTTGTCATTAAATATTGTTTATGATAAAGACAGGTAGATTTTGGTAATCCTGATAATAGTAATTAATTTAAAACAATTTTTTTAGTGTTTCACAACATCGGATTACAGTGAAAATATTTTTTGCTTTATGCGTACATTTTTAAACTGAAATTGAAACAAAAAAAAGTATATATCTAAAGTTTGTAGGTGATCTAGTAACAAATTAGAGAAGGTTGTACGTTAGTAGTCAGAGAGACACTAAATTTAAATCAAAACATTAATTATTTGTGTGGGGATTATATTATCTATAATGTGGGTATTATAATTATATTAAAGACAGTCCAAATAATATTCTTTTTATGGTTCCATTATAGCTGTAGACTGAAAATTAAAATAGTATTCTTACTTTCTCTAAGAAAGGTTTATTGATCTTCTGAACAGTTTCTTAGAGCTCGAACTAAATAATAGTAAATTAAATAGCCAAAATGTCCTTCCTGTCCTGAATTGTATTTACCATACTTCCATCTGCAAACATGCTCCTTAATTCTACTTTAAATTGATATGCCTGAATAGCATATGAATTACCATTTACAGTGTATGCAACAAATTTTATAGTCACCACTGTTACCAAAAATGTTGTAGATTTAAAAATTTTGCAAATTATGAAAGAGGATATGTAGGTCAACCACGTATTGTAGTTAACTCTAAAATTGAGGTTTATGTTGAATATATAAAATTATTACAAAACAGTTAAAGTTTTGCTAGTCATTGTTAAATAATAATAATAGTTTTAATCCTGAAATGAATACATCAAAGTTATTCAATAAAAAAAATTTAATTCCCTACTTAAATGAACAACAATATTTGTTAACCAACCCCAACCTTTGATTTAACTAATTTACTGGTACCCACAGCTTTTGATTAAAGTACTTTTTACATTTTTAAAATTGTTGTGAAGCCCTGTTAGTTGTTCTATGTTTTCCCCCAGTCTTATTTTCTTACTGCTTTAATGCCTGTATAATATGAAACATTAAGAATGAGAAACTTTTACTATCATATTTTACTAGATGTAAGTGTTTCTAGCCTCATTTACTAAAAATATGTTCGTATCATGGGTTAAGGCTTAGCAAGGATATTTTAAATATATACAATCCTTTAGTTTTAAACATGTTATTAGAATAAAGCATTAAATAGAGCAAAACAATAGTTTGAAGTATTTACATACCCCTATTTAGCTTCTACATACCCAAAGGTATCTATTAAACTTAAATAGTTGTATCTATTATCAATTTATATTTCACTATCACTGCTGTCAGGCGATTTGCTCCTGGCCTTTGGTTCTATACATTGCTTTGGAAATTGATGGAGTTTTAAAGCTGCTGATATAGATTGATTCCCAGAATTAGAATCCATTCATACATTTGAGAAAAAAGGATCTTCTTCAAGCACCTGTTCAATGCAATTTCTTTAAAACTGCATGTCCATTATCAATAAAAATAATGAAATGAGATTTAAAGGCAGATTAGTGCAGACACCTAGGTTGCAGAATTTCCATCTTTCCACCAGGAATTATAATCATATCAGAACTTTTTTCTGTTTAATAGAGCACTAGCTTGATGACATTTTCTCCCTGCTGTTATCTTTTTGCATAATTTTTTTGCTTAAACATTTTGAAAACTCTTAGTCTGTTTCCATCAGCAGTAATACACAATATTGTTTTTTTGCCTCTGCAATCCATACTCGGATAGTGTTTCATCTGTTTAATTATTCGTCTTTGCTTTATAAAAGTGCTGTAAGGAGATTTTCCTGATATATTTTGATGAGGTAATAAGTCATTGACATTCTGCCATAAAATACCATGCCAAGTGTTAAAAATGGCTAAAATTAATTTCCTTTAAATTAACATTAAAAATATGAATTCCTTTAGAAATTTTGTATTGTTCAAACTTTATACTTTTCACGTTTTTTTTAAATGATGCTTTAGTTACAATTCGATACTACCCCTGATACAAGGTGGGATAGGCTATATCTAATACCATCATTAATGAAGAGGCACTGATAACTAATGTTGTCATACTTGACAGTATATGCCTTTAAGTCTGCTTTAAATTTACAAAGAAATTTCCATAACTTGTGTTTATTTGTTTTACAACTTTTGTCTAAAAAACAGGTATGTTTTTTTAAATTCTTTTCTCTGGGCTATAGGAAATTTTTGAGTGCTGCCCATAAACCCATTTTCATGGGGATCCTGTATCTAGTTGATGGAGAAGCTTAGTGTGTACAGGGGAAACAAATGGAGTGAAGATGTATGAATTTGATTCTATATAAGATGTCCTAGCAAATGATTGAGGGTATCTAGGCGGCCTGTCAAATCACTTGACTCTCCTGTCCTTGTCAATTTAGATTCAGGATTTTCAGAGCAAGGAGGTTTTTTAATTGAGTACCATTGATTATTTAAATCACCTTACTGCAACTACAATATGGAGCTGTGGCAGTATATCTTTATTTTGCTAGCTGCTTGTGAGAACAACATGACAGCTCATATAATATAAAATACATTTAACACAACTGTTCAGGACTCAATACCAACCAATGAATCTATTTTAAGGGACATGGCTTAGCGCCTATGAAGGTAGACAGGTCACCAACAGGCAAAGCAACAGGTAAATTAGTAGGGCAAAAATAAGGCAAGCACCCTGCAAAAAAAGGCTGAGAATCCCTGCCAATCCCTCCTTCAAGAAAACAGAAGTTCTAGTGAAAGAGGCCCAAGATAGAACTTGTCTAGCCAACCTAAAAGTCAGCGAATTGAATAAAACTTCAGAGCAGCAGCAGGAGTATAGGAAAATGAAAGAAAGAGCTACTTCCGATCTCACACTGAAGTCTGATAGCAAGAGAAACAGACTAGATCCTAGGCTTGACATATTAGTAATTATTAATTTTATCCTCCTTAGGCTTTTTCTACTAATTTGAGCAATTAGGGGTAGTTTTCAACCTTGAAAATGAATTTTTAGAGGGTCGAAATATTAAACAATTACAATTAGAGCATCAGACAATCATTATTTTTAATTCATCTGAACCAAATTTCACTCTTTTTACGCTTTTTTATAGATTTTGACAATAAGGGGTAGTTTTCACGCTTAAAAAATAAAAAGCGCCCGTCGGCACTATATAGATTTTGAAGTAGAGGGTAGGTTGAGCTTAATCCCAAATTTGTATGCAAATCGGTCTTTTCCGAAAAATTTGCGAATTTTTTTCTTATTTTGAGCTTCGTTTCCTGGACTAATAATAAAGATAAATCAAATTAAAACGTCAATTTCTACAATTCAATTAAAGGTAATGTAACACAGGCTATAACATATAATAAACTGTTAACATTAAGTTAACCAGTACAGTACTACAATGTCGAACGCAGTTGACATGCAACAGAGAAGAAATGCAGCGTCAGTCGGAAGGGCCTAGGTTATCCTTCCTGGCACGTTTTCCTTATCATTGGGATAGCTGGCTCGCTGTGTCAGCGTCTAGGATATTAGTCGTGTCCTGTTTAGCTGTTTTCCTTTAATTGACGCAACCATTAACTGGTCCACATTGACATAATCACATAATATGGATATTCGATAGTTTCTGACTTTAAAACCTACTTCTTTCAGTCAAGGTGTTAAAATAGCAGAATCGCATAAATATACTACTGTATTTATATTGTTAATACTGTGAAAATTTATTATAATTAAAATATAGTTCTTCCACACCAGCTGAAAATAAAAAAAGAAATATTTGTACGAAAGTCTTGATAATTTTAATTTGTATTTCTGGGAGCTAGGGGGGGGGGGCACGGCCCCTCCCTGCCCGTGTGTATGGGCGCCCATGCCATCAGCCTCTCATTGTTCCTATTAAAGAAATGGAAACTCTGATCCATCTGGTCTTTGAAGCTGTATTTGCTGCATAAAGAGCATCATGGTTATTGGTCAAGTATGTCTAAAGAAACTGTGTTGTCTTTGGTTGTGGATTTCATTGGAGACCAGATGAACAATAAAGGATAAGGATATAAGGATTTTCCTATAAGGATAAAGGATATAGGATAAGCTAACGTCATAGCTATCCTTGTTAGGGGTCCTATAAAGAGGTCCTTGGAGATCTGATTCAGGAGTCACTCAAAGTAAAAGAAGCATGGTGCAGGGAAAAAGTTCTACACATCCAGGGAAATGAATCTGCAGCACTCATCTTCACGAGGCCATATATTATTAAGTCATTGGAGAGGGTAGTAATCCAGGGTGAGCTAGGTGGAGAGATCTATATATCTGGAAATTATTTTGGGTAGTAAGTTACTCTAATGTAGACACCTGGAAGATAAATGTAAAAAAGCCACAGCTAAATTCTGGTAATGCAAAGGAGTAACAGGTAAGAGGTGGGGCCAGAGGTCAGATAAGTTAAGTTGGATTCATTCTGTTATCACTATGCCGAAGTTAATCTTTGCTTTAATTGACTGGTGGTGTAGAACACATAGGGGAACGGCTCAAGGGTTATTTGACCTATTAAAGGTGATTACTGCACATATAGACAGACTGTGCAGGGAAGAATTGAATATGGTATGTATCCTTGGGCAGTTAGAAGATGAAGGCCCTGTGTGAATACTTGAGAGACTTAGAGGGCATTGAACTACTCTTCCCCAAGTAGGTTTCAACTCAGAAATATAATGGGTCACAAGAGTCTGAAGGATTTCAATACAAAATTAGGAGATCTAGGTACTGTAAGGTGCGACAAGTATCAAAAAGAAAACCCAATCCATGTATTCTGCACGTGCCCTGGACTAGGGTCCACCAGAAGAAAATAGTTACACTAGAGGTAGTTAGAAGAGGTAGTTACACCAGAGGAGATCAGGAGATTCAGGAGAAAGACAATACTAGGCTACTGCAAAGAGGTAGGTTTTACTCAATGAATCCTGTGGTAGGATTATGAAAAGAGTAAAAAGGCAACAGCTAAGGGCTCTACGCTATAAGTTTCATCTGAGTTTTTAAATTATAATAATCATGTTATACATGTAAGCTGCTTACATACACATAATACTGTAGTTGATATACATAAACCAAAATCAAGAACCAATTGTACTTTTATAACAGATGTTTTATTAAAGAAAGGACTTAATTACTATTGGTGATCATGCCTGAAAACGTTTTTCCAATGAAGACTATTGTAAAGAAGCTACTATTTTTGACCTAAAATAACTAGGAGCTTTCTTCAAGAACTGATGGATTCTATAATATATATATATATTTCAAAGATGGTTAGGTCATTATATTCAGTTCAGTTTAGTCAAAGACATTTCAAGATCAGAAAAAAATCTTTAAAAATGTTGGTGGAAATAAACCTAACCTTTGGAAGAAAACTATGAATATACTGTACTTAAATAAATGTTAGAACTAACGCCATTTTACTTGCTAAGCATGTTTGATAGCATAAATTGAAATATTGTGTGTCAATATTATAATTAAAAGAGTAGACATTAGTTTTAAGAATGTAGTTTTCTTTAAAAACATAAAATTTGATTATTGATCTAACAAATTAAAAATGTAAGGTTATGTTAATACAAATAAAAACATACACAAAACTCACAAATTAATCATTTGTTAACTCATATGCGTTTAAATGACAAAGTCATCATCATCAGTGAGTGTTACTACTACAAACTATAATTTACAACTGGAGAGTTTGCAGTAGTAACACTCACTGATGATGATGACTTTGTCATTGAAACACATATGAGTAAATAAATGATTAATTTGTGAGTTTTGTGTATGTTTTTATTTGTTTTAAATTAAAAATTATTAGATAAATTGCCATACTGAAAAAACTCAACATCTTGTTTTAGAATTCAATATTATTTTTTACATTCTCTATTGATCTTTCATTATATGTTCCTTTTATATATTATTTAATTATCGAAAATTTAGGTGTTTTCTATAATAATTAGTTTATCTGTTACATCAATTGTTTTAAGCTTATATCAATTTTGAGTGTAAACCTAATAATTAATTATGTCTGTAAGACATAATGAAATATATAAATAATTTTCTATTGCTTTTGACTCTCATTTTTAAAACATGGTGTGAATTGTATTTTTTTATATCTTCATTAGTTAAATGTAGTTAATAGTATTACTGTAGGAGTTACACACATTTTGATACAACCAATAATTTATATAGGTTAATTAACAGAAAGAAAGAGTTATCTAGATCTACCACCAAGATATTCCACCACCAATGCATGCTGTACATATTAAGGAATTTAATCATGTATTGGATAGTTAGAAGAAAATTCATACCAGCAAACACTAAGAATTAAAACATTCTATCCAAATAAAAACAAGAAAGTAATAGAAAAAAATTCCTACATGATCATAATGTGATCCCATTGTAGTTCCTGAGTGATGCTGCGGAACTATATTTGTATGGACTTCAGGTTGAAATATATGAGGAGGAAATGTAGGGCGAGGAGGTTTTTTTGTCATTATTGGAAGTCCATCACCAGGTTGCAGTTCATGGCTCATGTCATTTCCCGGTGCTAAGAAAGGGCGACCAGGCATTTCCCCATTGATTCTCATTGCTGCAAAGTTAATATGAAATACAAGTCACTTAAGTTGAAGTTAATATGTTGAAATACATTATGAAGTTAATAAGTCACACAAGTATCTTGTATATAGATAATGAATGTCATTATAGCACAATTTTAAATCTTATTTAAATTTATAATTAAATGAGAAACCAAATTGACTCATTTTTAGTGTAGAAAATAGAGAAGGATTTTGTGATAAAGAGTTGTGGATGATGAATAAAAAATAACAGTATTGATAAATAAAAGGGAAAGAAATTAACAGGGTTGTTGTTATATTGGAAAGAAAAGTAGGTGAAATAAAAGATCAGTATAAAAGAAACATTGTGTTGTATCTCATAAGACTATATAGTAAATAGATAATAAGTATATGGTAAAATAAATCAGAAGGCAAATAACAATATTTGGCAAAAAGATTTATATAGAGCAGGTCTAGAAACTGGAAAATATTTAAGATACTTTAAAAAAATTAGAAAATTGACGGAAAACCAAGTATGAGTTATACAATATCTATACAGATTTTTAGATAAGTAGATAGATGGGCAAGCATTAGTTAGTTGGTATAGAGTAAAGATAATACTGGGAAATGGGAGAAAATTATAACTCAGTGAGTTATACATACATACATACATACATACACACACACATATATATATATATATATATATATATATATATATATATATTAAAACAACATAGGTTATTCAAATACAAGAATATTTATTAATTTATATTCAAAGCTTTTCGTTGGTAAACAGTACCTACCAACATCATCAGGAATGAAAATTACAATAATGTAAGCTACAGGCCTAAAACATATGTTAAATTAGAAATAGAATTGTTGCTAAATTTATACAAATTGCCAAATTTATTTTGTTGCTGTAACATTATAGACATTCAATATAGTATCAAATTTAGAATCTATTTGATCTTTTATTAATTTGTTATCATTATTGGATTTATATATTTCGAATGCTTCATATTTATTCATTCTTAATCCCTTATTAATTTCTTTTATAAGTTTCATATTTTCAATATTTGGAAATTGGTGCTTATTATTAATACAATGATTTGCAAAATTTGATTTATATATTTCTGGATTAATATAGGTATTCAAATGTTCTTTTTATCTTTCTTTTAATTTTTTCTTGGTTTGGCCTATATAAGCTTTATTACAGTTTTCGCATTCTAATTTATAAACACCACCTTTTTCATGCATAAATTTAGCAATAATTCTATTTCTAATTCAACATATGTTTTAGGCCTATAGCTTACATTATTGTAATTTTCATTCCTGTTGATGTTGGTACTGTTTACCAATGGAAAGCTTTGAATAAAAATTAATAAATATTATTGTATTTGAATAACCTATGTTGTTTTAAATTATTAAACAAAAAAACGTATTATATATATATATATATATATATATATATATATATATATATATATATGAAGTTAATATATTACTATTGTAAGTAATTTTATCCACCATTAAGTGCAATGATTTTACCTTGTGTGATGAGGCACCTTTCGGTTACTTGACCATTGTCGAATCACTCACAATATCACACAGTGATTCCACAATGGTCAAGTGACCGAAAGGTGCCTCATCACACAAGGTAAAATCATTGCACTTAATGGTGGATAAAATTAGTTACAATAGTAATATATTAACTTCATAAAGTCAGTGCAACGGAAAAACAATGGATAACGTAAAATATCAAGAATACACACACACACACACACACACACACACACACACACACACATATATATATATATATATATATATCTTTTGGTCATATTCTAACCTTTATATGGTTATAAAACGACATCTTATCACTAACCTAAGCAATCACAATAAATTACAGTAAGACAGTGTTTCAAAACATTATAAAAAATTTTTACATCTACTCAACTTACAGATATGTAATCAATATTAAAGTATTTGCTATAAAAAGTACCTGTATTATTTCTGTTTCATTCTTTTATTATTTAAATTAGTTACTTTAATTATTTAATTGGTAATGTATATTGCTACATCTCTAAAAATAAAGATAATAAAGACTTATTAAGGAAACAATTCATTATGACAATGATATCTAGAAAAAGAAAAAGTTAAAAGAATCTAGAGACTATACTCCAAAATAATATGAACAGGGTTTTGTTTCCTTAAAGTCATGCAAAACAAACAGATAAATTAGTAGGCATTCCATCAATTTTTGAAAATATTTCCTGAAGCTCAAAAGTTATATTTTCTGTCTTAAGCTAGATGCAAGTTCTCTCTAGAGGTAGAATTCAAGGTACCTCTTTTATAACAGTTGCTTTTATAAGCAAGCCATTTGCTTTTATAACAGTTGACATAGGAGATAGGATGTTTAATGTACTACCGAAATAGTTTATAGAATATGAAAACTTTTGAAATAAGTTAGTACCATGGCTATGTTTGCAATTTGTTAAAAATAAACCATGTAATACACATCATAGAAATTGAATTTCTTAGTATCACTAACAATGATACAAAATCTTTTGAGGTAAAATAGAATTTTCTAAAAATAATAACCTAAAATTGTTGAAATAAAACCAATTAAGAGTAAAGAATTATAGTCTGGTAAAAAAACTTGTAAAAGAAATAAGATGGAAATAGGTAATGTCATATCTGAAAATAAGATCATAGAAAGAACAAAAGAGTATTAGAAAATCAAACTCAGAGAACAAAAAAAAGAACGAAGATTAATATCATACAATGATTTCCTTCAGACCCACAACATACAAAGGGATGTAGGACCCAAACCTCTTTTGGAAAATACACTAAATTTTACAAAAAGTTCATATCTGAATATAATTAAAAATATGAAAAGCGACCCCAGAAAACCAGTAAAAGAGGTAACCCTACATATCACAAAGCAATTATTTTTAGATTCCATATATAATTATAGACAATGCAGAGCATAATATGCTAGAGTAGGGGTATCAAGTTATGAAGCAAAGGTAGAGATTCAAGTTAAATATACGACACCAAATATAGAGATCAAATTTTGAACTCTATGTCAGTCAGTGTTGTATCTAATCAAAATTAGCGAGTTACATCTAAGTGTGGTATAAACTGTACATCTCATTATTTTTCTAATAACACTCAACGAGGAAATAAGTATAAAAAAATGAGGCACCACACTCTATTACCAGAACAAGACCATCAACATAAACATATAAATGAGATTGCTAAACAAGGCAAGACTTAACAGAAATGTTAAAACAATTTTATAAGAGGAAGGGTTAAGCTTAGGTAGTAAGAAAAAAAGAAATGCATTGGACTAGACAAGAAAGCTGTTGAAATATGTAGATTGGAAGCTAGTCGTGATTCCCTTGAAGCACCTGTACACAGGATTGGAATGTCTACTACTGAGGAGTATACTATGTGCAGGGATTCAATGGTAGTGAAGATATAATTACAGAAATGCAAGGCACATGAGTTGCGTGAAAAAAGAGGTGGTCACACTTGTATTTGGGAAGCATATTAAAAAGTTGACTAAATACGCTCAATACGTTCACTGAAGGCCATTAGAAAAAAACAAAACAATATTAGACAATTAACTTTTCAACTCATATATAACTTGAATTTGTAAAAATCATGAATTTGATTCATGAAAAATATAATTAGTGATAATAATAATTATTAACTATAAATGTTTGTAAAATAAATTATAATAAACTTTAAGGGAATTACCTGGGTCAAGCTGGTTGTGATGTTGACGTTCAATTTCTTCTGAGCTTGGGAACTCTCCAGGCCTAGGTTTTACTGTCAGTGCCAAATCAGCAGATGACCTACCAGCTGAAAATTACTATTATGTAACTGCAATAAATATATTACATATATCATAAATTGTTAAAAATATTCAATAAATGTATGAAAATATACATAATTTTAAACACAAATAATTACATTGTTTTTATTGATGCAATTCAGCTATCCAAATATTAAAATCGACAGTGTAATTTTTTTCAAGTGGTTTAACAAACAAATTTTGTCAAGGGAAGCACCTGTTGCAACATTCTAATTTTAGATGAACACTGTTCACATGTGTCGACCATTTCTCTGCTCGAGGAGGGGAAAACAATGAAGTTACTGTACTGTGCCTGCCCACTCACACACTTGCTTTAGAGCCCTTAGATAAACATTTTTTTGGACCTTTGAAAGGTTATTTCAAAACGGCTAGTAACAGATGGGTGGTACAGCATGTTGGCCGAAAACTGATGCAGGATTAGATTGGGTCCTTAATTTGTGAAGCTCGGGAAAAGCTGCCTCTCTAGGAAATGGTACAAGTGGTTTCAAGGCCATGGGGATCTCCCTTTAAACCGAAATGCTCTCCCAGACTACCTTTTCTCCATATCAGATAACTTGGAACCTGTTCAAACCCAACCGAAGCAGATTAGGAACCTACACCGTGTTACAGCAAAGACAGCATTAAACCTGATTAAGAGGAAAGTCCATAAAAATTTTTAACAAAAATCTTTCCTGTCCCAAAACTGAAGGAAGGAAATTCAAGAAAAAATGCTGATAAAGGTGCAGTTGTTTTGTTGACTTCTGTCAAACACAGGAATAATCCTTAAAAGAGATTAGATAAAAAACTTGAAAAAGACTTCAAAAAAGGACAGAAAGAAATAGTTCTTCCATCTAAGCCTATTAAGAAGAGATTGCTTTTTAATAATTACTCTTCTGACTCTGACTATGAACTTATCTATGACGGTCCTAGTGACAGCCAAAGCACAAGGCTTAAATTCTCTAAATCTAAAAAAGCTAAATTTAGTTTAGAAACAAATTTGTTGGACATCTATAAGGAGTGTCGTTCAGCTTACAACATTACAAAAAAGAGATGTAACTGTTGTGTTGTGCGGTACCTTGCAGGTATGCAAATCATGGCTACATGATGATTGCACAATTTTTCAAATATTTTGTGTTGATTGTGGTCGCAAAGGCAGAAAAAATCAAAGTAATTTCTTAATATAGTGTTTAAAGTACGGATATGATTAAAGGTTATCAATAGGCTAGACTAAGTTTCGTGTGCTCTAATTTACTGTTATACATTTTTATTTAGGCCTAAATTGTGTAATTTGGTGCAGAGGTCACCACCAGTCTATTTATAAGTTACCATAGTTTATTAGTCTAAGTAAATTTTATTTTTGTTAGTCAAGGTAAACCTGGTTTTATTTTTATGTTTTTCTCTGTGAGGTTAATTGTAGCCAACCTAATTGGATCATTAAAAAACTAATGGCCTGCTTTACTCGTTTTCAGTTTGTTTTTGGAATGAGGCATGTCCCCCTTATAGGTGCGGCATACCACCCTTAGCATGTGGGTTAGACATCGCTATTATGGGAACTTTTGCTTCTTAAATTAGAAATGGTGAAACTAGATTAATTTTTATAAATTGTAATGAAATTAAAATTTGTTTTGAACTTTACTAAAATATAGATTCTGTTGGCTACACTTATATCCAAATAATACTTATAGTTTTGTAGAGCTCCTGGAATCTTGGGCTTGGTTACCTTCTGCGCTTACACTTGACACAAAAAAAATTATTTATTTCTTTAAAAAAAACTTTGACCTCCCACTTTTTTAAAATTTACTTATAAAAACAAAACTCTTTACTTAATTTAATAATATGCTCCTTTTACAATATTGCAATCCTTGTCCCCACCAAGCCGTCTGCCTTCTTCCGAAGCTCCCTTAAAAACTTCTCCTGATCATTTAGTTTTTATTGAAATCTCTAATCCTCCCTATACCAAGGGGAACAAACTATATGTTCTTTGTAGTTTCCCACAGTTTCCACAATTAGCCCATCTAACAGTATCGAGTTAATTTCCCAGGTTATATCGGCCGCTGGATTTTCCCGGATTTAATCACGGCCGCTGGATTTAATCACTGATTACTGAACAATTTAATGAACCTACAAACACAAGGCTCAAGAAGAAATATGTAAGACGTCAACAAATACCAACATTCACACCAGAAAAATAATCATTGATTCGACAATGGTCAAGTGACCGAAAGGTACCCCATCACATAAGGTAAAATTATTGCACTTAGTGGTAGAAAAAAATATTTACAAGTAATAATAATAAGTTCATAAAGTCAGTGCAACGGAAAAATAATGGACAACAAAAAATATATATATATACATACATATATATATATATATATATATATATATATATATATATATATATATATATATATATATTTAGGTTAGTTTTGGTTGGTAAAGATTATTTGGATTTTTTGGACTAGGAGACTGACAGACTTACCTTCGTAAGAGTCCACAATGTAGTCTTGAAATAGAAACACATAAAAGCACTTAAACAATGATATATTTCAACCACACAGTGGTCTTTGTCAATTGAAGAGAAAACACAAAAAGAAATATGAGAGAATGAAATAAAATAAACATAAGTTGTAATCACAGATTGTGTAGAGTAGAAATCAGATGTCACAGATGCACAGATTAAAGATATATATATATATATGTAAATACATAAAGAAATTTGTTGTATCAAATAAAATTTAAAACAAGATAATCTAATAATAGTTATATGTTAAACAAAATTGTAAATATTAGTAAAATAGGGCATAAGTAATTACTTGAAGGAGAAAGTGAACACGTTTGTAAACAAAAAAAATTGAAAGGTTATGTTTATGAAAGTCCAAGCAAAACACACACAATTCGGAACTATTTCAAAAGTAAAACACAAAGACACTTCACACACTAATAATAGTAATTAAATAAACACTGGAAACTTTATTAAGGATCGGAAAATTGAAACAGTAAGTTTCAACCAAAGTTTAACCAAATTAAAACGCCATTGAAAACAAGCTCGTTCTTGTTGGTATAATCAGCTGTAAAACAGATGTGAAAGTAAAGAAATAGGTCAAGTGGGCAGTAAACTCTAGTGAGATGAAATTGAACAAAATTACAGGCAACAGGTGTTTTTTTTAGAAGGAGAAGCCGCCATATTTTTCTTTAACAATTCTAAAAGTAAAACGAAGCGTTAGTTTAGTTAGAGGCTGGCGTGGTGACGCCGAGGCAGCAGACCTGCCCTGTGCAGTCAAAATTCAATTTGAAAGGAATTAGTCAAAATTATACAGTTTTGTGAGGAAACTTGGCCAGATTAAACAGGAATAAGAAAATTAAAAGATATAGTACAGTGAAAATATAATTTGAAAGAACTAAAACGAATTTAAGTGTGTAAAAAAGTGAAATTTAAAGACAACGGAATTCTGCATGTGAGCAAGCAGCCATTCGCCGATATTTATTAAGTTGAGTATATAGCGCTATAAAAATAAACTTTAGTGGACTCTTAGGATAATAGGGAAGTTTAATTTTGTACATTAGAATATCCTGTGATTAATAGTAATAAAAACTTAATCCAGTTCAAATAGTTTCGCCTTTTTTTGCTTATTCAAAATTAAAGTTTTTCCATCAGGAAAATATTTATTAAACAAATTTCAAAATTTAATATTGTTTTTAAAATTTATTTAATTAACAAAAGAAGTAAAAATATAGCCCATGTTATAAACCCCGAGATTGTAAGAGATCGTAAAATTAGCCAAGGGTATTAAAATTGTGTAACTGTAAAATCAAAAGAAAAAAGAGTTAAACCGAGTTTGTTAAAACTTGTTAAGTTATAAATTTTTGTTCTGTATATTGTTTTAAATGTTGAAATAAGAAATGTTATAATAAAGAATTATGAATTGTTCCTGAGTAAGTTTTTGTGTTTTAACTAGAAGTTTGATATATATTATAAAAGAAATATTTAATAGTAAAACATCGTTGTATTGCGTTTGATAAAAAACATTACAATATATATATATATATATATATATATATATATATATATATATATATATATATATATATATATATTCTTGATATTTAACATTATCCATTGTTTTTCCGTTGCACTGACTTTATGAAGTTAATATATTACTATTTTTGAGTAATTTTATCCACCATTAAGTGCAATAATTTTACCTTGAGTGATGAGGCACCTTTCGGTCTTTGACCATTCTGGTCAAAGACCGAAAGGTGCCTCATCACTCAAGGTAAAATTATTGCACTTAATGGTGGATAAAATTACTCAAAAATAGTAATATATTAACTTCATATATATATATATATATATATATATATATATATATATATATATATATATATATATATATATATTGTTTCCATGAGCATATGAGTGATTATAGTTTATATAAGTCTGTCAGGGGGAAAGAGATAAGACTATTCGAAAAAAAAAAAAAAAAATGAATGTATTTATCTGATTATCTGATGTTGAGGTTAGGGCATTCTCTGGACTTGGCATACCACTGGTATGATAGTTCCCATCTTCTCAGTTCTGAGGGATTGCAATCAGGGGGGAGTGATTTAATTATTTTTGTGGTATAGCAGTCATCAAAAGTTGTGATGTTGTGACTCGCAGCATGTTGAGCTGTTGGTCTATCCATATTAATAATTTTAACATCATGTCTGTGGCCATTCATTCTGATATTCAGACCATCCGTGGTCAGGCCTATGTACTGTGCTGAGCAAAGTTTACATTGTAGCTGGCATATGACATTTTTCGATGTACAATTATGATGACTCTGTATTTTGAAGACCATTTTTGTTGTTTGGCTGTTGAAACTATTTGCTGAGGGGTGATTTGGACACGTCTTGCATCTAGGTCTATTGCATGGGAAGGAGCCATGAGGAAGTTTGTGTGGTTTCTCTGCATCAGGGTCTGGTAGTTTAGGATGTACTAGGATGTTTTTCAAGTTGGGAGGTTGCTTGTAGCAAATTTGCGGTAGATCGGTGAAAAGATTTTTGGTGTGGACGGAAGCTTGAAGAATTTTGAAGCCATCTGTCAATATCTTGTTGAGTTTATGTAGACCAGGATGGTAGTCTGTTATTAAAGACTATATATATATATATATATATATATATATATATATATATATATATATATATATATATATATATATATACAGTAAACTAGTAAACTCCCAATTATCCATGGGCGGTTTAACCGGTTTGCGGATTATTCAGGGTCTGCTATTGTTTTACAAATATCTATAACCATTTTTATTCCAATCAGATTCATGTGTTTAAATTTCCAAAAGGTGAATTACGACGTAAATACATATAAGGCTTAATAGAAGTTAAGATGAAGGGAATAGATATGTAAATATGTACGTACTAATTTTTACATTGAAAGGGAAGCATCCCGACGCCGGCCAGCGAAATAAATGGGGTGAGCAGACTACTGTATATAAAAGACAATGACAAAATGCTTGGACGCCTGAAAACCTAATGTGTATCATAAGATTGTAAACAAATGTCAGCTAATCTCGGCTATAAATAGTCTAGAACATGACATATGCATTATCCTTGTCTGTCATATAGATTATCGAACTTTATGGCTTTGTGACACAAGTAGACACTGTGCGAAAAAATGGTTCTCAAGAAACTTAGATCGCACATTAAAGCTAAATCAATGCTTACAAAAAAAGACGAAAATGACAGATTTGTTTGTATTATGTGTAAAGGAAATTACATATGTACATACATACTTACTTTTGACATATACTTATGTACGTATTGTAAATAGTTAGAGATATAAATGTACATGCTATAATCCATCAAATACATCGACATTTTAAATTATTTTCTGTATTTATTTTGTCCTCTGAAGATTATTTGTGAATTGCATTAACCGGGGACATTATTTGTGTAACTTATGGTATAATAATAGATTATCGATCGTTTTGCGTATTCTTTGTTCATAGCGGATTATCCGGGCCGGGGAATTCGGTTATCCGTTGTTGCTGGGCCACCCTATTCCACGGATAATCGGGAGTTTACTATATATATATTATTTTAAAGTATAAAAATAAAATAGTCAAGGAAAATAGTTTACTGAAAAGAATTTTTAATCTTTTTTTTCTGTTGGACTATTTAGTACAAAGTTATCTCGATAAAACTTTAAAGATAACTCTATATAAGTCTATACAAAAACAATATTATAGCAAACAGTCTAAAAAAAAGAATTTTTAGAGTTTTAAATTTAAAAAAATATTTGTGTGTATTGAATATAGTATGTTAAAAATTGTGTTTTTGGTTTTTTGAGTAATGGGGCTTTTTTAAATGGGGATTTACTCACTTGAGAGTGGGTTTACTTCAAGTAATTGACCCTGCCCTTGCAATGACATACCTTTTCCCAATCTACAGTATCAGGGTATCATTAATGTCCTCATCCTCAGTCAGTCAGTACGAGAAGAAGGCGGTTTGGTTTTTCAGCGTCTGTCACGCGACACTGGCTGCAGGTAGGAATTTGGGACAGGGATTTTGGGTAGGGGCTGGTTCTAAGGAGGAGTTTCTTTCTGCATGGCAGGATATTTTATTGGGTGGGAAGGACCCTCATCTATTTATTTCTTTTATATATTAGTATCTTCCTTTCTACAAAAGGGAGAATGTACTTTCAGATGTGCAGCAACAAATTTGATGACTCCTTTTCTACTCTATAATGGCAATAATCATATTGATTTAGCACACGAAAGATCTACTAATTAATTATAAAATAAACAGTTTGTAAGGGTATCAACTGACGATAATAAATTAAAATATATAAAATACATTGGCATTTTAATATAAGTTAATCAATCTTGCCTAAACATGTGTAGACCCCACTGTCGTGATAAGTGACATCTTGGATTCGTAAGGCACCTTTCTTAGATATCCTGTATTTCTTGGAATTTGTTAGGACTTTATGGTCTTTGGCCCAATGAATTTTAGTTCTGAAAACATAGAGTATATTATTACTTGGAAATATATTTGTCTGAGTTAGGATAATATTTAAAACAAACAGCTGTGATATATGGCTGTAAAATTAAAAAAAATTACATGTAATATAATTAACAATACTAAAGCAATATTTAATTGGTAAAGAAAAATCAGTGCCATTATAAAATAGGGGGCTTTGAAATGGAATAACTTATAACATCACTTTTTATACAAAACTGTAGACACCAGCTTGTGCTTCAAATTCAAATTGATTATATAAATGTTTTATTAATACTCTATTAACTTCAGGAAAGTAATGGAAGTAATGGAAAGTATATTACTTTTCAGGAAAGTATGTTATTTTTCAGGAAAGTATTATTGTTTCAAGGTGGCTGATTAATCTATTGGGTAGACCATTTTAACTTAATAATCCAAAGGTCCAGCATACAACCTCGGATAGGACCAACAAATTTCAAGGAACTTTTACACTATGATAACCAAAAACACTTGTAAATATGTTTATACTTTTATAGTTGTTGAGGACAGCTGTTTCGGAAGATGTGTCCCAGGCTATCAACTCAGATCTTAACTGACCTCAAGATTTTTTTAGGTAGCATGGGGGGGATATTAGGGTGAGTTGACAATGAAACACATCTATCAACAATTATAAAAGTAAGTGCTACTATAGGCTAGTGTAACATATCTATAAGAGTTTTTAGTTAAAAACTAGTACACATGAAAATGGGATTAACTAATACAGTTCTATGATACATTTCATAAGCTTATGATAAACTCACCCAATAAAAATGAGTACAGTAATAACCTGTACTTACGTCATAGGTGGGACCAAGCAATAACCGTGTAAATCGAATTCGCGTAAATCGGGGTATAATTTTAAATACAATCACATAGGAATCCTGTTTAATCCAAACCAAACACTAAATAAACTAATGATTTAGAACAAAAATGTGTAAGCCTATATACTAAAATCTTAAATTTATAATACAATAAAAAATTATATTTTATACATACTTATTACAAAGAAGTAAGTAAAAAAAAATAATTTTAACATATAAGGCTTCATAAAATCTAGTAAATTTGTTTGAAGTATTGAAGATTTTTTCTTCTCACGCAGAATTTCCTCGTAACTTGCTAATTTTTTTTGTTTTGTGGCAGAAATATGCTCATCGTTGGAGTCCATGTTTTCCAAAATTTATAAACCTTGCTCAATTATACTAAAGCATTTTGTCAAGTTTTTAACCGACATTTCATCTTCCTGGTTGTGTAAATCCAGCAGTTCTTCAAAGTCATCACTATCCACTTCTAAATTTAGTTGTCTGGAAAAACCAACAACTCTACAATCATATCAGTAATTTCATCAGACTCTAGCACTGATTCCGCTTGAGTTTCAGTGGCAAAAAAATAGACACACCTTTTTCCAAACACCATTCAAAGTTTCTTGTGAAATTTCATTCCAAGATTGTCCAATGATTTTTAAACCATTTAAAAAATTGAATTGTTTCCAAAAATCTTCAGCAGAGAGCTCGTTGTTCTGTCTCAGCTTCATGCAGATGCGCAAATGATCTTCTTGTGTAATAAGCTTTAAATGTTTTGATGACTCCCTGATCCATTGGTTAACGCAAATTATTTGCGTTTGATGGCAAAAATATCACTTTTACGTGTGTGTCGAAATTAGTTAAAGTAGTAGGAGGATGGCCAGGTACAATGTCAATTAATAGGAATTACTTTTAATGAATTTGTTTAGACCGATAGTAACATTCGTTTTGAGGTATGAAATGATGACCAAACCAGTCCTCAAAAAAAAGCTGTCACCCAAGCGTTTCGATTCGACTTTAAAATCACGTCAAGCTAGCTTTAGAAATATTTTTTAATGCTTTTGGGTTTTTTGAGCGATAAACTATGAGAGATTGCAACTTACAGTGATCAGCTGTATTTGCACCAAATGTCACAGTCAATTGGTCTTTGGCATCCTTAAAACCTGAAAATATTTTCTCTTCATGAGCTATAAAATTTCTCATAAGCATTTTCTTCCAGAACAGGCCAGTTTTGGCGTAGTTCAGACAGCATGATTTTAAAACTGTTTAACTTGGGAATTGTGTAAGATGGGGTAGCGTAAGTCGAGGTATTACTGTACCTATAATAAAACCTGGGATAATAGACAGTTGAAGATCATATTAAAGGTAATTTTGCAGGTCATTACTTTAATAGAGTATTAATAACGAAATTAGCTCAACCATTAAAACCAACTTCTTTCATATTTGTTGATTCCCTCTTCATGTGAGCTACTAGTTTTTACTAAAATCCTGTAAATATGTTCCAACTTGCCTATAGCACTTACTTATATTTGTTGAGGACGGCAGTTTAGGGAGAGTTACGGTCTGAGTTGACAATGGGACACACCTCCCAAAATGGCAGTCCTCAACAAATATAAGTAAGTGCTGCCTACAAGCAAGTTGTAACATCTTTACAAGTGTTTTAGTGCCAACCTGTTTCTCTTAAACCATGACAATGGTATTGTTATTGTTACTTTTATTTCATAAATCTATACATAAAAATCTTAAAAACTTAAAACGAATTAAAAATTTTGTAAATTTGTGAAAACTTACTGAGATAGAACATTTTCAATTGCTATGTGGCAATCTTCATCAGTGTCTTCTCAGTGATTAATTAAGATTCACCGAATGTAATGGATTACAAAATTCAAGAATTTAAAACGAATATTTTAACTCATTCTAAACAAATTTGAGTAATTACTCCTGTTAATGGGATGTTTCCACTTATAAATTACTTTTAACTATTAATTTTAACATTTACATAAATACCTTACTGATTATATGTGTTAGATTTAATTTGAAATGCTTGAATATTTTATACTATACGATTGTGGAGACTCTTTTAGACTGTTTCAAAATTTGTAGGTTTGGTATTTTTTGAGAAGTTTAGGTTTGTTGATACAAAGGGTTTAGTAAAGATTAACTGAGTGATAAATCATGAGTGGTTTTATGTTCTCTTGGCATCATGATCCTAACCAGATAGCATACCAATTTGCTCTATACAAAACTGAATGACCTGGAGCATGAACTGCAAATTAGTTTCTCTACAACATACACGTTAAATACATCTTTGTGCTGTTGGTTTGAAATGTTAATTGAATTTGATTTGGAGTAGGCTGATTATTATATTATATATCTTATAGATTTATCAAACGGGATTTTTCTCTCCAAGTTTTTTAGTTTGTTTATTAGATGGTAATACAGCTTATGAATTATTGAGATGTATCTATTACCTTGTATAGGGTTGAATGTTATTAATGTTGTTATCTGAGTTTCTTATGGAGCTTACATCTTCTAAAGTAATGGTTCTCATTTAACATCAAAAGTAAGTATATGCTTCTATGAGCAAGTTTTACATATTGGTATATGTTAGGGTATACTATTGTAGCGCTATGCTAGTAGCTAAAGTTCATGATGGAAACAAATAATATAACATTTATTTTGTAAAGAATTTTACATCTGAGTCATTACTCAGAAATTTGTCTATGCACTGATTGCCATTCTGTAGTTTAACAATACACACACACACACACACACACACACATACACACACACACACACACACATATATATATATATATATATATATATATATATATATATATATATATATATATTGAAAAACAAAGTATTTATTTTTTTTGTTAAAATGTTCCCCCTAATTATCTTAAAAGTTTTTTTTATAGATTTCATAGTCATTAATTTTTATAGGTCAAATTAAATGTAGAAATTATGTTACAGGAATTTTGTAGGAATAATATGTAATTAAATTATTCAGCAAGACTTACTTCCAATAAAATATTTACTATGGTCTTTAAAAAATTATATTAACCCATTTCTTCCCAACGCTGCGTAAACGCAACAGTATATTATATTGTACACAATTCCTCCATATAGTGAGTAATTTTCAATTTGAAGTGTTTTATTTATTCTAAGAATAGAGTATTTTTCTATCATTCAATAATTATTTTGTTTTTAATAATACTTCTTTGTCAATAAGGACTTCAATTACGATAAAATAAATTTCAAGAAAATCAACATTTTCGGTATAAGAAATAAACATCTGTCAATTCTTGGAACAAAACCTTTTGCTATGACAGCTATTCTTATCATTTTTACTTTACTGCTGAGTCATGTTCGTTGAATCACAGCTCTCCACTTCCCCCTTATTCAACAGAGTTCGCATGTGTTGCATTGACGTAACGTTGGGAGTTTCCTGGCAGTTGAGATATATCAGCCGTGTTGAAAGCAATTGACCAGTAGATCCGCTATGAGTTTTAAACATGAGTGTTATAATGTATGTGTTTCAATAAATCGTTTCATGTAATGATTGCAGTGTTTATTTCAGCACACGCCATTTCCCAACATTGAGTTTACGCAACGCCCCGAGATGCAGAGAACTCCCAACATTGCGCGGACACAACAGGTAATTACTCAAAAACTAAAATCATCAGATTCATATTCAGGTTTTATTTGATTAATTCTATAGTAGAAATGTAGATTAAATAAGGAAAAATCACATAAAATATAGATTTTATCCTATTGGGAAGAAATGGGTTAAGATAAAAATGAAATTAAATGTAACAATAAATTTTTATATAATTGAAGAAGAGCATCAAGGTATTTAAATCTTTTTTAGATAATAAAAAAATGACACTATTCTTAGCCAAATAAGGAAGTATCATATGAAATAACTCTTATGAAATATATTCATTTAAAAATTGAACATAGTTAAATGAACACTTAGTCTTTTATTAGAAAATGTTGAGATATTCTATGTGTTTTTTGACTTTTGTAATTCATACCTGTTAAACTTTTTGACTGGACATTTTATTTTCACTTGGGTCCCATAAAACACTTGTGCCTGACCACCAATTTTAAGTGCTACTTTCTTTTCTGCTGGATTCTGTTGAATGTAAGTATTGTTTGAAATAGCTATAGGGTGCAAGTCCTCATAAGCACATGGTTTTGTATTACATGGCCTGGTACTTTTTGGCTGACCAGGTGGGCACAGGGCCTTTGGACGATTAACCACGTGGTTTTGAGCCATCACTTGTTTACATTCTACTGTGCGTTTTTTTTCTCCACCACCACAGCTCTTGGAACACTAATAACAAAATATTGATTTATGTGTTTTAAATAATTAAAACAAGAAAGTAAATTGAATATTAAGTAATTTATTTATTTAAACAAATATTTAGTCTTTTTAGTATTTTAAAATTTTTCTAAAGCGTTTTCTTATGCTAAATTTTAAAAAGATTTATTTAAATACATTACCTTACTCCATTCTCCAGTATGCCACTTTACAGGGCAATCTAACACATTACAGTATTGCCTCTCTGATGGTGGAGGATGTGGGCACATGTGGTTTGGAACCACTATTGTATTGCCTCGGGTCACTTCATGTATGCAATTAATGTCTCTAGTCTGAATTCCAATACCACATGATTTTGTACATGTTGAAAAATCTGAATGATTCCATCTTGGAGGACATGGCTGATCATTACAAGTTCTAATTAGGGATTCTGGCCGAGTCTCATGAGAACATAAGAAAGGGCTTACTACTTTTACATCTGGTTCTCGGATACACATGATTAGTAGTTCTTGAACGCCTGTAAGAAATAAAATAAATAAATGATATTATTGATGATAGAAATCTCACAAAAGTAAAAAATATTAAATGTATTTCTTTTATCTATACTTAAACTGTAAAATAAAATAATTTTCTTGAAAATTATCCTTTGCATAATTTTGTACTGAAATAATCATTACTAGTCTCTAAACAACCTGCTAACAAATTGTAAAGTAGACAAGTTTGAAAACCAGACAGGATTTCCAGGTACGTACTGGAAAAAATTAGATATAAATTAGATAAATACACTCTATATATGTGGTCTATAAAACCTTTATACTACAGAGTGATTCATATAAAATTCATGAATTTCATTTGTCCAGTATTTGAATAGGAATGCTCCAAAAGGTTTCCTTTGCCAATCAAATGATGTGGAGGTTTTGGAGTTTTGAGAGTTTGATGTCACTCATTCATCAGCAGAGAGAATTTGACATTTGTCAACAGAAAGAATTTGTTGATACTGAATTGGGGACAAAGTATCAGCAGAGAGAATCCTGGGACCAATTTTTGTCCTTGGTACAGTGAACACCGAAGAGTATCAACACATTGTCAGTGAATTCATTGAACAATTGCATGAAATTGAGCTGCATCAAGGGTACTTTCAATAGGACAGCACCACTTTCCATACGTCACGTGAGTCTATTGCACCGATTCAAAGCTACTTTGAAGTCTGCATAGCTTCCAGGAAATTGTGGCCTTAAAGATAAACTGACGACCACACCAGTTGTCTTCCTGTAGGGTTATCTAAGAGAGAGAGTGTATACTAAATGTCCTCGGACGTTGGACAATCTGATAGACAATATTACACACAAAATCAACACAATGCTCTGTGAACTTCCAAAAAATTGGAACAACATGTTCAGCTGTGCCTAGAGATGGACAGAGGAAATTTTCAACACACCTTTAGCGACAAAATAATCTCCAAGAAATTCTGTACATTTAAGACACAATGACACGTTACTTGTACTTTTCTTCCTAAAATAAACATAAAATTATAATAATGAGTTTCATCACCTTGAATAATAAAGCCAAAGATACATCTAACACAATTGTTTAGGTATAATGTATATCTAATATATAATATATGTATATTATGTATATATGTAATATATATAAAATATAATATAATGTATATATGTATAGTGTATAGGTAAATTGCTAAAATTGCTTTAGTAAAATTTTCATAAAATTTCACACTGTACATTAATTGCTGTATTTTAAAAGAGTGCTATTATATTAGGTGTTAATATTCATAGCATCGTCATCTATGTGCATAAATATATTGTTAAGAGCCTAAGAGAATCAAATAAATTTAAAGTTTGACACTATGTACGCTATAACCAAGAATAAATTTACTGATAGAACAATCTGATTTTAATGAAACCTGACCATATCTTGGACTCATATTTTTTCCACATTTTAGTTTTTAGTAAAACATCAATCAGGTAGCAAAAGTTGTATGATTTAGACAAATTATTGTTGACGAAGTAAATTCAGAAGGTATACAGAGGAAAATTTAGCAATCACTTTTACATCAGTTTATGACTATCCAAACCTTAATTTATTTTGTAAATTTGTAAAAAATTACTGAGACAGATTGTTTTGGATTGCTCTGTGGCGTTTTTAATCAGTGTCTAAATTTTCCGCTTGGAGTTGTTGTTAGGTTAAGCGGTAACGGTTTTCGATAGTGTCAAAGAGTATGTGTGACTTGTATTGGGTTTGTAGGTTTAATATGTGTTACACATATTGTGTTCATTAAATTATTTGTTGCACATATTAAATGAACAAACCCAAAACAAATCATCCATACTCTTTGACACTATCAAAAATCTGCCTTTGAAACCGTCACTGCTTAACCTAATAACAACTCCAAGGAGAAAATTTAGACCCTGATGAAGATCGCCACAGAGCGATTGAAAATATTTCGTCTCAGTAAGTTTTTACAAATTTACAAAATAAATTAAAGTGGATAGTCGTAAACTGATGTGAAAGTGATTAATTAAGTTCCACCAAACGTAATGGATTTCAAAATTTGAGAGAAATTTATCTCTATAGATAGAAGAGAAGTTGGTAGTAAATTAAAAAAATAAATAATGCCTTTGTCAATTACTATCAATATTTGTAAAATCAGTTATGTTGGTTAAACTAGAAGACAATATGGTATTGAATACAAGGAACATTGTAGAACCTGACTCTAGAGGTTTGATTATTCATGAATTATTTGGCATTAAAACTAAGTCATCATTATTATAAATGCATGTTTTATATATAGAAGTTCTAATAATGCCAGTTACGCTAGCAAAGAATGGAAATTAATAAAGAAAAAAACGTTTTATTTGTATTTGAACAACTATTTAGCTTACTGAAGTATAATAAATTGAGAAACAATTTTTTTTAAAGAAAATATATTAAAAATACATAAAAGTGTGGTTTATTATGCAAATTACATTATATAGTCTAAATATAATTGAATCATATTCTCAACTTGTGCATAATTTTGTTTGAAAGTATAAATTAACTCCCAGTTCCCTTCCCCGGAATGTGCATCCCTCCTCAGCTACTAACTCTTATCCAGAAGTTTAGAGGAATTTTTGACTACACTCACTACTGCAATCAATCTGTATAATTATTGTAAAAATGAAATTCCACCAAGTATCTACCAATGTAAATACAAATAGTAATTGAAATTTAGAGCCTACCTCCAAGACATGATGCACTACAATGAGAAAACCCTTTTTCCTTCCATACATAAGTGGCATTTGCAGTACCAGAGGCCACTTTAATGCTAGAATCACTGTAACCACCAGATCTATAAGTATCTGCATATGATCGCTCTAAGTAGCCATCTTGAATCGTATCCATTCTGAAATTTTGTTAAAATATAAAAGTAAAGATGAAAAGAAAAAAGTAAATTTAAAATGTAAAGATTACAAAGAATGATTAATGTAACCAATTTAAGGCCAAAAACCTATCGAGAAACATAATATTTAAAACCAAAACTAATGAACAGGTTGTAATTTTTCTTTCAAAAATTGTAACAAAAATTAAAACTATTTAATCTTGTTACTCACATTATAATCACTGAATGAACATCGAAGCTTTTAATTTGTAATAAACCCTTATATCTACAGTTATTATCAAATGGAATATTATTTGTGTCATGTCAGTGTTAAAGTCTAAAATTTCTGTATGTAAAAACATGAAAAACATACAAAAATGAAGGACTACAACGAATAATGAAATATGGGAAATTTTGTTTGTTAGGACAAAATAATATGTCAAATTATTAAGCAATTGAAATAGAAGATTAAGTGTATTGGTCAAGATATTTCTCCTTATCAATTTTATTATTTTTAAAAAACCAACTGTTTATAGAAATTTAAATATTTGTATTATAATTTTATATGTTCATGATTGGCATTTATAGACTTCAACTTTGAGATGATTTGAAAATGACTATATTGAAACTGTGTCAGCAATTAAAAAAAAAGATGAAACTAAAGTGCTTGCATTAATATAGGTAATATAAACATAGTTAATTATAAAATAGTTTTTTAAAAAAAATAAGGAATGTTTTATTCATTACTCAATTGTTATTTACACAAGAAAAGCACTCATAGCAGCAGTTAATTTTGGGAATTCGTAGCCATTCGTTTTGTATTCTACTAAACAATACAATACTATTGTATTGTATTTAGAATTATTATTTGTGAGGACATATTAAAAATTTTTGTTGTTATTTAATATCCCGTTCAAATGAAATCTTAGAGGTGTATATGCCAACACCCTCCCCCAGGAGGTGCAAAACCTTGTCATGGTTGAGAGGCTTAGTTCGCACAGAGGAAAACAGCTGTATGAAGGTGGCTCCCTATAAACAAGATGTCCTGAAAATGAGTGCGTACGTAGGCAGCCTGTAAAGGCCTCATCCAAACACTTGAAGGGTTTTTATTTTGCTGGTTACCCCCTTTTGGACCTCTGTTGCTGGGATGACTAAGAAGGAGCCCAATTCAGGGTGGTGGTCTGGATGGATATTTACACCATGGAACTGTGTATTTAGGTGTTATATAATCTCTTCTGATGTAGGTTTGTGACCGTAGTGTAAGAGGGTCTTTAACAGATCCTTAGGTGTACTAGGCACCACCCCTGAGTATTTTAGTTGCCTTACCATTGTATTTGGACTCTGCAGTTGTGCACCTTTATTTCTCCAGCTGCTTGTATGTCTAATACTACATAGTTGTCCAGGGAAGGCATTGCATCCAGGGAAGTAGATAAGCAGCACTCATTTTCATCAGGGAATAATAATTACATTTCTGAAGCGGATGGTTTTAACACAGAGATTTAGACACAGAGCATACCTAACATCTGGTACTTCTTCTAGATACTCTGCCTTATATCTCTGGAGGGAAAACTCAATGCAGAGAAGCAATAGGCGCGAGGCATGGATTTAGTCCCATTCAGATAACCTGGTTATCACTATGCTGAGGTTAATAATTGTTTCAATCACAGTCAATGATAATGGGTTATCGACTGAGTTGCGTTGGGTACTGAAAGACAAGTAATAGTAGCGATGAACTGATATTTGGAGATACACTGAAGGAATTCTGGAGATAAACTTAGAATAATTACTGTCTCTTGCAAGAGAAAAAAAGAGTTACATACAGATTATACCCAATATGGTGAATTTTTGCTCATTAACAGGTCTAAGATTGGAATCTGTCCTTGTGATGTAATAAGACCAAGCCTTGGTGGAGATGATCTGGAGTTAGATGAGTCATCTAAGTAGGGCTCTTCCTAAGTAGTCTAGATCTCAGAACTGTAGTGAGGCTCATCATAGGTCACTGGAATCTGAGTGGGTACATCAGCAGCAAAGTATATCAGAAACTCAGTTGGTATGTACTTGGGTGTTGCAAAGAGATAGGTGTACACTGAGCAAATCCTATGGTATGGGTGGCAAATTAGTTCAAATGCTACAGCTAAGTGCTTTAGGCCTATAAAATACCTCCAAGATTCTAAAATAATAAACCAATATGATCTAACAGGTAATTAAGGGATATCATTTTCACATATGTTATACCCTGAACACGAATCACACTCGTGTCTTGTCTTTCAAATCAGAATGGTTGGATCAAGTTAGACTGATATGTCTACCTTTATGGCTTGAATTTGTGCTACTAATTGTAACCTTTTAAAAAACTAGAGTAGAGGCTTTGCTTCGTAAAAGAAACGATTATTTTGAAACGCGTCAGCAAATAAGCTTTCACATATTCACTTAGTTATGTATCATTTAATTATACTTTTAAAAGTATTGACTTTTCCAAAGAAATTGCAATTATTTTTTTTTAATTGAAAAGGCTTTTTTTGAAAGAGAATCACATTTTCAACTAGAACTGTGACAAAAGGCTATGTAAATAGAAACAATGTTATGGTCCTGATTTCCAAATAAGAAATTTTTTTCATGTGTTACATATAAAATTTCATTTGTTTTTTTTTATGAAAGTGTACATTTTTAAAAGTAATATACTTGAGTTTTTATATTTAAATATAGACATTTTAAAAACATAATTTAATCATCCAGTTCAGTCATTTCATTTTATAACCTTTATTTATCACGGCAAATAAAATACACATTGTTAAAAACATTTTCATGTTTTAAAACTGTTTACAAAGCAGAAAGGTTATGCTAAGAACAATTATATTTCAGAATGAATCAACTTTAAAAATCATAAACTAAAACTAAGTGTATGATTACCTATTTGATAGAGCACAAGGTGCTTCTAGACAGCGTTCTTTATCTCCAGGTTTAGGACCTTGACACTTTTGATCAGGTAATGTTGCATAAGTTCGTGAAAAATCTAGGTAGATTTTACATGTAACTGTTCTTGTTTTAATTCCTTCTCCACATGAAACACTGCATGGACTCCATGCATCCGCAATAAAACTAAAAAATTATGTTTATTGTTAGAAAAGTGGAAATAAAAAGTAAAATCATTAATGATTAATTAAATTCCTATTGGAAATTAAATGTTACACTGATAAATGATGTCTTCAAATAATTACTGACAGTTTCATTTTTTATAATGCTCAATATTTAAATTCTTTAGTATTTTTACATTTTAAATTCTGTTCTCACTAAGAACATTTAAGAATATTTGGATAAAAAACCATAAATAAGAACTTGTCTCATAAAATAAAGAATTATTCAAAGCAAAATACAGAAAAGTTGTATAGCTCATTTGCTTTAACTGAAAATTTTTTAACTGGATTTAAAACATTTCCTACATACTCTTACTAAATGATATGATTTCAGAAAATAAACCATTATAACTATTTTATATTGATTTATGTCTTAAAAAAAGAGCAATGCTTTATAAATTTAAAACTTAAATCTTTGAATTTAATGGGTTTTAATATAGTGGCAGAAACACAATTTTTTAATAATACTGTTTTTAGTAAGAAAAAAATACTTTTGTTATGAGAATATTTAATTAAACAACTGAACTTTTGTCATTGATTTAAGCGAGTTCCTAAAGGAGGTATAACTTAACATCAGTCTTTAGATGCTACTTACTGAATTCTACTAAATTATCAATAGCCAACCAAAGAGATTTGTTAACATTATATAGAGTCCTCTTGTGTTTGTTTCATAGTAAACATAAAAATCAAATTGTGTTATTTTGGGTGAAATTTTTGCTTTAAGCAAGATGCCTTCCAACCCTTATCAAGAATATTGTGGGATATTTCGATTTTCAGCACAAATAAATAATTTGAAATCTCATTTTTAGAAGTTTTGACATCTGCATCCTACCAAAGTTTTAAAAAAATCGAATAGAGTGCTAGATAATGCTCTCATGGTATAAACTGATAAATACACTGCATTTATCACATTTGATCACTTGCCATTCGCCAGCAATTTGTAGCCATCCCAGTAGCCTATGGAATCTGAATTTAAGGACTTAAAATGAATTTTCAGAGCCTATTAGACACTGCATATCACTTGAGAGTGCTTTGCTTAGTTTTTGGAATCTGTATGTTCCGTTATGTTAAATTTGTACATTTGCTACATTTTTTTTAATGATTGTAAAGCTTATGGATCTAAACCCATATTACTCCCAGACACAGTTTCAAATTAACCATTCCCAGAAAAACATTTTGAACCTTTTTGAGCTGTAAGAAATACATAGACCAGTGGCAAAAAATTGTTTTTTCATTCTTACATGCATGTAAGCATTTAAATTTTAATTGAGGTTTAAACAAATAGAATTTATTTTTAAACACTATTTTGGTGCTGGTGTTAAAGAGATTATTTTGTATTCAAGCACATTAAGGCTTGAGCACTTAAATACAAAAATAAGCACTCTTTTGTTGACAAAAGGTGGCAAGAATTCACCATGTTTCGTAGATTATCACTTGTGTATGAGATAATCATAGTGTCATGAAAGATGTCATTGTTCATGAAAGAGATAAACACTCAATAATAAATACATAATATTGAAATGATTTTGAGTGTCAACAACAATATATCACTACTGTTTCATCCACTTTTCAAGTAGTTGGTCTTAGAAATTTGAGTTGGAAGTGGCAACATTCTTTCTCTAGAACTTGCCACTGGCCTTTGACTACTCATGGGATTCATAACATTTCAAGTCCTTTTAATCAGAGCCAAAATAAAAAAAATTTTTAAAACAACAGTCCAGAAGAGTGTTCCTCAAAAAAATTATGATTATTTACTTTCAATATGATTGAATACAAAAAAGAGCTAATTAAAAATTTAAGTGATTTCAGCAAGGATCCAGATGACTAGTGTGGTAAACAAATCAGAGTGTGCTTACACCCATTACTGTTAATGGTATCTTGTTATACTGAATGATGAAAACTTGGCACATATATGGTTATATGTCCAATGTTTCTCGAAAATAGATCTAAAGTTTATCTAAAACTTTTTATTTGTACTATCATTATTAATTTTTAATGCAATATTAATCAAATCTATATAATACTAGGACAGAAACATTAACTCCAAACTTATTTGAATACACAGTATTTTAGCAATAAAACATACTGCACACAAATATTATATATAAAATAATGATAAACTATCAGATTAAGTTAAAGAACTTGCAAAATTCGTTATTTGAATTACATTGTAAAATTGGTAATTCAAATTTACTTTGTAGAGAAAAAGTAATTTTGGTATTTAGGGGAGATTTTCTTCAATGTTTACCATTTCAATAATAAGAAAATAGATGTGACTTTGTTGACAATTGAATAAGAAAGTAATATTTTGGTGACATTTCATGTTTTACTCCTAATCAGAAAATATTTGCACATGGGCCCAGGAAAAAACAATTTTGCAGACTGTTTGTTAAACATTGGAATTGGTGAATTAGTGGTGAATTCAATGAATGAAATTGAAATACCAGAAGATATTCTTTCGAATGGAAATCTAATTGACGAGGTATTTAGTGAAGCTTAGTGAGTGGCAGATTAAAAAATATGAGAGACAGGCGATATTGGCTCCATTAAATACAAAATTGTAAATAAAACCAATGAAGAAATTATCCATATACAGCAATGAAGAAACTTAGTGCCGAATATAAAGCATACAACATCTACGATTCGGTTCCACCCAGAATATCCTTCTCAGTTCAAACCTGAACTTTTTTTTTGTATTGTGTTAAAATGAATGATTTACTATCATATGAATTAAAACTTTAAAAAACCATCACTGGACTTTTGAGAAGTTTAATTGTCTTTGAAGGACTTTACAATAGCACAAGACTAATTTTAACTGATTTATAAAACAATATTAATAGGGGTAAAATTATTTCTAGATAATTTTCAGGTAGAGAAGTACCAAGGATTAGACTATATTCCAGCAAAAAACAACTTGAATTTTCTAGGCAAAGACAACAACTTCCTGTAAAACTAGCTTTTGCTACTATTCATAAGACTTACAGGGAAACATTTGAGTTGGTTGGGATTTGCTTACTAACAGCACTAATACATATGTTGTAATAAGTTAAAAGGAAAAATGGTTTAAAATTTTTTTGCCACAATGAAATCTTTACAAGAATTGTTTATTCTTATACATTATGAAGAAAGAAGCATTATATAACTATGTACCATCAATAAAATTTAATAAATAATTAAGACTTTATTTATAATTTCCTGAATAGTTAAAATATTTAAATGATACTTAGTAATACCAAATATTTACTTTTTATAATATCAATACACATAATATATAATACTTACAGAAATATATCAATTTATATTACAGATTGATAACCCTTTTATTATTGGTATTTTCTAAAATGATACTAGTGAATCCCACCGAGCAGAACTCAATAATCATTGTACTATAAGGAATGGCAAAAGTTCAGGCTTTTTTAAAAATACATCATACAGTTATTCTCATAAAATAGTTTCTAAATATTAATAAAAATGTAAACTAATTACATACATGTTTGTGTAACTTATAACTTCAACTCAGTATTAAAAAAACACTTTGATGTTTTAAAATTGATATGAAAATAAATTATTACATAGCATGCAATATAGTGTATGTTGTACACATGCTCTGTTATGCAAGGATATAACATTGTTTTTGTTTCTGTGTTGTAAATTTTTCACAATGTTCTACTTTTGGTTTTAAGTGCAGTAACTACAATATTATTTTGTGTTTTATAATAGATAATATTAATTAAAATTTATAATAGTAGACATATAATATTTATACTAATAGCTCAAAGTTATATGCAAAATTAATATTTATATTTTACAAAAACAATACACATTTTTAAATATACCATTTTTAATAAACTAATTTGGAATAATTGCTATTACTTGTTATTTTTTTCATGTTCACTGTTTTTAATTCAATAATTTATGACTCAACTACTTGACTAAGAATCACTAACTTAATAAAATTTCTCAATAAACCCATACTGCTTTAGCTCAGTATATTGTTCAATACTAAACTAGTGGAAATTGCATCAGTTAAGAAATTTTAGTACATTAGTGACTCAGTTAGTCATTTTATCATAAATAAATGAAATAATGAGAGGTTTTCTGTTTGAAATGGCATATACTATTGGATATAAAAAAAATAAGCTCTCTCTATATATCAAACTGCTAATAAAGCAATAATTTTACCAGCAAGAAAATAATGCGTCAAAAACATTGCATCTCTCTCACATATCAATAACAAATGAAAGCAAATAAAAAACAAAACAAATTTTATCAAAACTAGATATCTAAAATTATATAATTATTAAAAATATTTAAACAAAATGTTGAAACTCTTTCTGAAACTGAATAAAAGCCTTAAGCACTTAACAAAATTAACTTTAGTCACTAAGATCAGTTTAGTAATTAATATTATAAATTAAAAATTGCATATTTTGTTTTCTTGTAAGATGACAGAACCAATTTTAGCTAACTTATAGGGTTTCACCTTGGAATAATTATTGTAAAATATAATTTCTGGGCTTATTAAAAAAAGTTTATTAATAAAGATAACTTTATATAGTCTAATGACTTGCATTAATTTAATAACGATGTACATTTTTTTTAAAGCAAAAATTTAAGTTAAGCAAATGACAGCAAAATTGATGATTAAATTTACTAACCCATAATGTTAACAATATTTGTTTTTTAGTAATAAACAAAGAGTTACAATGTTTTACTAAAAATTGTTAAGAAAGTTTATTCACTACTTTATGGTGAAACTGAAAAAAATAAAGGTATTAAATAATCTACAGTATTATTCATAAATTACTTAATCAACTTATATTGATAGCATTATTACAAGAGCTGCTCAAAATGACCACCACCATTGTTAATGCACATTTCAGCTTGACGATTTAAAGAGGCCATTGGATTCTCTAACATTATTGGACTGTTTTTTATTTCTGGGGCAACAATCATGATTCTGTGTAAAAGTTCATGTTTATTATCCGGTTTTTGAGCTAATGCTAATGTCTTCATGTGTCCAAATACAAAGAAATCTAAGGAGCCCAGAAAATTATTACAGAACAAAAGATCCTAAAACAAACCAAAACAAATGCTTGTTTTCTATTTCACTTAAAACAAACATCACAATGAATGATAAAAAAAATATAAAACTGTCCACCTAAATTATATAAAACTAAAAAAGGAACATATAAAAATAAATACCTGAGAAAACTTACATATGTAGGAAATCAAACATTATAATCTATTCATTTATTAACAAATATGATTGAACATTAAACATAACACTGTATAAAAAATAATTATCAGAATGAACTACCAATACATTCCTAAAGTACAACCAATGAATTACACTTTTGCACTTATGTAGAGCAACATTGCAGAAACTTTAAACCACAATAACATCTTACACTAAATATGTTGCAAAAACACTCGTCACGGAAAATAATTGGTTGCACTAATAAAAAAAAAAAAATTATTTTTCAAAATTACAAATAGTGTACTATATACATTAATGTAAAAGAAAGAAATTAGAGAATTTTGACATTCCCTGTTAAATGCTAGCCCAAATGTGTTGATAAAAGATAGGTTAACCTAACTTAGCCCAGCACATGTAACTATACATGTAATAGACTTATTTGCGTTTTTCAGAGATTTATCATAATATAAGTAAATACTTGGTTTTTTTTACCAAACCTATATGATAAGTGTTGACATTCACTAAGGATCATCAGTGTATCTCTATATGTATGTATATATATTTTAAACATCTTTAAAAATATACTGGGTTTAATAATATTGCATACTTATGTTCTGACATTAAATATGAAATACAGTAATACCTCGACTTACGCTATCCCGCCTTGCATGATTCCCAAATTACGAAGTTTTAAATCATGCGGTCCAAGTTACGCAGAAACTGGCCTGACCTGGAAAAAATCCCTAAAAGAACGTTTATAGCCCATTAAGAGAAAATATTTTCTGGTTTTAAGGTCGCCAAAGACCGATTGACAGTAATAGTTGGTGCAAATACAGCTGGTGACTATAAGTTACAACCTCTCATAGTTTATCGCTCAGAAAATTCAAGGGCATAAAAAAATATTTCTAAATCTACTGGTAGCTTGCCTGTGATTTGGAAGTCGAATTGAAAGTTTTTGGTGACAGCTTCCCTTTTTGAGGACTGGTTTGGTCATCATTTCATAACGTTATTGTCTGTCTAAAAGAATTCCTTTTAAAGCAATTTCTAACAATTGACAATGCACCTGGCCATCCTCCTACTACAATTTCGACACAAGTGTGAAAGTGATATTTTTGCCACTAAACACAACTAGTTTGCTTCAACCGATGGATCAGGGAATCATCAAAACATTTAAAGCTTATTACACAAGAAGATCATTTGTGCTTCTGCATGAAGCTATGAGACAGAACAACGAGCTCTCTGTTGAAGATTTTATATGAGACAGAACAACAAGCTCTCTGTTGAAGATTTTTGTAAACACTTCAATGTTTTAGATTCTTTGAGAATCATTGGACAATCTTGGAATGAAATTTCACAAAAAACTTTGAATGGTGTTTGGAAAAGGTGTGTCTATTTTTTTCGCTACTGAAACTCAAACGGAATCAGTGCCAGAGTCTGAAGAAATCACTGATGTGATTGAAGAAGTTGTCGGTTTTGCCAGAGAACTCAATTTAGAAGTAGATAGTCATGACGTTCAAGAACTACTGGATTTGCACAAGTAATTGATGAGCTCATTGAAATGCATGAGCAAGAGCCAGACCTTAAAAACACAGATTATTTAGACCCAGTTGACGTAAAAGATGTAATGATGCTTAGAAACATAAAAAAAGGCCTTAGTTTAATTGAACAAGGCTTACAAATTTTGAAAAACATAGACTCCAACGATAAGAGTATTTCTAGCACAGAACAAAAAAATTAGCGAATAACGAGAAAATTCTGCATGAAAAGAAAAAATTTCAATTCATCATATTCTTCTTCAAAATTACTTCTTTGGAATATGTATGTATATAATATAATTTTGTTGTATTATGTATTTAAGATTTTTATGCATAAACAATTTTCTTTTAAATTTTTAATTTATTTAGTCTTTGGTCCCAATTAAACAAGATTCCTATATGATTGTATGTAAAATTATACCACGACTTATGCGAATTCAGCTTACATGGTTATCTCCCAGTCCCACCTATCACGTAAGTACGGAGTATTACTGTATATACCAGATTAACAATTTTTGTTCTCATCGCTTAGTAATATGTAATGACAATACCTTACACTCACAAAAATACAGAATAAATATTGTCATTAAGGTTTTTAAATACCTTAGGTCTTGTTAGAATTTAAATATTAAAAAATACTTTATATTGATGTTAATATTAGTAGTGCATGAAGTTAAAGGTAGATATTGTTTGGTTAAGAAAATTAGTTTCAAGTAAGACAGTTGTTAGAGATTAAAACCAAATATATTGAAATTATTTTAAAACACATTTTTCTGAAACCTCTTCTACTGAAAATTTACTAGTTTTAAAATATACTGAATCTTTTATTTCTTGATTAAATAGAATTATTTATAAAATATTAATTCCAAAGCATTCCTTTTCACCCATGCTCAGATTTTATTAAGCAGAAAAAAGTCCCAGAATAAAAGGAATGGGATCAAGATATATCTATTTTCTACAGTGCTGTGCAGAAGAAAATACTGTGAGAGCAAAGTCGAAATAGGTGAAGAAATATTGTGCAAGAATTAGAACTCATCAGCACTATGTGTTATTTTGTGCAGTAGCTAAAAATGAATATATATTAAATGTAAAAACTAAATGTTACTTATTAAATTGAAGGTTGTATGTTTCTTTAAATAAAATATTTTAAAAACGTAATCAAAACATTATGGTCTCATTTTAGCAAGGTGCATTATGATAACATTTTTCATATTGAAGCTCTGGTAAGATATGTTTGACCTCTTTCTAAACTGTATGAATTATCTGAAGTGATATTTATTTATGTAGTTAATTTGATAGACAAAACCATACTGAAAGTATTTATTATAAAGTTTTATGTAACAGTAAATTCTTATATACTTTAATATAATAATCATAAATAAATTATGATCCTAATAATATAATAATGATTTCAGATGTATATCATTATATATATATATATATATATATATATATATATATATATATATATATATATATATATATATATATATAACAAATATATACTGATAAATATTCCTTCACGGATGGAGAAATATAATGAATAGTTATTATCTGGAGTACATTCCTTCATTCTGTAGTGCATAAAATCGCAGTTCTGACGTTTCGCTAGAATCTCATCTAGTATTGACAAGGTGAGCCCAATGACAGTTGAAGAGGGAAAACCAATTTCACTCTTCAACTGTTTTTCGCTCATCAACTGTTGTTGGCTTCATCTCTTGAATGCTAGATGAGATTCTAGCGAAAGATTGGAACTGCGATTTTAAACACTGCAGAATGAACGGATGTATTTTGGATAATAACTATTCATCATCATCATCCTTATATATATATATATATATATATATATATATATATATATATATATATATATATATATATATAATTAGTATTATTGCATCAAATAAGTCAACAGAAAAATATAAAACCTTTAGAGACACAGTCAAATATTTAATAATAATGTTTTACATGCACAAAATAACCATTTTACTGTGAGTAAAGAAAGAGAAGGTGCTTAAATAATACTATTTCCTAAAATGGGGTTGAGCAATAATGCCCCAGAAAGGTCTTTTACCTGACGTACAACCAGCCACACCCAAAGAACATTTTGATTGGGCTGAAAAACCACAATGGAACGTCTTCAGGTTTAGCAAGTCGTACTTGCAGGGTGCAAGTAGTGCTAGAAACAGAGATGCGTCTCTGATAGACACAGGGGAGAGAGAGAGAGAGAGAAAGAGGGGCTTAGAGGGAAAGAATCTGTGCAACATCTACATTGAACTCTTTGTTATTTTTATTGCAAACTGAACATAACTTTTACTTAGTTCATAATACAATTAATTAACCTGCTGTTACATATAATTTGTACATACATACATTTCAATATAATTTTAATTACAAAAAAAACAAATCAGATGATTTAGAAATATAACGGAGAAAGGTATGTGAAACAGATTTGAACCTAATTAAAAACATGTTGTAGCTAATTTATTAATGTTTTAGAAAAACTTTTATTTAATATTATTTGACTTCAAACTACTAGTTTTTGACTAAAAACGCTTGGACATATGTTACACTTGCCTATAGTAGCACATACTTTTTTAATTATTGAGGACGGCTGTTTTGAGAGATGTGTTTCATTGTCAACTCACACTGTAGAACGTTGTGGTCTGAGTTAACAATGGGACAACTCTCCCATAATAGCTGTTTTTAATAATCAAAAAAGTAAGTGCTAACATAGTCAAGTAGCATACTAATATATGTTTAAGTATGTTTAGTCTTATTTAATATAGTTCATGTTGTAACTGGATAAGGATAAAGTATATACAAAATAACATGTAAAATAAAATTATATGGAACATTATTATATAATAATATAATACCTAAAATATTTTTTATTAAACTGTACTAAAACATACTCATTTGACAATAAAATTAAATTATATATTGAACAAAATAAAATCTATGTAATCAATGTAATGAATACAAATTAACCTAAATGGTTATATGAAATATTTTTTTAAAAAACTGTTAGTTTATCTATAACGTTTATTAAAGTATAAATACTTTTATAGCTATAGAAATTTAATTTAGCTATAGAAATACAGTAGAGGAAAATAATTATTTCTTTAAAGAGAGATTTGAAGAAAAATTGAATTTAATAAAAAATTTAAAGATAATTATTTTGAGAGTAAAATGTGAAAATTTGTTTGTTTTTGTTATTTTCAAGAGAAAAATAAGAAATAAACAAATGACTTATTTTTCTTAATCTTACAGTATAATAAATATGTAGATATTTACTTCTCCACAAAAATAGAAAATATTAATTTTTCACAAATTTAAGTAGTAAAATCTAGCTCAAACTAATTTATTTAAAAAACAATTTAAAAGTAAAAAATGTGTATATTTATTTTAAAAGTAGTAGAAGTAAAAAAGTAGCTACAATAATATAAAGGAATGTATTTGCACTTTCAACATTCTGCAAAAATAGCATACTACTTTTTGCAAAATTAGTAAATATTATTCTATATTAGAGTATAGTAATGAGACCATGTATATTCATTTCCACTTTTTTTTATAACGTATTGTCTTAATTCTCCAACCTCCATAAAGTTTATAGATTCCGAAATAAAATTTAAGATGTTCAACATGGGTTATATTTAATTAATTTATTTACCTAAAATTATACAATAAATGTCACATAGTAGAAATATTCAGATAGTAAAGTTAAAAATATTTATGCCAAATCTTAGAAAAGTTATGATTTAGGGAATTTATTAAAAACTTTTCACTAAACACTTGTAAATATTTATAAACTTGCCTATAATAGCACTTAATTATATTTGTTGAGGACGTCCGTTTCGGCTGAGTTACGGTCTGAGCTGACAATGGGACAACGGCCGTCCTCAACAAATATAAGTAAGTGGTACTATAGGCAAGTTTATAAATATTTACAAGTGTTTAGTGAGAACTAGTAGCTCACGTGAAGATGGAATCAACAAATATAAAAACTATTATATTACAAACTGTTATACAGGTAAGCACAAAAATAACTGTTATTTGAGTAGCATAGTATCAATGCAGGGTAGCTGTCACTGATGCCATTTTGTAGGTTAGACCATCCATTTTTATTAGCAGTGAACCGTGCAACATCCCTTGTTTGCTGTGAACAGTATTTCAAATTAATGATCTAAAATCCTTGTTGAAGAAAGCTTTTGAAGAGAGTTCGATGTCGATCATTATGGTTAGGTACCTAATATCCGCAATACTTCTTTGGGTAAATTTGTTTCATACAACTGTATCAGTTACAAAGAATATGTTGACTGGTCATCCTCATACTGCACAAACTCTGAAAAATGTTGTCAGTGTCAGAGCCTCACCTCTTCGAAGTTCTCACCGCTCCACTAGATAGCTTTCTCCGTCCTTGAGCATGTCATGTGGCTTGCTACAGTACATTCTGAACTGTGAGTTAAAATTCCATCCTTACAAGATTATGGTTGTTTAGAAGCGCCATGAATGTGATTTTTTGTGAGAGGTTTGCCAATTATAATGGTGTTTTAATGATCAGTGATGAAGCTCACTTTGATTTTAATTGATCTGTAAAGAATCAGAACTGCTGTTGTTGGCCAGCTAAGAACCAACAAGAAGTGGATCAAAAATCCATTTAGGTTTCAATAACTGGTATTGTTGGACCTTATTTTTTTGAAGAGAAGGGTACAAGTATGACAGTTTATTCTCAAAATTATGTGGCAGTGCTATTCAATTTTTGACAGTTACAACCTAAAGCTTTAAGAATCAACATGGCAGAAATGTGGTTTCAACAGGATAGAGTCACTGCCCACAAGCGTAATGCATAAAAGTCGTTAGAGAAATGTTTTTGCAAAACGTGATTTTACATTTCGGCAATCTTTATTTGCCTGCACACTTGCCAGATCTGTCAACAAGCTACTTCTTCTTATAGGGTCACTTAAAATTCAAAGTGTACTGTCGCAAATCTCGCCCACTCAAAGATTTCAAAGCTGTATATGTGAAGAAATTGCTGCAGTTTCACAGGACACTTTGAATAAAGTTATGGAGAACTTTGAAGGGAGACTTTTAATGTGTATGAACGTAGAAGGATGCCATACCTCCAAAGTAACTTTTAAAATTGGGTATTTTTCTAATTGTTTTGGTAATAATAAATTCATATTTCATTAAAATAAACTTAATTATAGCATTTAAAAGTCCATGCGTTTTTTGTGTGCCACCCTTTATATTAATACTGCAAATCTTTACAGTATTTTTGGATAATAGTGAATAGATGTTTGCATCTATCATCCCCTAAGGTGTGTTTTAATGTTTTTAAAACTTACAACAGTTTAACAGCATTCAATATAATTCGTTTATTATTATAATTATTACTAAAATACCTTAATATATACTATAGTTTATTCAAATTGATTCAGATAGTTTCAAGAATCATACTGTTTGAGTATGTCAATTCGGCCGTTTTATATCTTACAAGCTTTTTACTGAATACTCTAGATTATTTGAATGCTTTACTCAATTCCTAAAATAGAAATCCTAAAATAGAAATTAGCTAATTTGGGGTATAAATTAAGGGAAATATACCTTCATTCCTATATAGAGTAAGAGCTTGGTTTTTTTAAAAAATCCATTTGGTATTCATTTTTTTTACATCTTTTATTTGATTCCTAAAGCTACTAAATCCTCCTTTAACTTGAGCTACTACTTTTACACTTATAAACTGTAACATATAATAATATGTAAACACTTGCCTTTAGTAACACTTACTTTTTGTATAACAGAGGGTAGCCGTTTCAGGAGATGGATTTTATTATCAACTCCAAACACCCCAAAGAGTAATAGCAAAGGAAACTAGTTGTTTGGGACATACAAACCTCTACAACAACATTCCAATTCAAAAACTTTTCTAAAAATGTGCAAAGACAGCACCATATAAAGCCACATATGAAATCATTAGCCTAAGAAAACCAATTACTTTACAACATTATTTCACTTACTGAAACACTTTTTAAACCCTAAAAGACTGCCTGAAAATGGGTACTCTGATAGCTAGCATCTTTGAAGAAATATTTATTTACCACATCAAGAAAACCACATTTTACCGAACAAATACTGCAACAACATTAAGTATTGACACAGATTCACTGATGACACTACCACCTTATACAAAGAAAACAAACACCAAACCTATGTATTAAAAAATCTCAATTCCTTACTCCCTTAACTAGCTTATACAATAAAGGAACAATAATTTCTTTAACCTAACAAACACATGCACAAACAAACATACAAATTTACCATGTATTGTTAAACTACCAACACAACAGTACAATACATAATTCTTCCAACCACTCTATATTTGTCTCATGATTAATTAAAACCCTTTAAATTATTATAATTGAAATGATGAATTATTGAAAATTGAAACTACGAACAATCAACTGTTACAAATATGTTCATGAAGAAAAAATACAAAGAATTACACAAAGTATGACATATAGAACAAACTAGTGGTTAGAGCATATCAATAATCGATAAACTATATTATCAGGTAAACATAAACTCAATAAACCAACACCAAAACCCACCTTGACAAACCTTCAAAATACGAAACAACATAATTCAGATTATTCAAAACACCCATACTAACCAACACCTTTCATAAATATTATTACAAAACCGCATACTCTATACACAACAACCTCAATAAACAATTAAAGCTCAACATTACAAACAGAGATATATATCACTAAAACACTTGTAAATGTTTTACAACTTCCCTATAGTAGCACTTAGGTATATTTGTTGAGGATGGCCGTTTTGGGAGATGTTTCCCTCAACAAATATAAAAAAGTTGTAAAATATTTACAAGTGTTATAGTGAATACTAGTAGCTCATGGGAAGATAGAATCAACAAATAATATAAATATATATATATATATATATATATATATATATATATATATATATATATATATATATATATATATACAGTAAACTCCTGAATATCCGTGGAATAGGGTGGCCCGGCAACGCCGGATAATGAATTCCCCGGATAATCCGCTATGAACAAAAAATATGCAAATGATCGATAATCGATTATTATACCATAAGTTACACAAATAATGACCCCGGTTAATGCAATTCACAAATAATCTTTAGAGGACAAAATAAATACAGAAAATAATTTAAAATGTCGATGTATTTGACGGATTATAACATGTACTTTTATATGTCTAACTATTTACAATACGTACATAAGTATATGTCAAAAGTAAGTATGTATGTACATATGTAATTTCCTTTACACATAATACTTTCACTTTTTAACAAAAAAATCTGTCACTTTCGTCTCTTTTTTTGTGAGCATTGATTTAGCTTTAATATGCGATCTATGTTCCTTGAGAACCATTTTGTCGCACAGTGAAGAGTCGTCTTGCCCCAATTATTGTCCGTTGTTTTCATCTCAAAAATTTTATTTCTACCATATACATGTTTATTTGGGACATAAAACAGTGTATTAGACATTAAAATGTTGTTTTATTTATCGGTTTACAACAAAAAAAAGGAAATTTACATAAAATATCAACTAATACAAATGATAAAATACTACTTGACAAAAAATAAAATTCAATAAAAAAGACTGAGAAATAAGAATAACTCATAAAAATTCAAACTACCTACTACTTATTTTAGTATAATAACCACTCAACGTTCAACGTGGAATGTTTGTTTCTACTTGTTTCACAAAGCCATACAGATCAATAATGTATATGACAGACATGGATAATGCGTATGTCACGTCCTAGACTATTTATAGCCGAGATTAGCTGACATTTGTTTACAATCTTATGATACAAATTAGGTTTGTGGACGTCCAAGCATTTTGTCATTGTCTCTTATATACAGTAGTATCTTCCCAACTTGAGTTGGTTCATTCAGTCTAACAGGACAGTTATCGTTTATCATTGCGTTATTTGAAATAGCTTAGTTTATTTTTATGATCGTTGTTTTTACTGGATATTGTGCTGCATTGAGTAGTTAAAAAAAAACAATAATGAATCTGATTGGATATTTGTAAAACAATGGCAGACCCTGGATAATCTGCAAAACGGTTAATCCGCCCACGGATAATCGGGAGTTTACTGTATATATATATATATATATATATAAAACTCCTCTTGTGCTTATGAATTAATATGCAGTTCATGCTCCAGTTTCTAGATAGGCCAAACAGGAAGGTTGTTTTATCCATGTAAAAGCATATAAAATCATATAAAAACACTAAAAATTCGAAACATTAAATCAAATTGTGTTGAACTTCCCATATCTACAAACCGCAACTATATAAACATCAAAAATACAAATTCTAAACAAACTCAATAAAAGTAGACAACTCTACACAACTGAACTGTATGAAATGTACAGAAAATTTAAATTACACTAAAGACACATATACCAACACCCGGTTTATAATTCACAAACATATTTTACATCACTATCGTAAAAGTCCCTACAAATTATTTAGAAGAGCAATCACAGACCTCCCCCTAAAACTACAACATCACCCCTTTCTAGCCTGAAACAACGAAAGTGTGGGATTCCCATATCCTGTCTTGTTTTAACAAAAAAAGTATATTTTAGGCGAGTGTTACATTTTATTATATGTTGAAGAGTATAAGTGGTTACTAGTGGCTAAAGTTGAAGATGGAACCAAATAATGCATACATAAGATATATATTACTAATTTTTTTTACATCATAATTTTTATTGTTATTTCAACATAATTTCTAAAATTATTCAAACTTTAACTTTTGGATTTCGTTGTCAATGAAGATTGGTGAAACTTTAAATGACTTTCCGAATTTTACAAAAGTTAGGAAAAACCTACTCAGCTATAATGCTTTTGTTTACACTAACTGATGTTCGTCATTGTCTAGGTTTGCCATTCGGAAACATTACTGAGCTGTGACATCAAGTAGTAACATAATAATTGACAACCTATAAAATGCAAACGAAATAATAGAGGGCGGTTGGTAAGAGAAATTATTCCTGTTCATGTACATTAGCCAAATCTCAAATAAATTGCTCAAACATTTCAAAAAAAGGTTTCAAGACGGCTTTTAAAACTAACAACAAACTACAAAACAAATATACAAGATAACATGAACAAGAAAAAAAATACTTAAAAATTACCTTACTAAGTGAATACATAGGGCTTACTTGCTGACTTGTTTCGAAACAATCGTTCCTTTTACGAAGCAAAGCCTCTACTGGCAGCTTACACATTAGGTATAAAGGATGTCAGGATGGATTTATGACTGTGGAAGGGCTGGGTTATTTTAGTTGTGCGCTATGTAATGGAAAAGGGAGTTGGCCTCAAAATGGGTGTGGTCATTTAATATGTTTTCATAATCCGTAATGTTTCTTTATCTCATATTTTTTTAAAGTTGTTAGTTTTTTACGTTGTTTTAATGTATGGAGTATGTTTAAATTAGTAAGTATGCCCGTGTGTGTGTTGCGTGTTTTTTAGGTGTCTTGCGTAGCTGGATTTTGGGTTTCTTTGGGCAATGTGTTCTTCGAAGCGTGTATAAAATGACCTACCGGTTTGGCTGATATAATAGCTGGGACAATCATTACATGTTAATTTATAAATACCGGATAGTTTGAATTAGTTTGTTTTTGAAAGGGTTGTATATGCTGTCTTGAAGTGTTTGTTGTTTTGTAAGATATTTGGTAGTGAAGTTTTGTGAATGTGGCAGCTATTTTGTGTGTTTTTGTTGTGGTATGTGAGGGATATGTATTTGTTGTTTTTGTGTGGTTTGTCTGCATGGCTGTTTGGTGATGTTTTGATGAAGAAGAAAAAAAACAATAACTCAAAACGTTATATATACACAAATCAAACTAGACAGACTGTAAAAAATTGTACATTGGACAAATTGCAGTTTTCTACATATTCAAAGAAGGCATATACTGTAGTAACATGTTGAGTGCTTAACAACATTGTGTTGCCACAATGAACTTCTTCCACGCTTTGAGTGACGACTGGTTTTTGACAATTTATTTTTTTGCTTTAATGTGTGCCTATTAAGTCTAAAATGAAGCATTTTATGGTTGAAATTTAAGCCTTAAGTGATTGCCAATTAGCTCTACTTTTTGTTTTTTTATTTGGTTGAATCTTTTAATCGAAAGCTGTACAAGAACCATTAATGTTTACATATTTATTATTACCTTCTTTAAAATTAAGGATATTCATTTTAAATAATTGTAAAATGTCAAAACCTAGCATCTGAAAAAAATAATTTTTACTTGTTTGAAAATTGGATTTAGAGTTGGATTTAGGCGGACTGGAACTGTACAAAATTTAGTTATGTGGTAATTATCACCAAGTAAAGTTTTATTATAATACAAAAGGTATTTTTTAAAAAAAGTTTGAATCATAACTTACAGTTGTGTAGAATGTACCTAGGGAAAGATTGCACAATATACTTGTTCTAAGCCAATACAAAAACCTAGTTTTATGAATGTTTAGTACAAAATTAATTATAAATATTAATTTTAATTTTAGGATGTATTTATACTTAGTCCTACTAAGTAGGACTAATTAATTATATAATTAAACTGAACAAAATTAGCTCTAATGCGACTTTTTAGCAGGAGATTAGTGGCAATAGCAAGAAAAAGAGTTATTGATTCATGGAAATAAGTTGATTACTTTGCTGTTGGGAAACCCCTGCACCACTGCAGTAACTAACAAGGGTCAAAATCAATATGAGATCAACTCACCTTTTGCAAACCACATAATAGAAACTAGTCACATTATACAGATATCAATCATGCCTTGAAAATTCCACACATGACCACATCTCATCATAATAGAGCAGGGATGCACAACCCGTGGCCCGCATGAGGCCCCCGACATGTTTTTTTTTGTGGCCTGCAGGCCACTCAAAATGTAGCTTTTGAATTTAGTGAAATGTAATGCTATTCCATAGAGAAAGGCATAAGTGAGCATATTATATTCATATGTACATTGTACAACCAGTTGTGACATAGTTATGGAAATATTTAATCTTAATGCACTTTAAGTGTATGAGTAACGGAGAAGATTATCACTTGCCGAGATTGTAAGTAAGACATTCTGTGACAGACATTCATTGACACATGTTGTATTAATGCCACACTCCGCATTGTTTGCCAAGTACTTACTTGCAAAGCAGGAAATGGACCCGTAGCTGTTTACGTATAAAGTTTTTCATTACTACATCAATATATTGATGAATCATTTCCTGTCGCCAAGTATTCGTGATAAAGTTGCTGTTTTTTTCATCACTCTTATACTTGATGACAAACTGAATTGAGTCAGTTGTTTATTAACACGAGACCAGTATAGATGTGTGGTAGTATAGTACTCATTGTGAGAATTCATCAGTTGTGCCGATAACAATTAATCCCTTGTGATAGCTCGATTCAAAAATGTCAGTGTCAAAAAAACGTAAAGTTGAAGAGAAAAGTGTTTTCAAGATAAGTGGACGGAATTATATTTTTTTATTCATTATTGAAATAAGACAACTTGTATTATTTTCCAAGAAACTGCTGGTGACATGAAAGATTTCAATTTAAAAAGACATTATGAATGTAAGCATTCAAAAACAGCAATATAGTAATTTTACAGGGCAAATGAGAAAAGACAAATTAAACAATTTGGTAAAGAAATTAAAAAGCCAACAAAATCTGTTAAAAAATGCCAGTAAAAATTTAGAATCAGTTAAAGCAAGCTACAAAATTTTGAAAATATTAATGAAACATTTGAAACCTTTTGCAAATATAGATAATGGTAAGGATAGTTTAATGGCCGTAGCTTATATTTTATTTCCGGATAAAACCCAATTAGTTTCACAGATTAGCCTAAGCTGAATGACATTAGGTCAAAGAGTGGAACATATGTCAACCTACATTGAAAATTCTTTGAAACAGAATCTCCAAATTCAAGTGGTTTTCGATCGTGTTATATGAAACTGTTGACATTTTAGATACAGCCCAGCTTTGCTATTTTTGTACAAGGTGTTGATACAGATTTTAACATCACTGAAGAGCTATTAGGTTTGGTCCCTTTGAAGGGCACAGCTACAGGTTTCAATATTTACCATAAAAGTTTTTGAATATTTTGAATTGAAAGTGTGTATGGATAAACTGTGTGGTGTGGCAACTCATGGTGCTCCACCATTGATTGGGTAAAACATAGGTTTAGTGTCATACCTTGATCAAGATTGTAGTTTATATGGAAAAGAGCTCATAACTTTTCACTGTGATCTTCATAGAAAAATTTGTGTTCGAAATCATTACAGATGGGTCATGTTATCAAAGTTTTTACCAAAGTTGTAAATGCTATTCGTAGGAAAGGATCTGTCTATCGCTAATTCAAAGAATTTCTCGATGATATCGAAAGTGAATTCGAAGATGTACTTTATTATACTCATATTCAGTGGTTGAGTACTGGCAAAGTTTTAAGAAGAGTGTTTAGTCTTCGTGAAGAAATTGATATTTTTCTTTCTGATCGTGGTATTATGGTATTAGAATTTAAAACTAGAGACTGGTTATGTGACTTAGCATTTTATGTCGATATTATGCATCGTATGAACAAATTGAATACCAAACTTCAAGGCAAAGACAATTTAATTCACTTGTCAGTGAGTCTTATAAAAGTGTTTGAAAAGAAGTTGTCACTGTGGGGCGCCCAAGTGGGAAATGGAGTTCTGGTTAATTTCCCTTCGCCTACTGAAATAAATTCAATAGATGCTGATAACACGTTGGACTTTCGAAATATAGCAATATAATACAATGTTTGAAGGAAGATTTTGAAAACAGATTTCATGATCTTAATAAATTTGAAAAGTTATTTGAAATTTCTGCATCGCTGTTCAGTGTTGATTGTATGGATACATCAAACAATATTCAAATGGAACTTATTGATCTGCAGCACATGATTCAGTTAAAATCAAAATTCTGTGCAGTTCCATTATTAGACTTCCACAAAAAATACTTGCCTGTAGAAATGGTTGATCTGGGAGAAATATTTTTAAAATTTTGTATGTGTTTGGTAGTACTTTCATTTGTGAGCATGTATTTTCGTTAATGAAATCTATTAAATCAAAAGCTCATACACATTTAAGTGATATTTATTTGAAATCAAGATTGAAAATAGTAACTACAAACAATAAAATAGACATTGAACAATTATCAAAAGAAAAACCGTGTCAAATTTCTCACTAAAATAAACACTTTTCAAAATTCATTTCATTTTTTGATTTTCAAGTTTAATTTTGTTTTATATTTTCAATGCTGGTGTAGTATGATTATCAATTGTAGTAAACTTTAAATACTTGCAAGTATCAACATCGTAATGTTAACAAGATGGAGGCTTTGATATTTGGATACGTTGTTATAGGTATGTAGGCTATCAGAAATTACTAAGTGGCTGTGTATGTATAGGGTGCACGCTTATATTATAATTTAAAATGCAAGATATATTATTTGAACGTTAACCACGACTAGATAAAACGTATTCCAATTGTTGAACTTGAGAAATTTTAATCCTGCAGCCTGGCTAGAGAAAAATGAACACTTAATTGGACCACCTTTCTAAAAGATTAGGCACCCCTCTAATAGAGCAGTATAAAATTTAAAAGCATTCCAAACCACAAAATTAAAAAAATATTAAATGAACCAACCCAATACAGATTATAGAAAATCTGTTCCATAACCACTACCGTTTTAGCTCAACAATGTGTTCCAGCTGTCAAGCTTAGATACTGATGATGAGATTTCTTAGTGAAATTAAAAATATTATGTCTCAGTAACTTTTTCATAAATTTACTTAAACTATAAGTTCACAAAGTCATTACTAATGAGGTACAATGTTACAAAGCTCTACTTATTGTAGAAAAAATTCTCTTCTTCCTAGTTTTATTATTTTCCTTTTACATTAATGTCCAATTACACGATTATTGCTTCCTATTCATATTATCCGTTGATTGTTTACATTAGAAAAAAAATTGTAATTTATAAAACTGTTACTCTAAAACATTGTTGAACAATTGATCCAAATCAATATGAATAGTAAAAATAAAAAAAACAGTAAGGTTAAAATTTCTTCCCTTATTTCCATATTTGTATAACCACATATGTGGGTAATATTATAGTTTCAAATAAAATTTGTAATAGGTTGAATATAAAGAGCCCTGATATTGTTCTTTTGTTGTTGAATATGTGTAAGGAAGTTTGTGATAAATATAGTAATTCTAATATATTATAAAAGAATATTCAAAATAAAAAAAAACATTAGAAATATTAGGAAACGCTTTTATCCTTCAGGGATATTTCTATTATAAAGAATTACAGAATACTGAAGTGAATAATGAACCAAATATAAAATATCAAAATCCTGTTGCTATTCATGACGAGCTGGTTGTTAATTACTTATTACATTTTTGCTATTACTTGTGACCAGACTTTTTGTTAACTAAAAGTTGTTAAATTGTTAACTTACACTTGAAGGAAACGTTTTCGTTTTACGACTTCTTCAGCCCTGTATTTTTGCTGCTGGGAATGCTGCAGTTGGGCTTCCTCGGTACCATTTTTTTGAAAGTTAGAAGTGATGTGATTGAAGAGTATCTGTGACCTGTGCCGTGTTTGTTCATTTAAGATGTCATTTTTATATGTGTTGCAATGTCTATATATTTCATACTGTTCTAGTGTGTTTAATTTATGGCCGTTGTTGCATGTGTGGAGGATGCTTATGTTATTTTCCATACTTTTGCATGAGTGTTTAGTGTCCATGAGGTGATTTGCGATGGTGGATTCTAACTGTACATTATAAATCCACACTATGAGACACTGCACACTACTAATGAATCCACCTTTGCAAATCACCTCATGGACACTAAACACTTAAGCAAAAGTATGGAAAATAACATGAGCATCCTCCACACATGCAACAAAGGCTATAAATTAGAGACACTAGAACAGTATGAAATATATAGGCATAGCAACACATATAAAAATGACATCTTAAATGATCAAACACGGCACAGATCACACATACTCTTCGATCACATCACTTTTAACTTTCAAAAATATGGTACCAAGGAAGCACAACTGCAGCATTCCTAGCGGCAAAAATTCAAGGCTGAAGAAGTCGTAAAACGAAAACGTTTCCTCCAAGTGTAAGTTAATTATTTAACAACTTTTAGTTAACAAAAAGTCTGGGCACAAGTAATAGCAAAAGTGTAATAACAAAAGTACAAAAATATAAGCAAATGTAATATGGCATATTTTCTTTACATGGGGTATAAGAGGAGTTAATTGTTCAGAGAGATTCTCCTTTATTTTATTTTAGCTTTCCCCATCTATATATAGGCCTATATATATATATATATATATATATATATATATATATATATATATATATATATATATATATAAGTGCAATATATTATTATAAATTCTATTATAATATTTCTTTGGAGTACAAAAAGCTTTTAAAAATGAAGATCTTGAGAAAGCCAGGGTTTAACATACTCTCTACACTGTTATTTTATAAATTCAGATATTGTTAGTTTTTATCTTTGATAAAGCTAGACCAAATTTGTGTCAAGAGATTATCCCGATGTCTAACTTAATATAACTAAAGCAAATTTCACAAGAAAAAAAAATATGATACAAAAATAAAAACATGAAACCCCTCTAAACAGTTCATAAACAGTGTCTTACAAACAAGATTATATGTTAAAAAGTTATATGTTTGTGATAGAATCACTAATGATGATGATGTGATAGAAACTTGTTTGAAATTAGTTTTATAATTGTGAGTTATATATTTCTTGTGTTTATAACGTTAACTCACAAGCCAGCTTGAATAGTGTTTATAAGATTAAGTTAGATTGCTAAAAAAATCACTTGGAGAACAGAAATTTAACAACATGGTTCTGTCAAAATGATCCTAAATGACTTCCATCTTTTATAAGATCACTTATAAATAAATCTGTGGTGGAAAAATGAAAAAAAACAAAACAAATATAGATCGATATATGGTGCTAATTTTATAATTTCCATTAAGTACTGACATTATAAAAGTTCAGATTAAACATAAATTCAGAGGCAAGTTGATTCTTTTAATTAATATAAAACCACTTAGTATTATGACTTTCATCATGATTGCTACTTTTAGCACAAAATTTATTTTTATTTCTGTTTTTAACAATAACTTCAAAGTTAAAAGAAATATTTTGCAAAGATTTGATCAATATTTAAGAAATACATTCAAGTTATTTCATTCCAAAAATTAGGTAGGATCAGATATTACCTTATAATTTTATCAGGACAGAAAGATTAACCATTAACAAAAAAGTTGCCAACTTACTTGGGCTCTGAAGATGAAGAAGATGGTTCACCTACCAACCGCTCTGCAGTAGGTTTAAATGGAGGGTAAGGGTGAAGTAAAGGTAGAGATTCATCCAAATCTGGCAATGCTTCTGAATCATCTAAAATTTAGCCAACATTAAAACATATTTATGTGTACATACATGAAATAACAAAAACCCTAATTCTATATAAATGTTTGTTTTTAGTCTATGGTTTTCAATATACAATGATAATAGTAGTAAATATAATAATAATGTATTTGAAATACTTAAAATAGCACTATACAAATATCATAGTACAATAGAAATTATTGATAGTTTATTCAATACTATAGTTTTTATAAAAGAAGGCGGGTTCAGAAAGTAAACATTTAATGCTAGGTAACAATTGTAAAATGGTCAGGAATTGTATTTATTGAAAAAAAGTAGATAAGCTTTTAAATTAATGAATAACTTATTTTTATACATAATCCTGACTAAGCTCAATATATTTTGGGTATCGAAGTATACATTTTTAATTTCCTTCTGTAGAAAAATATTCCGCTATCTTATGAAGTGAAGTGTTGATAAAGCTCTTGTGTTGTAAAAACATTGACAAAATGTTGCTTTTTTGATGAAGTGTTGAAGTTGTAGAAGTCTTTATAATGTTGGGTTTAAATTGTTTGTTGAGGTTGTGTGTGAAGTAGATTATTTTATAATTAGATTTATGAAAAGAGTTGGTTATTTCATGAGTTTTGGATGATATGAATAGTAGTGTTATGTATTTTGTTAGTTTATCAAATGGATGTTTTAGTATTTGATTATTGAGTTTTTTTTTCAGAGAGTAAAGTAACTTATCATTGATGTGTTGAATCCATTGGCATATGCTATGTCATTCAATTCTTGGTGGTGTACTTGTTTTTCTAAAAGTGTTTTTAACTCTTGAATTTTGTAGTTCATTACATTAAGTGAAACTCAATTAATCACTTTAACATTAGTTTATGACTATCCGAACTTTAATTTAAGTGTTTTTAATAGGTGATGTTTCATGGGGTTGTAAGAAGCAAGTTGGTGATGTTAAGGATGGTTTGAAAAATTATGTATAAGCGTTAATGAGTTTACAACATATGTTAAATTTGTTTATTTGTGTGTCTGTATGTGTTATTGTCGGGGCATGGAAATTAATGATTTTGTTTGTTTATGCTTTAAAAGTGTATGTTGGGTTAGAGTGTAAAGAATTGAGCTGTGTTAAAAATATATAACGATTTATAAAAACAAACGAACTAAACACAATAAAACACATAGCCTATAAAAATGGATACACACATTGAAAGACAACATAATGCACAAAAAACAATGTACACATAACACAACAAAAAAACAATAACATACAAACACAAAAATATATAACACTTATATATCACGAAAACACATCACAAAAAATAGCTTCCATGTTCCGTAAACTTAAATACAAAGTAGCATTTACAACAGCTAACACAATTAAAAAACACCTACACAGTTCAAAAACACACCAGGATAGACATGACAGGGCAGCCAAGGGCATATAGAAGATTACATGCAACAACTGTCCCAGCTCTTACATAGGACAAACAGGGAGAACATTTACCACAAGCTTTCGTGCTATGTGATCCTGTAGTTTCTCAGCATAAGAAGCATAAAACATTACTTTGTTTATTTGTTGGTCCTAGATGTTTTTATTGTTGTGTAAGACATTTTATCTTTGTACTGTACTTAATTTGGTTTTTGTTATTTCTTATTTATGGTTTTTTAGTGTATTTCAAAATCATTCCCGGTTACTCGGAGATCTGTGTTAACGGTGTCTGACTTATCAAGGTTCTATTGTATGCATATTTGATTTAATATGCATCTAATTTTCTATTCAACTTCCTACCTAAGTACGTAGCTAGGAGATATGATGGGCAATGGTGTAAACATAAAAATAAAATGAAAACCCTAGTTCGATTTTAACCTTTTTTATAAATATTATTTCTCGAATTTTGTAGTCAGTTACGTTCGGTGAATCTTAATTAATCACTTTAACAATAGTTTATGACTATCCGGACTTTAAATTTTGTAATTTTCAGTGTGGTGACACTGATGAAGATTGCCTTATAGCGATCGAAAACATTCTGTCTTAGTAAGTCTTAACAAATTTACAAAATTTATAGTTCGGATAATCATAAACTATTGTTAAAGTGATTAATAAATATTATTGTCACCATTTTAACCTGATAGTAATCTTGCAGCTTGAAATAAAATCATTAACATTATATTATTCGATAGCCATAGGTTTTTGATCCAGTTCTTTCAAAGAAATTTCTTATCACTTGGGACATTCAGTCATCACTTGGGACATTCAGTATTTTCTGTATTGTACATTAATCTCAGGCAAGTTCAAATGAAATAAAATGTTAATAGCAAGGATAAGTGTGGTATTTAGAATTAATATATTACAATAAATAAAATTAAGAAATTTTGAATAAATATTTAAAAAAATACACTTACATACTTATAGATTTTAAGTTAAACAATGCTGAAAAAAGCATATAGTTACCAGGGGAGGGATGATTGATGTGGTACAACTCTTACTACTTACTTAGTTGCTATTTGTAAGCAAACTAAAATTTGGATGACAATGATATAGAAAAACAAAAATAGTGGGGGGAGAAAGGATCCTCTCAGACAAAACACTTGTAGCTGGTTTAAGGATCACCTCACTGAAATTTAAATACCAGTTAAAAACATATGAAAGAAACATATATCAGTGGAAATTATCAGCATTCTGGGAGATGAACAAAACTCTTAGATTACAGCTGTTGGTGAAGAATGTTAGGGCACCTGGAAATGGGGCAATATTATTTGATTAGTGGGAGTATGGAAAAGGCATTTGGATCATTAAAAGTTCCATACAATTTCAAATGATAATTTTAACATTCATGGAAGAATTGGATCTACTAAGAAATACTGTTTCTAACATTGTGCTAATTAGACGTGACATGATTTACACCATTTTCTAAAAGATCATAAGTAAATAGTTTTTTTGCCAATTTGCTGCTGCAAATGGCCTACTTTGAAAGAGATTAGGTCCCGATCTCATTATGTAAGCATTACATTTTCCCTAAGGATACTTTTTAAATAGACAGTAGCCCTATATGTTTCAAATTGTATAAGTCCTTAAAATTATTTAATAACTTATTGTAGTTATTTATCCATGTTTAATATAAGGACAAAATTTACTGATTATTTTCTGATTTTAAATGTTTGACAAATGCCACTGACTTATTGTTTGTCTTTGCAGATATATTTCACACAAATGCAGTACATTTTTTTAATACTTAAATGGTTTTAGTCAAGTATTTAAAATATAAAAATAAACATTGAGGAAACTAATTGTTACACAGTTTCTCCTGCATATTAAAAATATATAATACCATTTTTCTAATAACTAATATCTTTACCTGGGCAGGATATTCCTGTGGAACAGTGTTGTATTTGGCTTGGACGGATCTCCTCATCACAACTCACACTTCCTGGTTTTTCATAACGAGATATGAGACAACTAATATTGCGAGTTTGTATCCCTTCTCCACAAGAAACAGAACACTAAAAAAATTTAATTGTCAAATTTTACTAGTCTTGTTTTAAAAAGAGGTACAGTAAAAATATTTATAAATATATTTTTCCTAAGAAATATCAAATAACGATATATAGTAACCACATTCAAAATGTTATGTTCTGTTTTGCAAGTATTCCAGAAAAACTGAAAGTTGTATGGTTTCTCACATGTGTTCCAATCACAACTCACTAGGATGATATTGACAATACTTTGAGCTGGCTACTTAGTTCTTGGATTTTAGATACAAGTTTTTACAATACATAAGAGGTTCTATGATAGTTTTGATCAGTGGTAAGATTTCTCAATGTGGCAAAGACGTAAATGAAAAAGTAGAAAATCCAACACAGGATCTACTAGACTTAATTTTCTCGATAATTCAAAATGAAAAGAAAATCCATATTCTGATTGAGCAATATTTCAGATCATAGTTAAAAATTTAGAAATAGTAATATCGAAGAAATTAAAAAAAAATAAGATATTATAATAATTGTACAATGTTTATATCTAGCTTGAAAGAAACAACTTATTGTAAGAGTTGTTTTATTGTGAAGAAGCAAAACTATATGGAAACTACACTTGCGGTAAGAAAAATATCTATGCTATAATAATTAATAAGACATTTTTATATTACATTATTTAACATTAAAATTAGCAGACAAAATATGGTTCGTGTGGTTAACAGATTAATAAGAACACCTTTGAATAAAATAGGATTGAGATTAAATTTACACGAATTAAAGAAATAGTCAAATTTAATGGACATGACCTTAAAATAATCAATGATATATTGAGAAAAAAAAATTTTTATTTAGATTAAAAAATATTTCAACATAATAACAAAACTGTAAATTCCAAATATTGCAACGTTAATGTCCTCACCAAGTCAGGTTGATGGACTGGACCTTATGGTGATGGTATTGGTTGGCTGATAAGTGAAAGGATGACCTTGCCTCTACCTAATTGGTTGAATAGTGTAAATAAAAGGTGTCTATATATATAATAAATGTAACAGACAAAATGTAGTTAGTCTTGTACTAATTTAGTATGAAGATGATTGTTTTGCAATCAGGTTTTAAATAAAAAGTTTATGTGGTTGAGAGGTTTTATTTATTTAACACATTGAGTGTGGTAGGAGTGCATGAATGCCCCTGCCCTACTGGAGCCCATGGTGATGGGCGTTCATGTACGCCCCACATCCTCTCTTAATTCATTGGTTCAGTGTGAGGTTAGCCATTACTGGGAAACATTGCATTGCTTATCAGTTATTGTGCCAGTCTTTGTGAACATTTCGGTGCGTTTTTTTGTTTGTTCCACTGTTGTTGTCGGATTGGGGACTGTGTTACTGTATTAGTGTTACTTGAAGTGTGTTATAGTTGTGTTTAATATATTTTGTACAATGAATATGGATAATGAGGTTGAATTATTGGAGAATGTCTACTCTGATGACGAAAATGGCACCGAGGATAACTCTGACGATGATGACGAGGGGTCTCCAACATGGCCACAATATCCGCGTTTCCCGGCAAATTGCCTAAATATTTGAACCCTATTTTTGAATAATGAATACTTATTTTTCATTCCTCTGTCATATCTAAGTACAAAAATACATTTCTTATCATTTTATATATATATATATATATATATATATATATATATATATATATATAAACAAGTGAAAGGCCTATTGACCCGACATTGTTTTAGAGGTATTTATATTTTCTTATCCCTGCAACACACTTATTATTTTTTGTTTTTTGTGTATACAATAAACAACAGAACTACATTTTCAAGTTCCATTTACCCACATAATAAGCTGACTGAAAAGAAAAGTGTTTTGGCACTTATCACGAAGAGACGTAAACGTGTCACTTGTGATTGATTTGTGAGTTTATAATTATTTTGTATATAGAAGGGAAGTGTAAACATATTATCTGTCTAATAAGTAATGCTTCAGATACGATAAATACTACACAAGATTTCATAGCAAGTTTTGAAATTTAGTAATTTACTTTTTGGAATTTACTTTTTAGTAAGGAAGAGTATCAAGGTGGCGGGGGAGGGGGGTTATATAGAATTTATTTTGGTATTTTTTAGAAATTATTATAAGCACTGTGTTAGAACTATTTAGATATGAATTACTTATTGACATTGTGTGTAAACTTATTTCTATCATTGTAAAATATTGTAAATGGCGGCGGGAAGGGTTGTAAGTACTTAAATTTGTTTTGTGGTACTTTCTCTATAACTATAACTAAGTGTTGTGACTGGAAAAAAGGTTTGTCGGTATCCAGCAACAATTGGGAGAGAAACCCAACAGTTAGACAGTCGACAACCATCACCTGAGGTACGAGAACCGGCACCACCGGCGAAGTATGCACATGAACATAACAGAAATAACGTCACCAAACTGACGAAAATGAATGCTCAGCCAACTTCAGATGACATATTGGATCCATCAACAACATTTTCAGTGCAAGTAATCAATAATATTTTTTCAGCAATTTTGATGCGCAACTATAAAACATTGCCGCACTCAACGTGTTAATATCAATAATTGCACCATGGTTGGCCCAAAGTGTGTTTAACAAAAATGAAAGTTTAAGAAAAAAGACACTATTGTTTGATCTTTTGAATATAGATTTGTTATTTATTAAACAAATAAAGTTAAAATTATTCCAGTTAGTTGTAAAAAAATAACTTAGCGCTTTTAAAGTAAACAAAAGTAACTATTTGTCCCCTAGATACATTTAAATAAATAATAGGAAAAGATTTATATTAAGTAGTTCAAATAAATATAATAGTTATAAGATATATCTAGTTTAAAATGGAAAAAATAAAATACATACACCTGACCATTCTCCAGCCAACCATGTTGGAGGGCAAGGTGTTGAGTTACACGGTTCTAATATTCGAGGTTTGTGTCCCCGACAAAAATGATCAGGTACCTGCAATAAAAAATTTAAATGTATTAGACGTTTCATAATGGACTAAAAGGGTATAAAGATTTTGAATTTTTATGCAACTTATTTAATAAATAACAATTACAACTCCTAATTATCCTTATTGCTTTGCTAAATTATTATTATGTATAAGTTAAACTGAACATGTTAGATAAAGTTGCCCAATGTTTTCTCTAATAGAATAATTATTTGGATGCAAAATTACTTACCTGAATCTATCTTGTCTAAATTATATTTCATTTTAAAATCAGAAAATTTAGTTTAATAAAATTTGAATTTAAGCTTGACTTGTGATGTCTCTGTACATACATGTACACACACATAATTTAATTTATGTTTAAATTAATTATCCTATAATATGGTTAAATAATGACTTTTGGAAACAAGGATACTGTATTTTATTTTATAAATTTATTTCAAGCTGAAGCTTTCCACTAATGAACATTATCAGTATTTTCAAAACTTATTTAGAACCTTATAGTTCTGTTGTAACACACTTTAGATGATGTTACATATTAAATTGGGAAGGTTCAGAAAACAAACGAGAATGTATTCAAAAATTTGTAATAATGTACAACTATATAAAAAAAATTGTAATGTATGAGAAATATTTTAATGAGATCTCTGGTTGTTAGTGACATCTAACGGAGAATTTTAAAACGTGTATTAAAATCGGGATGCGCCCCCCGGATGCGCGGTAGGTAGGAAGGTTGCTCGCAAATGCAATATAAGGCCTCTTTTAGCCAAAATGTAAAGAGCAACGGACGTGTCCGAGAGCAAGAAAAATTTTTATTTTGTTTTCAAAGTTTAATTTAAACCTCCTTTTAAAAACATGTTATAATCGTGAGATAGAAGACAGCGTACGCAACCAAGTACAAGATGGGACGCTGAAGTTACCGATGACATTTCCTGAAACTTTCCACGAGGAGGACGCGAGGTTACCAGATGCGAATGCAGCTAAGTGAACGATTTAAGACTTTAAAGATTTATTTCAAAATTTGAAACGTTATACAGCATAACTCAAACTAAAGAACCTTGAACGTTTCAATTCATTTACATAACAGTAATTTACGCACACTTTGGTGCAATTGTGTTCACCTTGAATTATGAAATTTGATTATAAAAAAAAGGGCAAGTAAACTCGAGTGTAGATTCATTTACAGCCATTGATTGATTAATTGTTTGTTAGAATGTTATCCTTAAAAATTCATAAATTAAATATTAAATGTCCGTAACTGAATGTCAAGAAATTTGTATCATGATTGTAACTTACCTTTTGTTTGCTGAATAAAAAGAGTATAATTTGCTTTAATTGCATTTAATCGAGTAATTATTTAACCAGCACACAATTCTTGCATTTCAAGTTAATAAGCCTTAAGATTTAATTTAATGAGACTCTGCTAATTTAAATGATTTAATCTTGTATTTTAAAGTATTACAATGTAACGGAGTTCTACCATCAAAGGCGTTACAGATAGACGGTTATTATTACGCCTAAACTGTAAGCTAGAACTTAAAATTAAAGCTTAAACTAAAAGAATTTAAATTTAATAATAACGTTACAAAATTGCACGACTCAGCTTGTTTTATTAACAACCGTTACAAAATGCGCAACTCTGCTTTTTGGGCAAAATTTGAAATGTAAAAATGTAGGCTGGCTGAAAGAAAATTAAAAATGGCTGCAAATGACCGATTTAATTAAATATATTCAAAAAAGTAAAAAAACCAAATTATTATTCATTAATCATTTAACAGTGTAAGTTTTATAAAATGTATAAATTGAAGGTAAAAGAAAGTGGCTTGTGGATTGTGTAAACAGTATTGGAAGATAGGGGAGAAACCAGTTTTAACCTGTTTTTTCTTGTATTGTAGTCAAGGTCAGAGACTCTTGTTGTTTGAAATATAAATCGTAATGTGCCTAGTGAAGTTTAGATTTTTGTAAGTTTGTGCATGGCATTGAAAGCCGGTCGTATAGTACAATTGTTTACACAGCTGCAAGTCCAATATCTGCGTAAAACGTGTTCGAACATTTCGAGTTTGCTTGACTTTTCTGTATAAAGAATATATTCTCGTTAATTTTCTGAAAACAATTTTATTAAACAAAATGGATTTAAAAATAGACCTTTGTCAAAAGAGGAATTAAAATATAATAAAAAAGAAAATTATTATTGAAGTTAACAGTTATATGATTTTAAAAGTAATGTTTAATAAAATAATAAATTTATGAGTTAATTTTAAAGGTATTTAAATTCAAATGTACAAGTTGTGTAATAGTCATATAAAAATATTTCAAGCAAAATTTATCTTTTAAAATAGTTGAAATTTTTTTAAAAATTTTTAAATTTGGACATATGCAAGCTTATTTTAAAAAGAGGAATAGATTAACAAGGAAAATACGAATGTGCCTTTGTACAGAATTTATACTCCACGACAACACTCACATTGTATGTCAAAGTGCACGTTGACATACTATAAATATTCTACATGAGAGAGACTAGGACAAAATCTCAAAACACACAATACTACACCGATTCAATGACATGTGGGGAATCAACAGACTATACACTTGACCAAAATTGTGTATAAATGTGCAAGCATAGGTTCCGTTTAATTTCAATTCTTATTTGTAAATACAAGAGCTTAGCAAAAAAAATTAATTCAATTTGTTTACAGAAAGATTTGAAAGAAGTTTTAATATGTAAGAGAATACATATAGTCCTTTGTGTGTCAACATACTAGCTATATGATTTTTAAATTAAAATATGGGTTTTAATTTAAGGATAATGTAATTGGATTTTCAAAGTATGGGTTTTGAAATCCAAAAGTGGTATAAGATGTACGAAATATTGTAGAGATAAGGAAAGGTTATGAGGCAATGGTACATGCTTAAAGTTGTGAAATGGAGAGGAGAATATGTAGATAAATAGCGTCGATAATATAGAAAATTTTTGGCTTACAGGAAGTAAGCGGTAATCACGAATCCTAGAGATTGGATTGTGAATAATATAGCTAGGGCATATGTAAGGTAATGTTGACAAACAAAGAGCAATTTGAAACAGAGTAATTTTGAAGGAGTAAATTTATTAAGAATGAAGAATGTTATTTTGAAATTAGAAGAGAGATATAATTGTGTGCTTAAGAAATAAAATGTTTACAAGAAGTTTAATTTTGAAAGAAAATATTTTCAAGAATGCGATGTTTTTAAAATTTTATGTTGTAAAATAAATAATTTTGAGAATTTATAAGACAAGTTCCTAAAAGTTAATTTAAAATAAGAAATGTTTATTAAAGGACTTTTAAATCTAAATTAAATTTATTATAATATATGTATGTCAAAGATAAATGGAAATAATAAGTGAAAGTGTTTTAATGCAATGAAGTAACTAAGAACATTGTGTAAAGGTATAATAGTATGTGTCAATACAAAATATTTTATGAATGTAAAAGAAAAGATGATTATAGATTTGTTTGTTAAAAAGTTTAATTTTTATTTGGAAAGGATAGTAAATCCAAGAAATAATTTTGTTTATATTATGTTAATGTCGTATAAAAAGAAAATTTTTTTTTAGTTAAACAAATTTTGTTATAATTATGGAAATGAAAGTAATAATAAAAGGGTTATGATATGTTTCTTTTAAAGAAGAATAGTTTGGTTGCTAAATTAAAAGTCATTAATAAATTATAAAATTAAATCAAAACATTCAGTAAAAAAAAGGGGAAGAAATGACACAATTTTTTTTTTCAAGAGGGGGGAAAAATATGTAACACACTTTAGATGATGTTACATATTAAACTGGCAAGGTTCAGAAAACAAACGAGAATGTATTCAAAAATTTGTAATAATGTACAACTATATAAAAAAAATTGTAATGTATGAGAAATATTTTAATGAGATCTCTGGTTGTTAGTGACATCTAACGGAGAATTTTAAAACGTGTATTAAAATCGGGATGCGCCCCCCGGATGCGCGGTAGGTAGGAAGGTTGCTCGCAAATGCAATATAAGGCCTCTTTTAGCCAAGATGTAAAGGGCAACGGACGTGTCCGAGAGCAAGAAAAATTTTTATTTTGTTTTCAAAGTTTAATTTAAACCTCCTTTTAAAAACATGTTATAATCGTGAGATAGAAGACAGCGTACGTAACCAAGTACAAGATGGGACGCTGAAGTTACCGATGACATTTCCTGAAACTTTCCACGAGGAGGACGCGAGGTTACCAGATGCGAATGCAGCTAAGTGAACGATTTAAGACTTTAAAGATTTATTTCAAAATTTGAAACGTTATACAGCATAACTCAAACTAAAGAACCTTGAACGTTTCAATTCATTAACATAACAGTAATTTACGCACACTTTGGTGCAATTGTGTTCACCTTGAATTATGAAATTTGATTATAAAAAAAAAGGGCAAGTAAACTCGAGTGTAGATTCATTTACAGCCATTGATTGATTAATTGTTTGTTAGAATGTTATCCTTAAAAATTCATAAATTAAATATTAAATGTCCGTAACTGAATGTCAAGAAATTTGTATCATGATTGTAACTTACCTTTTGTTTGTTGAATAAAAAGAGTATAATTTGCTTTAATTGCATTTAATCGAGTAATTATTTAACCAGCACACAATTCTTGCATTTCAAGTTAATAAGCCTTAAGATTTAATTTAATGAGACTCTGCTAATTTAAATGATTTAATCTTGTATTTTAAAGTATTACAATGTAACGGAGTTCTACCATCAAAGGCGTTACAGATAGATGGTTATTATTACGCCTAAACTGTAAGCTAGAACTTAAAATTAAAGCTTAAACTAAAAGAATTTAAATTTAATAATAACGTTACAAAATTGCGCGACTCTGCTTGTTTTATTTTCAACCGTTACACTGTGACTACATCAGGACTCATACGCCACAGAACTATATGGTACTAAATGAGTTTTGAAAATGCTGATAATGTTCATCATTAAAAAGCTTCAGCTTGAAATCAATATATACAGTATTTTTATGGAAGTGTTTATTTAACCATATAAGAAAAAATAATTTCATCCAAGGATTACAATATATATATGTATGTGTGTGCATATATATTATAAAAATTTTATGTGTGTAGATAACAAACATTTTGTTGTGAGAATTGAGTTTTAATGTTTCTATATGTATACCATAGTTAAATATACTTATTTTAAATTTATATCACAGAAGAATATTATTTAAAACAATATTGAAATTTTTTTCAATTATACTAATTATTATTTAGCTGAAGCACTAAAAAGATGTGAATAGTAAATTTCTGTCTAGCGATTAAATTACCAAAGTGTTTAGCTTTTATTACTTTAATAGCAATGTTCATGTAAAAAATGAAATGATTTAAAATATTAGTTTTATTTTTCTTAAAATATTTTGTAACATAGATTGAAACAATACAATTATGCTAAAATGAAATAATGATTGAAATTTGTTATGTGCTTCTTAAATATTTAACATTTTAGATCGAGAACAAGTGTAGTTGTAACAAATGGAAAGACCAAGAAACATTCCAGTAATAGTTTTATTGCTCCCTCTGTTACCATTATTTACTCAATAAGACTTTAAGTTGGCTGTGAGTTCAGTGCTACATCAGCAGATAGCTGCCTCTCCCCTCTTTTTTCTCAAACCCCTTCAACTTCCAGACAAAGAATAATGTGTGCTTAATTGTTGGTGAAAACTTAAGCCCTCTCAATTCATCCACTATGGCATGTTGCAATAAAACGCCTATGTTTTTTCCAATTTTAGATGGTAAAAAAGTAAGTCATATTAACAACTCTTGTATAAATTTATATATATATATATATATATATATATATATATATATATATATATATATATAAATATCGCAGTATGTTTTCTTGTGTATTAATAAAGAACAAAAGTCTAAATACAAATACAAGAATTATAATTGAATTTACAATTCAAAGCTTTTCGTTGGCTAACAGTACCAACATCATCAGGAATATTAAACAATTAAAATTAACATCTAATTTTAGATGTTAATTTTAATTGTTTAATATTCCTGATGATGTTGGTACTGTTAGCCAACGAAAAGCTTTGAATTGTAAATTCAATTATAATTCTTGTATTTGTATTTAGACTTTTGTTCTTTATATATATATATATATATATATATATATATATATATATATATATATATATATTAAATATGGTGGTATGTTTTCTTGTAATATATTTAATAAGTTAAAAATATTTAAAAAACAAGAATATTTTTATTGCATATATTATTCAAAGCTTTTCGCCGATAAAATAGTACCAGCATCTTCAGGAAAATAATTATCTAACAAAATATTTTTACAAAAATTAAATCACATATGATTTAATTTTTCAAAATCTTGTTGCTGTTCATGACGAGCTGGTTGTAAATTACAAATTACACTTTTGCTATTACTTGCGACCAGGCGCAAGTTAACAATTAACAATTTTTAGTTAACAAATGTCTGGTCGCAAGTAATAGCAAAAGTGTAATTTGTAATTTAGATTTTGTAAAAATATTTTGTTAAATAATTATTTTCCTGAAGATGCTGGTACTATTTTATCGGCAAAAAGCTTTGAATAATAAATGCAATAATAGTATTCTTGTTTTTGAAATATTTTTAATTTATTAAATATATATATATATATATTTTAAAACAACATAGGTATTCAAATACAAGAATATTTATTAATTTATATTCTTGTATTTGAATACCTATGTTGTTTTAAATTATTAAACAAGAAAATGTATTATATATATATATATATATATATATATATATATATATATATATATATATATATATATATATACAAAAATAGAGAAAAATAATTCAGTGATTCGACAATGGTGCCCCATCACATAAAGTAAAAATTAATTGCTCTTAGTGGTGGAATAATTGTTTAAAATTAACAATAATAAGTTTATGTATATAATATTAAATTACACAAAACTATACAAATATACCAATATATTTATTATATCAAACAAAATGTTCAAAGCTCTCCACTAGCAACAATTTAAGTACTACACCTTTAAAATCTATGATTATGTAAGTGGCCTTCTGAATTATAACATCTATATGATCAATGGAAACAGAAAATAAGATCATGGTGAAATTTCTTTTAATGCAGACTATTTACAAATGTAACTATGTATGGCAACAATGCAATGACCTAGTCAGTTACATGTCAGTAATGTTAAGAAATTACAATAACGGTAAAGTCAATTTTTTTCTGTGTACACAAACAGCTAAGATTTATCATTGAGTAATAAAATTATGGTCCTCAAACACTGAACAATGCATAGAGCTAAATTGTTTTTTTTTTTTACTTAAAGCAAATAATTAAAAAAAAGTTTTTTAATGTAAATTCCTACTGAGGTCGGCAAAAAAAATTATTTTAGTTACTTTTTATCTTATGATTACATATAAGTAAAATATGTAGTATATATATATATATATATATATATATATATATATATATATATATATATATATATATATATATATATATATATATATATATATGAAGTTGATATATTACTATTGTAAATACTTTTATCCACCACTAAGTGCAATAAATTTTTTACCTTGTGTGATGAGTCATCTTTCGGTCACTTGACCATTGTCGAATCACTGTGAGATTGATTCGACAATGGTCAAGTGAACGAAAGGTGCCTTATCACACAAGGTAAAATTATTGCACTTAGTCGCAGATAAAAGTATTTACAATAGTAATATACCAACTTCATAAAGTCAGTGCAACAGAAAAATAATGGACAACGAAAAATATCAAGATATATATATATATGTGTGTGTGTGTGTGTATAAAATACATATATAATTATATATATATATATATATATATATATATATATATATATATATATACAGAATTACAATATTAAGTGACAAAATATAAAGCGAATATAATTACAATGTTTCATTTTCTTCTTTACACAATGTGTGGTGTTGGACTATGAGTTTTGTTTGTTACTATTTATTTACTTTCTTTTTCCCTTTATAATTTAAGAAGCTCATAGTGGTCTATAACTTCTCATTCTATCCACCTCTTGTAATGCTTCACTATTGCAAAGAACCTTTTTCTTATAATTTCATATAGAACATTGTTAAGTAATGTTTAGCTCTGGGAAAGTTAGCTCAGTGGTAAAAGTGCTGGTTTTCAAATATGTAGATCCACAATTTGAATCTAACCAGGACATCAAATTTTTAAATTTAAATCAATGAATGAATATTTGAAAAACAACTGTATTTATATCAATTGTCATCCACTATGGGTTTAGAAAAAATATTTGAATTTGATTGGATGAATAAAAACCTATTTTATTAATGATTGAAAATTTGTACAAGATATGTATTTATATAAAAGGAGTATGAGATAATAGAAGGAATTTTTTTTAAATTATAAAAAAAATAATTAAATTATATTAGACATTCAGAAGATGTATAACTTACTCTTATTTTCTTCACATTTGTTGATTCCATCTTCGCGTGAGCTACTAGTAATCACTTACAACTTTTTTAAAAAAATGTTTTAACTTGCCTATAGTAGCACTTACTTTTTTGTGTTGAGGACGGCCGTTTCGGGAGATGTGTCCCTTTGTCAACTCAGACCGTAACTGATCTCAAGGTTTACGTAGGTTAGGGTGGGGGTGGGATATTTTGGTGGTGTGGGTGTATTTTGTGTGTATTAGGAGTTATGATGTCAAAAAGTGCGTGTGAGTTGTAATGTAATTGTGTATTGAGTATGGGTGTAGGGTGTAGTTTGAAGTGCCTATATATTTCGTATTGTTCGGTTGTGTAGCGTTGGTTATTTCTGTGTTGTTTATGAAGAATTTGTAAGTTAGATGTTATGTCTGTGTAGTCGTGTTTTGTGGAGTTGAGATGATCGGCGAAGTTTGATTGGTAGTTATTGTTTTTTAGTGCTTTTATATGTTCTTGGTAACGTGTGTGAAATGACAATTTACAAACTAACTTGCAGTTCATGCCCCAGTTTTTACATAGGCCAGACAGGGAGGTCATTTCACACACGTTACCAAGAACATATAAAAGCACTAAAAAACAATAACTACCAATCAAACTTCGCCGATCATCTCAACTCCACAAAACACGACTACACAGACATAACATCTAACTTACAAATTCTTCATAAACAACACAGAAATAACCAACGCTACACAACCGAACAATACGAAATATATAGGCACTTCAAACTACACCCTACACACATACTCAATACACAATTACATTACAACTCACACGCACTTTTTGACATCATAACTCCTAATACACACAAAATACACCCACACCACCAAAATATCCCACCCCCACCCTAACCTACGTAAACCTTGAGATCAGTTACGGTCTGAGTTGACAAAGGGACACATCTCCCGAAACGGCCGTCCTCAACACAAAAAAGTAAGTGCTACTATAGGCAAGTTAAAACATTTTTTTAAAAAAGTTGTAAGGTCTTATTTTCTATCAACTATTACTCAATATAACTTATGATGCAAACATTATAATGAAGATTAAACAAGCTTATATCTTAAAAATACAAATACATTTAATAAGAAACTGTTGTTAAATTTATATACTTCAATTCTTAATTAATTTTTGTCAAATCTTTAGATATAATCACACTAACCTTAGCTCTTGTTCCATTTGACTCCTCTGTACAAATAACAATTCTTTGTTTTGTTCCTCCACCACAACTAACTGAACATCTGCCCCATTCTTCAGTTTGCCACCTGTATAACAATACACAATGCAAACACTGAAATTTATTTAGTGATCAAGAAGTTTTAAAATGCTATTAAGACTTATCAACCGTATAATTTAATTATCAGATGTTGGATGAAAAATTTGAAAAGAATGTAAAACTAGTTATAACAGTTACTACAAATTCATCTTAAATCTTTAGCTTACTTTGGTGAGCAGCGGTGAGTATTGCACTCGACAATTTGAGCTTCTGGTTGTTGTGCCAGGTTACAAAGTTTTGGATCAACTTCCTCACCTGTAACTTTGTTACGGCAAGTAGCTTGAGACATTTTAATACCTAAAAAATTAGAAAGCTTAGTTTAAATTTCTTACTGTACTTCTTACTGTTGTTAGTATTTACTTGATTCTGCTCAGCAAAACTGTTTTTTTCAATTGTGCCAACTATCATGCTGGTGATCAGTCTAGATATTGTTGATAACTGCTAAGTGGACTGATAAAGTTTTGTATTAGTAGTTTTCTCTTAAATTATCTTAAACTTTAAGTTTGTAAAGATCCTGGTAAACAGACTTTCATCTCAAATAAGTTATTTAAACATTTTCTGATTTTACACATTTTTTTCACCCTACATGTTGCATAATATTTATATTTTATATAATTTATATTTTTTCCACATAATCATCATTGTCTTCTGTATCATAATTAAACTTTTTATGAAAAGAATTTGTTTTGTTTACTGTTGGATTGATATATAGATATTACACAAAACGATGTAAACATAAAGATATGTTACAGAGTGGAATGATAAGTAATATTTAATAAACTATTAGTGCTGGAAGCTTTCAAAAATGTGTCAAGTAATAAAATAGTGGGATTGTGCTTGGAATGGCAAAAATGCAATAAACTCAAGATTTTTTATAAACATTTTAGACATTTACTGACTCATCTACTGCTAATCATGTAATAAAAACCAGCTACATTTACATGAACTTCTAAACTTAGAAACTCTCATTATAAAAGAAAAAATATATTTTTTATTTATACCACTTGGCAAAAAAAACCACAACTTACTGGTATTTTTCAGCAGACGCATATCAAACTAGATCAGTCTGCTGTTCAATGCTGTAAGTCACAGGAAAGACAAGCATTGTGAGTTCGTGACTAAAAGCATTGAACAATGCACTGATCTAGCGTAAAATGAGCTTGCTGAAAAATATAAGTAATTAGTGTTTTTTTCCAAGTTATATCAACAAAAAATAATTATTAAGAAACCTCAAGATGTACAATACTAAAACTGCAAAAAAACATCTAAACACACTAGAACAATATGAAATTTACAAACTTAAAAAACACATAACAAAAACATAATAAATGAACAAATCCAATACACATCACTTATACTTTTTGACCACATTATAGAAAGCTAGCTACGCAACACTTTTGAACAACTAATCTAGACATTGACAAAGATCCCCTAGTGTGAAGAAGAACGTTTTATCTCAGTAAGTTTTTCATAAATCTACTTAAATTATAAATTAAGCTAGTTGTTACTTAGTTTATTCATAATGTTATTAAAGTTTTGTAGATCGTCATGGGCAATAAAATCCATAAAAACTCTATTTTAATAATTTTAAAGTCAACTTCATCATTAAATTAATTTAAAAATTGTTTTCATCATATCAATAAACTTGATCCCTAATTAAGAGGAAACAACACAACTGAATACTTAAAATGATTAACTGTCAGCTGCAAAGAGTGGTAGAACTGTTAAGTTAAAAGACAAATTAAAACTTTTAATTAAGAAGCAACACATCCAAATTGAACATTCAATCCCTGGATAGTTCCTATTCAAAAATTTCATTATAATAATTTTGTTAATGTACCTGTTAGCAAAAATAGGTCAAAAGGACATTTGATCTTTAATTACATGAAGTGTAAGTAAATATATTAATATTTAAGTAACAAGTGGTATTCTGCCTTAAGTAGTTGTTTTTATACCTGGCTCACACCTTATTTCCACCACCTTATATTTTTGTATGTAATTCATCACTTCTTAGTGTATTAAAATATGTTTGTTTAAACTTTTCTTGTATATGTGTTTTCATACTTCTTGTTTAGAAATTACTTTGGATTTACAGTCTTCAATTAAAATTATCAAGGTACCCTTTAATACCTTGTAATAAAACCCCTATATCCAGTTCTATGTTGGGAACCACATTTTTATGGATTTGCATAAAATAACACAAAAATCTTTTAAGTTGAAAAGATTATAAAAATCACATTAAAAATTAGACAATTATATAGTTTTAAACATTATATCTTCCACAAACTACCTCTTACTTTTTTGTTGTTTGAGGAGGCTGATTCTGTTTGAAAAATCTCATTTTCAACTTGAATTATACTAGTAACTCTAGGAATTTTTGTTACATTAACAACTTAGAATCAGAGTTTTACAAAATCAAATTTAAACCTAGAATTGAACTTCAAATGGCCATACAACAAAAATGTAATTGCTACTTTTAGGAAAGTATATATTTTTAAATATGCAATATATGTAATTAAAAATCATCATAGAATTCAATGTGTTCAAATTCAAACCAGAAATAAATAATATAATAATTAGGCTATTTATTGAAGGTTTCTTTGTAAATGAAAGTTTGTTTCACTTTGAATATTTACATTAAATATGGGATCAAATTGAAATAGATAAATATTTTTTAATAGCTCAGATAAATATTTTTAGGGTAGTTAAGACAATGATACATAGGACCAATATATTTATGATTGTTACATTTATGAGGGTAAAGAAACAATTTGTCCAAAAATTATTTTCCCTGTTAAACAATATTCAGTTTAATAAATTTCAGTAAATAAATTCAATAATAAAATCCATATATCTCATATTCGTTTCAATGACTAATGCTGTCAGTAAGATCACTACATAGAGACAAAACTACAACAGTTGTAGTTGTGATAATGTAGTTGTTTCACTGAAGATGATGAGATGAGTAATTGAGACCTGTATGAGAATAAAGTTTTTATAATTGTGAGTTTGTGTACAGTTATTTGTTAATACTCTTAACCAATAAGCCTTCTCATAAATGATTTATAATATTGAGTTTTTCTTCTTCTCAATACAAGTGATATAACCAGAAGTAAAAGTAGAAAGCTTCTACTGTCACTGGCGCACGAGAAGAGCCCTGACCAAGGCAGGTCAAAACAATAAGGTTATTCCCAAAAACATCTAACAGAAAACATCTCAATGTAGAAACGTAATCATATATAATTTATTTTCTGCACTTTTTCTTATTACAGTTAGTACATTTACCTATCTTAAATATTTATTACATACTAAAATAAAATTACAGTACCGTTAGGTTATGTTTCTAGATCAGGATTACATCAAAAAGGCATTCGCAGAACTGAAAATCGAGAGAGACTCATTTCTATACCAGGGTTCTTCTCATGTGCTGGTGACAGTACTTAATCAGGGAACAACCATTTGAAAGGTTTAGTAGCCAAGAAAAGGCTTACATTACGATGGGTAGTATAAAAAAAGGATTCAAGTGCATCCAGATGAGTTTAAGTGAACCCAGCATTGAGTCATGGATTTATTACAGTATGTAACCACACAGATGCAGTAGAACTTCAATTATACAATCTCTGACTGTCCGAATGGCTATCAGATTTTCAGAAAACAAATTAAGAGGAAAATGTACTGTGTTTTCTAAAACAATGATTCTGTCTATATGTGCTATCAGCTTTTTCTTCACAAGGTCGTGTAGGTGCAGCGTAAACATTATTTAGATTAATTTTAAACTACTTAACTAATTGAATACGTAATTGGTTACTTTCTGACGCGTTTCAAAACGATCGTTCCTTTTACGAAACTAACCCTCTACTGGCGGCGTTTGGCTGTTTACAAACGGTATGAAGGTGATGGATTTATGACAGTGGAGTGGGGTGAGGTGTCGGCGTCTTGTGTGATGTATTGGAACAGGCTATTGGCTTCAAAGTGTATATGATCGTTTAATATATTTTCCCTTTGTCTTTGGCTTCGTAAAAGGAATGATCGTTTTGAAACGCGTTAGCAAGTAAGCAATTACGTATTCACTTAGTTAAGTAGTTTAAAATTAGTTTAATCAGAGAATTCAAGATGGTTACATCAAGAAACTTCATTATTTAGATGCTGGTAAAATTAATTTCTAATTCTCTTTTTTTCTTTTGAAATAATTCTGAACATGTTTATTCTTGAATTCCCAAGAAATCTCATCCTCGAAATGCAGTATTTTATAAACAAATTATGTAACTTAATGTTATACAATGTATAAGATAGCATATGTTGTAAGTTTTGATAAAGAAAACAATAAACAATTTAAATCAGGTGCTAAAACCTTTGAATTTGAAATTTTTACTAGTGTATTCAAATTTTAATGATAATAGCATGAAGGGAAAGGATCAGTGCCAATTGGTGCCATTGAATGCCAATTAACCTATATATATATATAAATATATATATATATATATATATACTGAAATTAACATAAGAGTATTAAATTACCTCCTCCACAAGTTACTGTACAAAGGGAAATAGGAGCAGTTACCCAGCTGTACAATGGGACAGAGCATGAAGATCCATCTCCGCCACAAACTCCACAGTCATCTACTTTCCTAGTTGACCCAATTTCCAAGTCACAGCCAACCCTCTGGAAAATATTATAATTTATTAACAGTAATTATCTCTAATTATACTTTAAGTATCACTACTAAATAACTATTAAAGCTAGCTGCAATAATTGACTTTAAAATTTCATTCATTATATTCAAAAAAAAAAAAAAAAAATGAGTAAAAATATCTTCACTTACACATCAAATTTACATACCCTGTATTTGAATAAATGAAAAAGTTAAGGAACATTTTATATTATATGAATTATCACTAAGGTAAAAAAAGAAGAAATTAACATCCCTTTTAAGTGCAAAATCCATTTGCAGTTTATGGGTTGTACATCTTGACTTTTTTTTAGTAATATTTACTAATTGATGCACTTGGCAAAAAAGCCACTAATAAGTGAAGTTTTTCAGCAGATGTTTTGGGACAGAGAAGACTGTTGCTCAGGTATGTTATTGTGACTCGGTGATGTTTTGGGACAGAGAAGACTGTTGCTCAGGTGGTATGTTATTGTGACTCGGTGATGTTTTGGGACAGAGAAGACTGTTGCTCAGGTGGTATGTTATTGTGACTCGGTGATGTTTTGGGACAGAGAAGACTGTTGCTCAGGTGGTATGTTATTGTGACTCGGTGATGTTTTGGGACAGAGAAGACTGTTGCTCAGGTGGTATGTTATTGTGACTCGGTGATGTTTTGGGACAGAGAAGACTGTTGCTCAGGTGGTACGTTATTGTGACTTGGTGATGTTTTGGGACAGAGAAGACTGTTGCTCAGGTGGTACGTTATTGTGACTCGGTGATGTTTTGGGACAGAGAAGACTGTTGCTCAGGTGGTATGTTATTGTGACTCGGTGATGTTTTGGGACAGAGAAGACTGTTGCTCAGGTGGTATGTTATTGTGACTCGGTGATGTTTTGGGACAGAGAAGACTGTTGCTCAGGTGGTATGTTATTGTGACTCGGTGATGTTTTGGGACAGAGAAGACTGTTGCTCAGTTGGTATATTATTGTGACTCGGTGATGTTTTGGGACAGCGAAGACTGTTGCTCAGGTGGTATGTTATTGTGACTCGGTGATGTTTTGGGACAGAGAAGACTGTTGCTCAGGTGGTATGTTATTGTGACTTGGTGATGTTTTGGGACAGAGAAGACTGTTGCTCAGGTGGTATGTTATTGTGACTCGGTGATGTTTTGGGACAGAGAAGACTGTTGCTCAGGTGGTATGTTATTGTGACTCGGTGATGTTTTGGGACAGAGAAGACTGTTGCTCAGGTGGTATGTTATTGTGACTTGGTGATGTTTTGGGACAGAGAAGACTGTTGCTCAGGTGGTATGTTATTGTGACTCGGTGATGTTTTGGGACAGAGAAGACTGTTGCTCAGGTGGTATGTTATTGTGACTCGGTGATGTTTTGGGACAGAGAAGACTGTTGCTCAGGTGGTATGTTATTGTGACTCGGTGATGTTTTGGGACAGAGAAGACTGTTGCTCAGGTGGTATGTTATTGTGACTCGGTGATGTTTTGGGACAGAGAAGACTGTTGCTCAGGTGGTATGTTATTGTGACTCGGTGATGTTTTGGGACAGCGAAGACTGTTGCTCAGGTGGTATGTTATTGTGACTCGGGGATGTTTTGGGACAGAGAAGACTGTTGCTCAGGTGGTATATTATTGTGACTCGGTGATGTTTTGGGACAGAGAAGACTGTTGCTCAGGTGGTATGTTATTGTGACTCGGTGATGTTTTGGGACAGAGAAGACTGTTGCTCAGGTGGTATGTTATTGTGACTCGGTGATGTTTTGGGACAGAGAAGACTGTTGCTCAGGTGGTATGTTATTGTGACTCGGTGATGTTTTGGGACAGAGAAGACTGTTGCTCAGGTGGTATATTATTGTGACTCGGTGATGTTTTGGAATTCTCTGATGTGTTGTTAATTATGTGTTTGAATTTAGTTCTTGGTTGTGAGTGTTTTTTTATCACTAAGTATGTAATGTGATTGTTTTTGTGGTGTTTGTGTTTCGGAATTTTCTGTTGTTCAATTTATTTGGTTTCTTGATGAGTGTAGAATTTTCAGATTTGCACCAATTTTTGTGTATGCCTGTAATGTGCTCTGTATGTGTATTGTAAAATTTAATTTGTCTGGTGTGTCTTGATGCCTTTTGTGTGTTCCTTGTATCGTGTGGTGAAATTTTTTTTCTGTTTGACCTATGTAGAAGTTACAGCAGTTGTTAGATATTTTTTGTGATATTTCTTAAAGTTATTAAGTTTTGTTTTTTGTATTCTGTGTAATATGTTGTCTATGAGGGTGTGTTTGTATCCATTACTATGGGCAGAATATTTTATTGTGTTAAGTTTGTTCATTCTGTCTTCATTGCTTTGAGTATGCTAATTAGTTTATATATCATGTAGTGGAAAGCAGTATGTTTGTGTTATATGGGGTGTTTGGGAGTGTCGTGTATAAATTTGTTTATGGTAGTGGGTTTTCTGTATATTTTAAATCTGTTTGTTATTACGTTTTGTATTTGCGAGGTCTAGGAAGTTGATCGTGTTCTGTTTCCAGTGTGAAGTTTATGCTGTTGTGTATATGGTTTGTGTGTTTGTGAATGGTATGGATTTCTTTTTTATTGCTTTTAAATAATATTAATATGCCATCTATGCATCTTTTCAGTATATTATTTTGTAGATGTATTTCTTCCTGTTTATGGTCTGTTTTTGTTCGAAGTTATGTCTGAGTATTTCAGATAGGATGGCTGAGATGGGAGATCCCATACTTAGGCACTTGTTTTGGATATAGTACTTATTGTTATATGTGAAATAGTTTTGGGGTTTTATTTGCATGGTTACCAATCACTTTTTGAAATATAAAACATGGAAAAATAACTTCTTAAATAATATTTATTGGATTATACAAATTCTTGGATAGACCTTATGTACTTGCTAATATGTGTGTATATTTGAAAATAACTTGTTTTATGTAATTTATCTAAGTTTATAATTTTGTATGGTATTCCTTGATATCTTGTCCTCTATTTGCTCTTTCAAAATGAAACAAATTAAATCTGTTAGTATTTATATTATCTTTAAGCTTATAAGGGTTAGTAAAACTAAAAACTATGAACATCTCATACAAAATAATAGCAAAAACTACACTATGAGGTAAAATATAACTTTGTCCCTTTAAATCACATAAGCTATAATTGCTTCCACTCTCAATATCAATTGCATTATGAATTTGAAAAAAAATATTTACATCTGTATAAAACAGCATAACAAACATGTCATTAGGCTACCAGCTCATCAATAAAACTATGGCACCCTCAAAATTCAAAGAACAAACACAGCACTTCTTGTAACTTTGAAAGTCCTTTTGCTATTTCAAGCACTACATAAGTTATGGTAATTGATAATTTTGTTACACCATATTCACTTAAAGGTAATATGAAACTGTACTTATTTTGAACACTCATTCAGCTAACACAATATATATATATATACAAAAAAAATGTTACTTAAACCATTTTATGTATTTAAAACAATACAATAGTAGCAGTTGCTCAAGAGTTTAGGTTACAATTAATTACACTTTGATTCTATGCTGAAATGAGCATTAAGTTACAATCCTAGTGATATCCAGTTTAAATAGTTGTAGTTTCTTCTACAGTTTTTTAGTTATATAAACGAGGTGAGATTTTTCGCCGTAACTCTCTCGATTAGCAAGATTGTTAACTCTACCAATTAATATATGTGATCAAATGAATATTTGTATACAACTCAATTGTGCATCTTGTGCAATTCCAAAAATGGTGTTTTGAGACTAATTGAGTCTGACTCATAAAGTGTATCAATTGAACTTTTATATTGGTCAAGGGATCACGAACTCTCTTGTGTTGTGAAACAATTTATTTTACTCAAAAAACCAGCAAAGATCGTACTTCAGTTTCACAAGACTTACATATCTATGCATTTTACATGTGAAATTATCTTTAGGCTTTTGGTTTTATCTCATTCAGAATTCTCTTTTCCCTCAATTACAGTTTTCCTGAAATGAGCTTTTTTTAAAAAGGTTTACCTTGTTTGAACTCTAACCTTCCTAAAAAATTATTTATTGATTCTTTTTTAAAATTTTATAATTTTATAGTCTCAAAATGTTAATTGTATAAATATGATTAGTTTTATACACAAAATAATACACAAAATAAAAGTAAATCAAAAACTAATTATTAGGTTATACAACACTAGTTATGAATTAGTTTATGGCAAAAATAATTAACTTTTGTATTAAACTAATTAATAACTTTCTAAACTTACAAACTTAGATGAAATTATGAAAACATTACTGAGAAGAATTGTTGTTATTCACACTAGGTAATCTCTTCTGGTCTATATGGCATTACAAACAATCACCTGCTTATATCAAAAACATTTTGTCTCAGTAAATTTTTCATAAAATTGTTTAACTAAGAAAAAAAGACAAGGAAAGAAAATCAAAGCAACATAATGCCCAGAGGGATTATATGGGATGATATAATAATTCATTTATTCAAAATACAGAGTAGACAAAGGTTTCATTGTTTAGAGTTTAACATTAATCAAGTGCACTTAGATGACCTTGTTTTTTGAGAGTTGGTCAATTTTAATAAATGTAAATATTTTATTTAAAAAAAAGATTCTATTTTATATGTTTTGAAAAATAATTTTCTACTTTTACACTTTATATTAAAGAAGAATATTTTGTATCACAAATGTTAATAGATAAACCTTGAGTAGCTCAGATGTTGTAGGAAATAAATTAATTTCATTGTGGCTATTGAGTTTTATTTGTTTGTGTTTAATTACTTCATAGTCCAGAGTTACTTAGGAGAATGATAAACTTGCTGGTTATGCTACCTTCTACATTTTATCCCCACCAGTAAAAATGTAAGTCTGTGGAAAATTATATTAAATAAATTAGGAGTAAATATAGTTATGTAATATATGTCTTATTAATAACTTTTAACTGTACTAATAGATTGAGTTGTCATTAAAATCAATTTATTGAAATTTAATTATTTAAATGGAAAATTTTTAATTAAAATTGTTAAGTAATAATAATAATCAATAAAGTTATTCCTTCTGTATTATATTAACTGAAAATTAGAATATAAAATCTATAAGATAATGTAACTTTCTTATCGAATTTTCAATGACTCATGATTTTAACCTTATTTCTTGTCATAAGTTAACACCTCATTCCTAGACATACTCTATTTTTTTTTTAATAACATTAAAGATACTTTAATAAGGGTAATGTTTACTTAACTGCTGTAAACAACCTAAAAACATACCTAACCTCTGAAACTAACTGGTAGAATTTGCCTTTTGCGTTTGGTAGCAGCTGATTAATAAACGCCTAAATATATAATTTTTAAACTCAAATTTTGTACAGTGTTAGTCATGCAAAAATTAGGCCTAACACAAATCTAAGGGTGTTAGCAAAATATTTAACTACAGTATTTAAGTGTATTAAACTTGAAACAACGAAAGATTATTTTAAGGTTATGTTTACAGCTGTAAAATTAATGTAATTGTTGTTAAAGGAGGAATTGTATAATTAGACATACGGATCTTTTCCTCTATCCGAGGGCGTTTACGCCATGAGATGGCAGTACGTGTAAACTGACTTTAAACAGCTTATACGTGCAACAAAGATAAGGGAACAATTTCACATGTAGAGACCCGATCTCAAACAGACCTCATTTGGAATGTGTAATTGGCTGTTTGTAAGGTTATTCTTGTACATAGTATTAGAGTCAAGTTTGTAACACTCAAACTTAACTTTAATTAAAAATTGGCCTAAATATCCTTCTTGCTCAATATTGTTATTACTTTTTCTACATAAAGAGGCTTTCAAAAGAGCGATATTAAAAATACTTTGATGGTTAAACAAAATTAAATTAATATAAAATGTTTATTTTGTTTATAAAAAATAACTAGCAAGGGATAGATTAGTTCTAAATAGTTCTCTTGTTCACTACTAGATGGTAGCATAATATCAATTTACAAAACCTATTAGCTGACAGCAAGTCTGAATACCTATTAATTTGTTAAATTTGTAGCACTTTTGTACACACCGTAGTTTTTGTTTATAGTGTAAATTTCAGAGGCAATGCCCTAGTTATACCATTAATTTTTCACATAATTACGTATGTTTATGGAATGGAAGTTATCGTTGTATTAGGGGCCGTGCCATGGCTTATCCAGTTGCGGCCGGCCTTAAGTTTTAATAAAGCTAGCTTCAGAAAAAAATGTATACATAATAAGCCTAATTTTAAAATATATCAAACTCCGCACATTGTTTACAAATACAACAAACTTCAAAAATTTACAAAAAAATTAATTTTATGTCGTGTTCGGCCAGTGAACTCAGAAGTCCATCAGTAAAACTCTGTCATGCTCGTGCAGTACCTCTCATGACAAGTCATGACCGAGCGTGACTAAGTTTCGGTGTACTTCTGAGCTTACTGGCTCGGCCTGAAAAAATGTCATCGAATTAAAAAATTTTTGTTTCGTTAGAAACTGTTACTGATAAGTAACAACTGGTGCTTTAGCTGATAAACGGAGACCGCGGTAGAAGTCTGTGCAGGCCTCCTGATAGCGTACTGTGGCGATACCGCGCTCGAGGTAACGGTTCCACACATTATTTGTCCAATAATTTTCATAAATAGGAAATTTAATAAAGTACTTTAAATACATGTTTTTTCTGTAAATAGATTTTATTTGAGTTCATTATTAATATTAGGTAGGCCTACATTTTACTTACTCAAAAGTTTAAATGGGGGCGGTTTATTTATTAAACAAAAAGAGATTTTAACGTAGTCAAAATTAAAATTTCAAGTTACGTAACGCTACTGCATACCCCTCCTCCTTCCATAACGATGCGTAATGGTAGACGTAACCCCCTCCCCCTCGAAACGTTACGTAATTTAGAAATGAAACGTTTATTTCAGTTTCGAGCAGCGCCGGCCTTATCCTTTAGCACAGGCATTTTCACTACGCGGCCCTGTGAACGATTTTTGAGGCACTCAGACTGTTAAGAACTGGAACAGTAGATCTATTCGGTGACAATGGTTTTTTTTTGAAGAAAAAAGAAGGAGAAAGCTCACTATGAGTGTTGGAAAGCAGTTGAAAATTTTACGTGGTCAGAAAATATTATGTGTGGTTTTATATACATGTCTGTGAATCTACATTTAGTAAGATAAAGTTCATAAAACACAAGCACACATCTATGTTAACAAGTGAGAAAGTTGAAAACATTTTGAATTTAAGCTCCTTCCCAACCTGCCAACATAGATCCTATATTAGAGATGAGAAAGATTTCACCCATCGGCTTCAAAGTATTAACAAATTCAGGTATTCCTGGAGTTAAGTAAAATACATTTTCCTACTTTTATATACAAAATACTTGATTTAATTTAGTGATGTAATAAAGTTAAGCTATAATCATACTGTTTGTAAGTTATTTAATGCCTCATGTACTTGCGGCCCTTTATGCAAATTATTTAGCTCTCTAAGAAATTCTAGTGAAGAACCTTGCTTTTGCATTTAGTCGGGCAAGATTTCTTTCGGCGCCCTTGTAAGGGTAAAGTAATTGAAATAGGTTTAATATTATTAAAAAATCTATCCAACTGTAAAAGTCGTATTCTGCTTAAATCGTGTATTTTTGAAATTGCTTTTACGCTAATCGTCGTGAAAAACATTGTTCGATACACGTTTTTGTATACCTCGTGTATCGCATCGCTTCATGGCAGAACACGTTTACGCACTTGTATAGAAAATTACTATTAAAGGAACAAGGTAAAGATTGATAATTTTTTGTAATTCGTAACTTATTTCACTGCTTCGATCGCAAATGATTATTTTTCTCATTGGATTCGGATGCGAGTCTAATAAATGGATGCAATAGACTCGTATCAAAAATAAATTTTATTAGATCTCAAACAAATTAAAAAAAAAAAAACAGTTCAAGTTCCAAATATTTACATACACAATTTTTTTAAAGTTTTCCAATGAAAAATAAAGTTCTACCAGAGGAAATAAAAAACCTGGAACTTTCACACTTTAACTCTATTGCATATATGTGTACATTTACGCTTAAATTTTTTACTTCCTACATATATCTTTTGAATACATTTCCTATAAATATGAAAACCCCTCTGTGTCCCTGAACAGTCGGTGCCCTCAGACGCCACCCGAGCTTGCCCCCTAAAGGCCGGTACTCTTTTCGAGTTCAGATTTTTGGATGAGGTGTGAAATTAAACTAATGTATCGTAATACCTATGTAATAATTTCCGGCAATTCTTCATTTCTGCATAAAATAAAACTAAAAGGTATGCGTGACAGCTATGTTAAATAATAACAATGATAATATAAGTTGGTTCCAAATAAATACATTGATATTGATTTTATAATATAATTGAAGTATAGGTATTTACACGTAACCTGGCACTTGAACCTGGCGCGAACTATAGTTGAGATTGGGTGGGAGGTGATTGGGCAAAGACCGTTCTGCGAACATTTCCGCGAATGTAGACATCTCGTACATCACATTCAGGCATTTCGTATTATTTCATGTACTGGAGCGCCTTCACGAGGGCTGCGAGGACAATTGATGCAATCCGCATGTCGGCAGATAATGTTTTTTTAATCTAGGCTATAGTCCACTTCACGAAATCAGGCAGGTGGCCAAAAATGCAGTGTCGCCACATGGGCGAGAGACTGACAGCCCGAGCTCGAACTAGGCAATACTGTTCGCTGAGGGTTGCCAATTAGTGCTCAGGGGTAAGAGACTTTCGAACATACCTCGTGAAGTCTGAGCTGTACGTGGCAACAGCGCTACACAAGCCACCCTTCTGATTTCTTGTAGTGGACATTAGTACAGAATTTCTATCGATCGGTCAAGTACCAGTTTACGTGTAAACACCTATATATTGAAACTTACAATGATCGGAGTTGGCCGGACAGCCATAAAACGTCACAACAAATTTGTTGTTATGATTTCGTTTCTTGCAAATAAATTCGAAGTAGTTCTTTTGACTTGATTATTGGTGTAAACACAAGGATGATTTGTTTTAAAATGCTTTTAAGCACGTTTATTAGAATTAGAATGTTTTAACCAGGAAAACCTATATTAACGTTTCGTCCAAACCGTTGATCAGGGTAAGATTAAGCCTAAAGAGTTAATACTCTTTCATAAATATTCTTTTATTCTATCATAAATAAAAATACACTCCTGGGTTTCTAAAAAGGGGAAAATTGGAACAAGAACTTGTATAGTGAAAGTAAAGGGATAAGGTTACATCTCAGAATACTCACGAATACAGACCATCTGGCACCAATGCAGCTTTTATGTAAAGATTACGTGTTAAAGGGAAATTCTTTTGTATTCTGATCCTAAGAGCGCTTTGCGAGATAATGACCCAAACAATTTTTTAGTCTTTTTGCTCAGTTGCAATATTTTTCTCTCTTCGAAACAGTTTTGTTTTTACTTATGAGTTTTCGTTTAACATCCTCCATTCTTATTCTAGTAAGTAAAAGTTAACTTAGTTATAATGGTCTTTGTTCAATTCTTACATCTTTACATTTCACATTGTTGTTCTTTCATCTTTTCATTATAGTTTGTTTTGTAAATTACCTCTGAGGATGATTACTGTGCAATTCAAATGTGTACATAAAATATTAAATAAATGAAAAAGTTATTTTTGGTTTAGAAGTTTTATTTATTTAAATCGTTACATTCTACTTAAAGTATTTCACACTTCTCAGTTGTTTTATTAGTTAAAAAACCTATAAACTCTATAAACAATCTATAGAATTGATATTTTCAAAAAAAACTTTGCTTGATTTATTTAAATGAGGCTTAACAATTTTCATTAAGCTTTTTTGTAAGTTTTCCAAATATTAGTTGAATTTTTGAAAACGTAAAACAAATGAATAGGCTATGTTTCGTGAACGAGAAAGAAATTTATTTAATACTCGTATTTTGAGAGTTGTATCAGAGGGAGTGCGAACGTTTAAGCCGCCGCATTATTAAAAGTTAATTACATTAGGTTATATCTATCTAAAAGTGGTTCCAACGTGCTTTCCAGCTCTGCTGTATTGTTGCATTAAACCCCATTGTTCTTTGTCTCCATTGTTTAAGTAGAGAACAATTCAAGGCATTTTAATGTACTCTTCACATACATTGCTATCTAGCGAGGTTGTAAAGCTGCCTGAACGCAATCATACACTGCAGGTTAATTTAACTAAAAGGAAAGTGTATTTCGCAAAGAATCGCTACAGCGACGTTCCGCTTTGTGAGATTCAATCTTCCGTGTTGTCAATAATTATTTCAGATACGTGTTTAGTGGTTTGAAACGCAATTTAATTAAGTTCAGACAAAATGAATACAGATAAAAATTCAATTCGGCTTTCGCAAAATAAATGATAATTGTATTGTTCAGATACGTACATATTTTATTCTTTTTTATTTTTTCAACTTTCTTTGTGATCATAATGTATTGATTCTTTGTCGGTTTGTATAGAATATCATTTTTTACTCGCAAAAAAAACTTGAAGACGAGAATTTCACGTATAGTACCCGTATAGGACCACTTAACTACGCACTTGCCCTTGAGAGATCGCAGTAGGAGAGACGGGAGGTAGAGAGTCAGTATAAATAGTTTCATATAAACATGATATGGATTGTCAAAACACTGACTTGCATGAGATGGTCTATATTAGGTAAATAGCTTCGATATAAAATAGCAAACATTCGAGGTTGCAGAAGCTGTTGACTTATCGAATATACTCAGTATATAACATGTTTTCAGAAGTGGTAGTACACGCAATACCATCTGCACGGTTACGTGTTCCGCACTATACAGTGGAATACTTCGTGAAAAATTGCTTCACTCGGGTAGCTAGGGGGGGGGGGATTCAGTTTGGAGTATCCACAAAGAATACTAGGCTAGCCTAACTGCTTATTTTCGAAGAACCATCGCAGGCAGAGCCTGGAATACAGTATACACAATAATAGAATCTACAAATTTATTTTAAAAAATAATTAAAATATTTGGTTCTGGTACTCTGGGGAGTACCAGCAGAAGTGATTAACAAAATAGCCAATACTTTCACAAAAGTTTCAACAAAAATCGCCAAAGATATGAATTTGTACATTTTTTATTAAATTTTTATATCTTTATTTGAATAATGTATTTAATAAAGGCTAATATTTATTGTAGTTACTAATAAAATAATGTGGGTAACAAAAAACATTTATTAGATGTCTACTGAATAAAACTTTTTTTAACAACAATTCAAATCAGTTCTTTAAAAAATATGACGGGCCTAAAAATGTTTTCCTTTCAAAAATTGTATAAAAAAAAAGTTATCGTTACATTGAATTATTTGTATTGCGATTTATCAAAATTTAAATAAATAATTATATTTATTAACCAAACACACGCACACACACACACACACACACACACACACACACACACACACACACACACACACACACACACACACACTAAATTCAAGCTTTTTCAATTAAAAAGTCAGGGGGCATCTGTCGGTCAATCGGAAAGCATCTTTCTGGTCCCGTGACTACTATAACCAAGTTGACTTTGGTTTGCCGCTAAAAATAACATAGATTCTCTCCTTTTCAGCTGAAAAGTCACGTGGCACATGCCGGCCAATCGGAAAGAATCTTGTGGATCACATGATTTAGGTTTGTCGGTAAGATTCGCTCCTTTTTGACGAAAAAAATTCTATTCTCTAGAAGATAAGAGAAACTGAAGGGTAGAGTAGTCAGGGCAGCTTTCCAAAAATAATTTTGCTCTCTCATATTACATAAAGGAAACGTATTGTTTTATATTTGTATATCGAGGGAACAAAATGAGCCAAGATAACTTAAAAGCAATATTTTGGGGAAATAATTAGTTAGATTAAGTTTTTTTAAATTCCTTCTATTAGCTCACACTCTTCTGATATATATCTTGTACAAATTTTCAATCCTTAATAAAATACGTTTTTGTTGATTCAAACAAGTTTAAATACATTTTTTTTAAAACCAATAGTGGATGACAATTAATGTTAATACTGTTCTTTTCAAATATTTATTGAATATTTAAATTATCAACATTTACGGAGTTTAGGTCGGGTTCAAACTGAGTATCTTCATGTTCGAAGTCTTTGGCAATGAACCAACTTTCCGACAGCTAGAAATATTTTTCTCAAAGATTAATATGAATTTTTTTCCCCTATCTGGCTGTTGTCGAAACCTTAATTGTACAACCTTAAATTGTTGCCATGGTTGGCACACAATGTCATGAATCATGCTCTAGAATTAGAAATTAATGAAAAGAACAAAATAAACAATCAAACTGGATTAACGGTATCAAACCTCGCTTCACAAGCGAACAATGCGAAAGGAAAGCGAAGAGGAACTAAAACCCGATGTAAGCGACGAAAAAAAAGAAAGAGTATAAATAGTATTAAACGAAAATAATAGTCCAACTTTATACATAGAAAGAAAAATGGAAAAATGCAAGTAAATTCGCTTTATGTTTGATCACTTATTGTTATTCTGGCAGATGTATAAACATATTTATATTAATTGTAATTAAAAAATAAAAATAAATTAAATTAAACAATTTTTTTGTCAACATCAGTAGGAATTGATTTTTTAAAAAGTTGTATTAATTGTTCATTTATATTAAGGAAATTCCATGAATACAACCAATGGGAAGAATAAGCATAATGAGAAGTATATCAGAAGATTAAATTTGGCAATGTTCTCCTCAGTTATTTCCTATCACATGGAAATATGAGGTATTTTCGAAAGATTTTCGACTAATTTGTGAGTTCGGTAAACGGCATCAGATGAAGACAAGATACGTACACACCTGTGTGTAGCAGTATGCCTACGCAATTTTTATATTTCATTGAGATCAGGCAATCCGGAAAGTGTATCCTTTTGTGAAGCCGAAACTCAAGGGCCCTTGTTGCGTTCCGAATTGACAAAGAGCCGCACCTCACCAGTATAACGCCAAAAATAGGTGCTATTGTAGGCTACTTATGCATTTTATACGTGTGGAGGAGTTTAAAAACAAATAAGGTTATGTTTATTTTTTCTAAGTAATAACAGAATTTATTCTTGAATTTTACTCGTGATAGTTTACACATACTGTTTAACAGTGAGAGTCAAACTTTTAAAAATAAATAAGATAGAAGTGAATTAAAACATGTAGGCCTACACTTTGTCTTGAATTTTATGTTTTTTAAAAAAAGCATAATATAAGTGAACAAAATTTCGTAAAAATAAAGTAGTTGAAGCTGCTTAAATGAAAATAAAATAATCTACAGTTCCATGTGCCATTCGATTCGAAATAAACCATCAAAATAAAAATTAAAAATATTCATAAATATTCATTTTTTTTACTTAGCACTTAATGTCAAGCGTTACAATCTCTTCCAGGACGTTGTAATTAGGTCGCGTGCTAGAAGGGAGTAACTGGCCCTCCATTCAAATTATTTTGCAGTTCAGTTAACCACTGCACGTCCTAGAGCTCGTACGTGCTGCAGAGGATGGGGGGTACAATGACATTGTTGTCACTAGTAATTGTTGGCAGTTTTTGTATTTTTATTAATTTGCTACCTAATTTTTTATTAATTTTGGTTCTATTCAGAAATTTTGTTTTAAAGTTTGGTTTACAAAACAGGAATTTTATGTTTATCCCGCTTGGGACCAGGGGCAGCTCATCATAGGCGCAGAAGAACATATATATCCCTTCTATGAAAGGACTTCTAAAATATATATAATGTTTCACTGATGTAGCAAGGCGGACCAATCCTAGATCCTTACTACGACCATTGCTAGTAAGTTTAAAAATAAGCGACTCCTTGTCGTATGTAGACCCTATGAGCTTACGATAGTCCATCAGTTGGAGTTTAATATTTCGAGCACTTTTTGGCGCGCGGGTAAATTGCTTTCGCCGATTCGCTTAAGAAGTTTTTTAGTCACATAGTCTTTTATATTACTTTTGTGTTTATAGTTGGTGTGCTAAGGAAATTTTATTTGTAACTATTTTGAATAATTTGACTCATTATTGGAATCAGAAATTACTTTTAAGTTTGAAAGAAGCAGTATTTGCCAATTTACTAAGGCTGAAAATTTACTCAGCGTGAAAAGACGCTACATTTATAGAGAGGGGGTGGCCACACTCGGCATATTTCAACGCAGCGTCAAAAGAGAATGCGTATCTTCAAGGTCAGACTCTGAATGAATATGCCCAGTTTCAGACTCTGCTTGCTGCTTATACTGCAGCTTTCAGGGTCTAACGGGGTGTGTGATGTCCCTGGGCCAAGTCCTAGGGCCTTAGCTAAGGCCTCCCGAACGTGGATAAAGTTCCGATTGCACTACCTGGACCGAACAGGGTATAGAGGTACGGAAATCTGGTCGTTCGGAAGGTTCTACTGGTCCAGAGTAGTTCTGGAACGGCGGTTAAACCGCTGTCACTGGAGGAGTTCGTCTCGTCCCAGTGGTGAGCCGGCAACCAGTCTAGGCATTATAGCGAGGTCGAAAGACTCCTCCATACTGGTACCTCTGGCTGTAGCACCAAGCCCCCCGTTTCGAGTCACCAGGGACGAGTTTGAGGTTGGATTCGTGGAGGAAGATGTTTCATAGCTGAAGGCGGTCTATGTGACCACCAGGGGTCGAGCCGGAAGGTTGGATTCTTGCCACTCATAACTTTCTCCATCTTTATTCTTCAATCGTTTCATACGCACAGATACCGCTTGTAGTATATGTTTTCTGATTAAAGTAAGTCCTGGACGTGCTCGACAGAGGCGAAGCAGCTCACAGGGGTAATAGGTCTTATACCGCAATGCTTCATAGCTCATTAGCTCTTCCCAGTATGTGCAGGTGTGGTAGTAATATTGCAAACGGGCCACATTTGCGTCTAACACGGGTTTAGTTAAAGCAAGCGAGCACAGAAACCATATAGCTACTGTACACGCGGTCTAGCGTGACCTCTACCAGGCGACGTTTGAATTCACATCGTTTTACATTGAGCGTCCAGTTTCAAAAATGCAAGTGTAGCCCTACCCTTACAGAGACAAAATCAGAAGTAAAAGAGATTGTTAGACTAACACCACAAGGAAAACATCGACATAAAAATCGAAAACAACCTACAAGTAGTGTCATCTTTTTCTGAAAGTTCAAAAATATTATTAATTACTGCCGCCATACCAATGGCGTTTGTCAAGGGTGAAAGTCCTTTTGAACCCTAAAGTGATCAAGAAATTTTTATGGTCTACGATGATTCAAGAGAGGCTTTAAGCTTTGTAAATGCTTGTCATCGAGAAAACAATATGCAAACATCCATAATTTTAATAAAAGAATTATTGACATATTTGTGTCAATAAAAGACAAGAACTCTACCTATAAAAACTTTACTTCAGATTTCTTAAAGTGAATAATTGTACTGTCGTACCTTTACTTTCTGTCCAACTTTTAAATTTCATGTCATCAAGTATAAAATTTATAACTAAATAGTTTCATCGTGTGCAGCTTCGATTATTTTGATTTTGTCAATATAAGTATATTATTAGTTGATTCCAAGGGCTAATGATGATGTCAACTTATAATTGAATGTGTTTTATGAATCCAACTCGCTTCAAATAAAGCATTTAAAGTTAACGTAACAAACTGAAATTAGTTTCGTTAGCAATGATTAGTTTTAAACAAAACCATTTTACTATTTAGAATTTTATTATAAGTGTGAATAAATATTAATTGTATAAGTACCATTGTTCTTTAATTATTATGATACAGTTTACATGCTGCGCTTAGCAACCCTATTCTACTTCTCTTGTTTTCGCACGTGTTTGGACGTGCTTCCTAGATACTGTTGGAGATTGTCAGGAGCTACGAATCAAGTTATATGTGTTTCTGGAGCTTGCTCGTTACAAATTCTACTACTTAGTTAAGATAATTATAAGAAAATTATAAAATGTATTTAAAATATATAAAATAGATAGTCTTCTCGTTATTGTCATTAACGATAGGTGAAGTGATTTACCAGCTTAACGACTCGTCAAACTTAATATTTAATTAAATTTATGGAAAACCTCTACCCCCCCCCCAATCGAACCTTAAAGTCGTGACTCACGTCCGCGTGACTAGTCAGGCTCTTGACGTTGGTTGCTGTAATTTCTAGACTGGTCACCGTCCCGTCCCTGGGACTAGACGAACTCAAACCAGGGACAACGGTTGGACCGTTTCTACGACTCAGGACCAGTAGAACCTTCCGAAAGGCCAGGTTTCCGTACCTCTATACCCCGTCTGATTATTTCGGCCCAGGTAGTGCAATCGCACTTTCATCCACTCCCGGGTGGCCCTGAGACTGGGGACTTGGTCCTAGACAATCATAACCCACCCATTAGACCTTTGGGAGCCATTTGTAGTGTACAGAGCAATGTAGAGTTTCTATAAGTCCAAGTTTTTTAATTTGCCAGTTAGTAATGGAATAACACTGCAAATACTATATTTTTCAGCCCCATTGTCAACTAACTCAATAGTTGCAAAATAAGTAATTAGATAACAGCTCCAAGTCTTATGTTTTCTTATTCTTTAAGACTTTCTATATCACCAGGTATATATTTTTTTATTGCGTAACCGATAACATGTTATATCGATATAAATGGGGAAAATTCATGTAAATATATTTTACAACATAGTGAAGGCTTTATATGGAAATGTTATTATATAGAGGTATAATAATTATATACTTATGAAAACGATATTTTAATTTTGATACTAGAGTAAAAATTTAAATTTATCTTTATTATATCTAATATATTGCTACTTAAAGTTAATATATTTTTTGTTTGAAAAACACACTTATACAGTTATATATACGGTAAAACGTATTAACATTTATATAATAAAAACGAAAACTCAGAAAAATCCTACTTTTGAGTTAAATGTTAGATGGTAATATTACCTTGTGTATTTTATATACAAAATCTTGTATTATAGATACAAGCGAAGAAACGAGTGCCAATAAGATGACTTAGAAAGTAATCTTTGGTAAGTCGGATATTTTATTTGACTGAGGTGGAAATAATTTCTGAAAATGCTGAATCAGCCCCGCCTGAAAGTGTGAAACGAAGGGAGCGTTTGATTTGTCTTTATTGGAGGTATCGGTTTGATGTTTACCCAGCACTTGTTCACCCTTATCTGGAAAGAGACGCCCCGAAATCTGGCATCCCGACGTCCCCGCTGAGGCATAATTCAGTGACTACTTGAGATTCATGATGCAACCCAAGGCGGGCTCAGCGAGTGACTGAAGAATAGCCACTTCTCAACCTGGACCGTTTTATTCTGCACCTTATTTATTCATCTGACTCACAGACTACTCTGTTTCTACCCAATATTATTCCTTTATAAAATACAAATAATTAGACATATTATTATTATTAAAAATAAACCTTTTGTTGTATAGGGTATAATCGGGATGAAAAATATCAAGTAATAATTGAAATGTTGAGCTTGAACATCAATGAGGTTTATTTAAATAATGACTTGGTAATAAAGTTCACATTTCTAATGCTATAAAGTTTTTCCTTAATTTATTCAAAGAGCAATATAAAGATACTTTATAGTATATAGGATTTTAGGTTATGACCAGTGACTCAACATTTTGGATCATTGCACTACGCGTTCAATGAGGTTTATTTAAATAATGACTTGGTAATAAAGTTCAAATTTCTAATGCTATAAAGTTTTTCCTTAATTTGTTCAAAGAGCAATATAAAGATACTTTATAGTATATAGGAGTTTAGGTTATGACCAGTGACTCAACATTTTGGATCATTGCACTACGCGTTCAATGAGGTTTATTTAAATATTGACTTGGTAATAAAGTTCACATTTCAAATGCTATAAAGTTTTTCCTTAATTTATTCAAAGAGCAATATAAAGATACTTTATAGTATATAGGATTTTAGTTTATGACCAGTGACTCAACATTTTGGATCATTGCACTACGCGTTCAATGAGGTTTATTTAAATAATGACTTGGTAATAAAGTTCACATTTCTAATGCTATAAAGTTTTTCCTTAATTTATTCAAAGAGCAATATAAAGATACTTTATAGTATATAGGAGTTTAGGTTATGAAAAGTGATTCAACATTTTGGATCATTGCACTACGCGTTCAATGAGGTTTATTTAAATAATGACTTGGTAATAAAGTTCACATTTCTAATGCTATAAAGTTTTTCCTTAATTTATTCAAAGAGCAATATAAAGATACTTTATAGTATATAGGATTTTAGGTTATCACCAGTGACTCAACATTTTGGATCATTGCACTACGCGTTCAATGAGGTTTATTTAAATAATGACTTGGTAATAAAGTTCACATTTCTAATGCTATAAAGTTTTTCCTTAATTTATTCAAATAGTAATATAAAGATACTTTATAGTATATAGGAGTTTAGGTTATGACCAGTGACTCAACATTTTGGATCATTGCACTACGCGTTCAATGAGGTTTGTTTAAATAATGACTTGGTAATAAAGTTCACATTTCTAATGCTATAAAGTTTTTCCTTAATTTATTCAAAGAGCAATATAAAGATACTTTATAGTATATAGGATTTTAGGTTATGACCAGTGACTCAACATTTTGGATCATTGCACTACGCGTTCAATGAGGTTTATTTAAATAATGACTTGGTAATAAAGTTCAAATATCTAATGCTATAAAGTTTTTCCTTAATTTGTTCAAAGAGCAATATAAAGATACTTTATAGTATATAGGAGTTTAGGTTATGACCAGTGACTCAACATTTTGGATCATTGCACTACGCGTTCAATGAGGTTTATTTAAATATTGACTTGGTAATAAAGTTCACATTTCAAATGCTATAAAGTTTTTCCTTAATTTATTCAAAGAGCAATATAAAGATACTTTATAGTATATAGGATTTTAGTTTATGACCAGTGACTCAACATTTTGGATCATTGCACTACGCGTTCAATGAGGTTTATTTAAATAATGACTTGGTAATAAAGTTCACATTTCTAATGCTATAAAGTTTTTCCTTAATTTATTCAAAGAGCAATATAAAGATACTTTATAGTATATAGGAGTTTAGGTTATGAAAAGTGATTCAACATTTTGGATCATTGCACTACGCGTTCAATGAGGTTTATTTAAATAATGACTTGGTAATAAAGTTCACATTTCTAATGCTATAAAGTTTTTCCTTAATTTATTCAAAGAGCAATATAAAGATACTTTATAGTATATAGGATTTTAGGTTATCACCAGTGACTCAACATTTTGGATCATTGCACTACGCGTTCAATGAGGTTTATTTAAATAATGACTTGGTAATAAAGTTCACATTTCTAATGCTATAAAGTTTTTCCTTAATTTATTCAAAGAGTAATATAAAGATACTTTATAGTATATAGGAGTTTAGGTTATGACCAGTGACTCAACATTTTGGATCATTGCACTACGCGTTCAATGAGGTTTGTTTAAATAATGACTTGGTAATAAATTTCACATTTCTAATGCTATAAAGTTTTTCCTTAATTTATTCAAAGAGCAATATAAAGATACTTTATAGTATATAGGATTTTAGGTTATGACCAGTGACTCAACATTTTGGATCATTGCACTACGCGTTCAATGAGGTTTATTTAAATAATGACTTGGTAATAAAGTTCACATTTCTAATGCTATAAAGTTTTTCCTTAATTTATTCAAAGAGCAATATAAAGATACTTTATAGTATATAGGATTTTAGGTTATGACCAGTGACTCAACATTTTGGATCATTGCACTACGCGTTCAATGAGGTTTATTTAAATAATGACTTGGTAATAAAGTTCACATTTCTAATGCTATAAAGTTTTTCCTTAATTTATTCAAAGAGCAATATAAAGATACTTTATAGTATATAGGATTTTAGGTTATGACCAGTGACTCAACATTTTGGATCATTGCACTACGCGTTCAATGAGGTTTATTTAAATAATGACTTGGTAATAAAGTTCACATTTCTAATGCTATAAAGTTTTTCCTTAATTTATTCAAAGAGCAATATAAAGATACTTTATAGTATATAGGATTTTAGTTTATGACCAGTGACTCAACATTTTGGATCATTGCACTACGCGTTCAATGAGGTTTATTTAAATAATGACTTGGTAATAAAGTTCACATTTCTAATGCTATAAAGTTTTTCTTTAATTTATTCAAAGAGCAATATAAAGATACTTTATAGTATATAGGATTTTAGGTTATGACCAGTGACTCAACATTTTGGATCATTGCACTACGCGTTCAATGAGGTTTATTTAAATAATGACTTGGTAATAAAGTTCACATTTCTAATGCTATAAAGTTTTTCCTTAATTTATTCAAAGAGCAATATAAAGATACTTTATAGTATATAGGATCTTAGGTTATGAAAAGTGACTCAACATTTTGGATCATTGCACTACGCGTTCAATGAGGTTTATTTAAATAATGACTTGGTAATAAAGTTCACATTTCTAATGCTATAAAGTTTTTCCTTAATTTATTCAAAGAGCAATATAAAGATACTTTATAGTATATAGGATTTTAGGTTATGACCAGTGACTCAACATTTTGGATCATTGCACTACGCGTTCAATGAGGTTTATTTAAATAATGACTTGGTAATAAAGTTCACATTTCTAATGCTATAAAGTTTTTCCTTAATTTATTCAAAGAGCAATATAAAGATACTTTATAGTCTATAGGAGTTTAGGTTATGAAAAGTGACTCAACATTTTGGATCATTGCACTACGCGTTCAATGAGGTTTATTTAAATAATGAGTTGGTAATAAAGTTCACATTTCTAATGCTATAAAGTTTTTCCTTAATTTATTCAAAGAGCAATATAAAGATACTTTATAGTATATAGGATTTTAGGTTATGACCAGTGACTCAACATTTTGGATCATTGCACTACGCGTTCAATGAGGTTCATTTAAATAATGACTTGGTAATAAAGTTCACATTTCTAATGCTATAAAGTTTTACTTTAATTTATTCAAAGAGCAATATAAAGATACTTTATAGTATATAGGATTTTAGGTTATGACCAGTGACTCAACATTTTAGATCATTGCACTACGCGTTCAATGAGGTTTATTTAAATAATGACTTGATAATAAAGTTCACATTTCTAATGCTATAAAGTTTTTCTTTAAATTATTCAAAGAGCAATATAAAGATACTTTATAGTATATAGGATTTTAGGTTATGACCAGTGACTCAACATTTTGGATCATTGCACTACGCGTTCAATGAGGTTTATTTAAATAATGACTTGGTAATAAAGTTCACATTTCTAATGCTATAAAGTTTTTCCTTAATTTATTCAAAGAGCAATATAAAGATACTTTATAGTATATAGGATTTTAGGTTATGACCAGTGACTCAACATTTTGGATCATTGCACTACGCGTTCAATGAGGTTTATTTAAATAATGACTTGGTAATAAAGTTTACATTTCTAATGCTATAAAGTTTTTCCTTAATTTATTCAAAGAACCATATAAAGACACTTTATAGTATATAGGATTTTAGGTTATGACCAGTGACTCAACATTTTGGATCATTGCACTACGCGTTCAATGATGTTTTATTTAAATAATGACTTGGTAATAAAGTTCACATTTCGAATGCTATAAAGTTTTTCTTTAATTTATTCAAAGAGCAATATAAAGATACTTTATAGTATATAGGATTTTAGGTTATGACGAGTGACTCAACATTTTGGATCATTGCACTACGCGTTCAATGAGGTTTATTTAAATAATGACTTGGTAATAAAGTTCACATTTCTAATACTATAAAGTTTTTCCTTAATTTATTCAAAGATCAATATAAAGATACTTTATAGTATATAGGATTTTAGGTTATGACCAGTGACTCAACATTTTGGATCATTGCACTAAGCGTTCAATGAGGTTTATTTAAATAATGACTTGGTAATAAAGGTCACATTTCTAATGCTATAAAGTTTTTCTTTAATTAATTCAAAGAGCAATATAAAGATACTTTATAGTATATAGGATTTTAGGTTATGACCAGTGACTCAACATTTTGGATCATTGCACTACGCGTCAATGAGGTTTATTTAAATAATGACTTGGTAATAAAGTTCACATTTCTAATGCTATAAAGTTTTTCCTTAATTTATTCAAAGAGCAATATAAAGATACTTTATAGTATATAGGAGTTTAGGTTATGACCAGTGACTCAACATTTTGGATCATTGCACTACGCGTTCAATGAGGTTTATTTAAATAATGACTTGGTAATAAAGTTCACATTTCTAATGCTAAAAAGTTTTTCCTTAATTTATTCAAAGAGCAATATAAAGATACTTTATAGTATATAGGATTTTAGGTTATGACCAGTGACTCAACATTTTTGATCATTGCACTACGCGTTCAATGAGGTTTATTTAAATAATGACTTGGTAATAAAGGTCACATTTCTAATGCTATAAAGTTTTTCCTTAATTTATTCAAAGAGCAATATAAAGATACTTTATAGTATATAGGATTTTAGGTTATGACCAGTGACTCAACATTTTGGATCATTGCACTACGCGTTCAATGAGGTTTATTTAAATAATGACTTGGTAATAAAGTTCACATTTCTAATGCTATAAAGTTTTTCCTTAATTTATTCAAAGAACAATATAAAGATACTTTGTAGTATATAGGATTTTAGGTTATGACCAGTGACTCAAAATTTTGGATCATTGCACTACGCGTTCAATGAGGTTCATTTAAATAATGACTTGGTAATAAAGTTCACATTTCTAATGCTATAAAGTTTTTCTTTAATTTATTCAAAGAGCAATATAAAGATACTTTATAGTATATAGGATTTTAGGTTATGACCAGTGACTCAACATTTTGGATCATTGCACTACGCGTTCAATGAGGTTTATTTAAATAATGACTTGGTAATAAAGTTCACATTTCTAATGCTATAAAGTTTTTCTTTAATTTATTCAAAGAGCAATATAAAGATACTTTATAGTATATAGGATTTTAGGTTATGACCAGTGACTCAACATTTTGGATCATTGCACTACGCGTTCAATGAGGTTTATTTAAATAATGACTTTGTAATAAAGTTCACATTTCTAATGCTATAAAGTTTTTCCTTAATTTATTCAAAGAGCAATATAAAGATACTTTATAGTATATAGGATTTTAGGTTATGACCAGTGACTCAACATTTTGGATCATTGCACTACGCGTTCAATGAGGTTTATTTAAATATTGACTTGGTAATAAAGTTCACATTTCTAATGCTATAAAGTTTTTCCTTAATTTATTCAAAGAACAATATAAAGATACTTTATAGTATATAGGATTTTAGGTTATGACCAGTGACTCAACATTTTGGATCATTGCACAACGCGTTCAATGAGGTTTATTTAAATAATGACTTGGTAATAAAGTTCACATTTCTAATGCTATAAAGTTTTTCTTTAATTTATTCAAGGAGCAATATAAAGATACTTTATAGTATATAGGATTTTAGGTTATGACCAGTGACTCAACATTTTGGATCATTGCACTACGCGTTCAATGAGGTTTATTTAAATAATGACTTGGTAATAAAGTTCACATTTCTAATGCTATAAAGTTTTTCTTTAATTTATTCAAAGAGCAATATAAAGATACTTTATAGTATATAGGATTTTAGGTTATGACCAGTGACTCAACATTTTGGATCATTGCACTACGCGTTCAATGAGGTTTATTTAAATAATGACTTGGTAATAAAGTTCACATTTCAAACGCTATAAAGTTTTTCCTTAATTTATTCAAAGAGCAATATAAAGACACTTTATAGTATATATGATTTTAGGTTATGACCAGTGACTCAACATTTTGGATCATTGCACTACGCGTTCAATGAGGTTTATTTAAATAATGACTTGGTAATAAAGTTCAAATTTCTAATGCTATAAAGTTTTTCTTTAATTTATTCAAAGAGCAATATAAAGATACTTTATAGTATATAGGATTTTAGGTTATGACCAGTGACTCAACATTTTGGATCATTGCACTACGCGTTCAATGAGGTTTATTTAAATAATGACTTGGTAATAAAGTTCACATTTCTAATGCTATAAAGTTTTTCCTTAATTTATTCAAAGAGCAATATAAAGATACTTTATAGTATATAGGATTTTAGGTTATGACCAGTGACTCAACATTTTGGATCATTGCACTACGCGTTCAATGAGGTTTATTTAAATAATGACTTGGTAATAAAGTTCACATTTCTAATGCTATAAAGTTTTTCCTTAATTTATTCAAAGAGCAATATAAAGATACTTTATAGTATTTAGGATTTTAGGTTATGAAAAGTGACTCAACATTTTGGATCATTGCACTACGCGTTCAATGAGGTTTATTTAAATAATGAGTTGGTAATAAAGTTCACATTTCTAATGCTATAAAGTTTTTCCTTAATTTATTCAAAGAGCAATATAAAGATACTTTATAGTATATAGGATTTTAGGTTATGACCAGTGACTCAACATTTTGGATCATTGCACTACGCGTTCAATGAGGTTCATTTAAATAATGACTTGGTAATAAAGTTCACATTTCTAATGCTATAAAGTTTTACTTTAATTTATTCAAAGAGCAATATAAAGATACTTTATAGTATATAGGATTTTAGGTTATGACCAGTGACTCAACATTTTAGATCATTGCACTACGCGTTCAATGAGGTTTATTTAAATAATGACTTGGTAATAAAGTTCACATTTCTAATGCTATAAAGTTTTTCCTTAATTTATTCAAAGAGCAATATAAAGATACTTTATAGTATATAGGATTTTAGGTTATGACCAGTGACTCAATATTTTGGATCATTGCACTACGCGTTCAATGAGGTTTATTTAAATAATGACTTGGTAATAAAGTTCACATTTCTAATGCTATTAAGTTTTTCCTTAATTTATTCAAAGAGCAATATAAAGATACTTTATAGTATATAGGATTTTAGGTTATGACCAGTGACTCAACATTTTGGATCATTGCACTACGCGTTCAATGAGGTTTATTTAAATAATGACTTGATAATAAAGTTTACATTTCTAATGCTATAAAGTTTTTCCTTAATTTATTCAAAGAACCATATAAAGACACTTTATAGTATATAGGATTTTAGGATATGACCAGTGACTCAACATTTTGGATCATTGCACTACGCGTTCAATGATGTTTTATTTAAATAATGACTTGGTAATAAAGTTCACATTTCGAATGCTATAAAGTTTTTCTTTAATTTATTCAAAGAGCAATATAAAGATACTTTATAGTATATAGGATTTTAGGTTATGACGAGTGACTCAACATTTTGGATCATTGCACTACGCGTTCAATGAGGTTTATTTAAATAATGACTTGGTAATAAAGTTCACATTTCTAATACTTAAAGTTTTTCCTTAATTTATTCAAAGATCAATATAAAGATACTTTATAGTATATAGGATTTTAGGTTATGACCAGTGACTCAACATTTTGGATCATTGCACTAAGCGTTCAATGAGGTTTATATAAATAATGACTTGGTAATAAAGGTCACATTTCTAATGCTATAAAGTTTTTCTTTAATTAATTCAAAGAGCAATATAAAGATACTTTATAGTATATAGGATTTTAGGTTATGACCAGTGACTCAACATTTTGGATCATTGCACTACGCGTCAATGAGGTTTATTTAAATAATGACTTGGTAATAAAGTTCACATTTCTAATGCTATAAAGTTTTTCCTTAATTTATTCAAAGAGCAATATAAAGATACTTTATAGTATATAGGAGTTTAGGTTATGACCAGTGACTCAACATTTTGGATCATTGCACTACGCGTTCAATGAGGTTTATTTAAATAATGACTTGGTAATAAAGTTCACATTTCTAATGCTAAAAAGTTTTTCCTTAATTTATTCAAAGAGCAATATAAAGATACTTTATAGTATATAGGATTTTAGGTTATGACCAGTGACTCAACATTTTGGATCATTGCACTACGCGTTCAATGAGGTTTATTTAAATAATGACTTGGTAATAAAGGTCACATTTCTAATGCTATAAAGTTTTTCCTTAATTTATTCAAAGAGCAATATAAAGATACTTTATAGTATATAGGATTTTAGGTTATGACCAGTGACTCAACATTTTGGATCATTGCACTACGCGTTCAATGAGGTTTATTTAAATAATGACTTGGTAATAAAGTTCACATTTCTAATGCTATAAAGTTTTTCCTTAATGTATTCAAAGAACAATATAAAGATACTTTGTAGTATATAGGATTTTAGGTTATAACCAGTGACTCAAAATTTTGGATCATTGCACTACGCGTTCAATGAGGTTCATTTAAATAATGACTTGGTAATAAAGTTCACATTTCTAATGCTATAAAGTTTTTCTTTAATTTATTCAAAGAGCAATATAAAGATACTTTATAGTATGTAGGATTTTAGGTTATGACCAGTGACTCAACATTTTGGATCATTGCACTACGCGTTCAATGAGGTTTATTTAAATAATGACTTGGTAATAAAGTTCACATTTCTAATGCTATAAAGTTTTTCTTTAATTTATTCAAAGAGCAATATAAAGATACTTTATAGTATATAGGATTTTAGGTTATGACCAGTGACTCAACATTTTGGATCATTGCACTACGCGTTCAATGAGGTTTATTTAAATAATGACTTTGTAATAAAGTTCACATTTCTAATGCTATAAAGTTTTTCCTTAATTTATTCAAAGAGCAATATAAAGGTACTTTATAGTATATAGGAGTTTAGGTTATGACCAGTGACTCAACATTTTGAATCATTGCACTACGCGTTCAATGAGGTTTATTTAAATAATGACTTGGTAATAAAGTTCACATTTCTAATGCTATAAAGTTTTTCCTTAATTTATTCAAAGAGCAATATAAAGATACTTTATAGTATATAGGATTTTAGGTTATGACCAGTGACTCAACATTTTGGATCATTGCACTACGCGTTCAATGAGGTTTATTTAAATATTGACTTGGTAATAAAGTTCACATTTCTAATGCTATAAAGTTTTTCCTTAATTTATTCAAAGAACAATATAAAGATACTTTATAGTATATAGGATTTTAGGTTATGACCAGTGACTCAACATTTTGGATCATTGCACAACGCGTTCAATGAGGTTTATTTAAATAATGACTTGGTAATAAAGTTCACATTTCTAATGCTATAAAGTTTTTCTTTAATTTATTCAAGGAGCAATATAAAGATACTTTATAGTATATAGGATTTTAGGTTATGACCAGTGACTCAACATTTTGGATCATTGCACTACGCGTTCAATGAGGTTTATTTAAATAATGACTTGGTAATAAAGTTCACATTTCTAATGCTATAAAGTTTTTCTTTAATTTATTCAAAGAGCAATATAAAGATACTTTATAGTATATAGGATTTTAGGTTATGACCAGTGACTCAACATTTTGGATCATTGCACTACGCGTTCAATGAGGTTTATTTAAATAATGACTTGGTAATAAAGTTCACATTTCTAATACTATAAAGTTTTTCCTTAATTTATTCAAAGATCAATATAAAGATACTTTATAGTATATAGGATTTTAGGTTATGACCAGTGACTCAACATTTTGGATCATTGCACTAAGCGTTCAATGAGGTTTATTTAAATAATGACTTGGTAATAAAGGTCACATTTCTAATGCTATAAAGTTTTTCTTTAATTAATTCAAAGAGCAATATAAAGATACTTTATAGTATATAGGATTTTAGGTTATGACCAGTGACTCAACATTTTGGATCATTGCACTACGCGTCAATGAGGTTTATTTAAATAATGACTTGGTAATAAAGTTCACATTTCTAATGCTATAAAGTTTTTCCTTAATTTATTCAAAGAGCAATATAAAGATACTTTATAGTCTATAGGAGTTTAGGTTATGACCAGTGACTCAACATTTTGGATCATTGCACTACGCGTTCAATGAGGTTTATTTAAATAATGACTTGGTAATAAAGTTCACATTTCTAATGCTAAAAAGTTTTTCCTTAATTTATTCCAAGAGCAATATAAAGATACTTTATAGTATATAGGATTTTAGGTTATGACCAGTGACTCAACATTTTGGATCATTGCACTACGCGTTCAATGAGGTTTATTTAAATAATGACTTGGTAATAAAGGTCACATTTCTAATGCTATAAAGTTTTTCCTTAATTTATTCAAAGAGCAATATAAAGATACTTTATAGTATATAGGATTTTAGGTTATGACCAGTGACTCAACATTTTGGATCATTGCACTACGCGTTCAATGAGGTTTATTTAAATAATGACTTGGTAATAAAGTTCACATTTCTAATGCTATAAAGTTTTTCCTTAATTTATTCAAAGAACAATATAAAGATACTTTGTAGTATATAGGATTTTAGGTTATGACCAGTGACTCAAAATTTTGGATCATTGCACTACGCGTTCAATGAGGTTCATTTAAATAATGACTTGGTAATAAAGTTCACATTTCTAATGCTATAAAGTTTTTCTTTAATTTATTCAAAGAGCAATATAAAGATACTTTATAGTATATAGGATTTTAGGTTATGACCAGTGACTCAACATTTTGGATCATTGCACTACGCGTTCAATGAGGTTTATTTAAATAATGACTTGGTAATAAAGTTCACATTTCTAATACTATAAAGTTTTTCCTTAATTTATTCAAAGATCAATATAAAGATACTTTATAGTATATAGGATTTTAGGTTATGACCAGTGACTCAACATTTTGGATCATTGCACTAAGCGTTCAATGAGGTTTATTTAAATAATGACTTGGTAATAAAGGTCACATTTCTAATGCTATAAAGTTTTTCTTTAATTAATTCAAAGAGCAATATAAAGATACTTTATAGTATATAGGATTTTAGGTTATGACCAGTGACTCAACATTTTGGATCATTGCACTACGCGTCAATGAGGTTTATTTAAATAATGACTTGGTAATAAAGTTCACATTTCTAATGCTATAAAGTTTTTCCTTAATTTATTCAAAGAGCAATATAAAGATACTTTATAGTATATAGGAGTTTAGGTTATGACCAGTGACTCAACATTTTGGATCATTGCACTACGCGTTCAATGAGGTTTATTTAAATAATGACTTGGTAATAAAGTTCACATTTCTAATGCTAAAAAGTTTTTCCTTAATTTATTCAAAGAGCAATATAAAGATACTTTATAGTATATAGGATTTTAGGTTATGACCAGTGACTCAACATTTTGGATCATTGCACTACGCGTTCAATGAGGTTTATTTAAATAATGACTTGGTAATAAAGGTCACATTTCTAATGCTATAAAGTTTTTCCTTAATTTATTCAAAGAGCAATATAAAGATACTTTATAGTATATAGGATTTTAGGTTATGACCAGTGACTCAACATTTTGGATCATTGCACTACGCGTTCAATGAGGTTTATTTAAATAATGACTTGGTAATAAAGTTCACATTTCTAATGCTATAAAGTTTTTCCTTAATTTATTCAAAGAACAATATAAAGATACTTTGTAGTATATAGGATTTTAGGTTATGACCAGTGACTCAAAATTTTGGATCATTGCACTACGCGTTCAATGAGGTTCATTTAAATAATGACTTGGTAATAAAGTTCACATTTCTAATGCTATAAAGTTTTTCTTTAATTTATTCAAAGAGCAATATAAAGATACTTTATAGTATATAGGATTTTAGGTTATGACCAGTGACTCAACATTTTGGATCATTGCACTACGCGTTCAATGAGGTTTATTTAAATAATGACTTGGTAATAAAGTTCACATTTCTAATGCTATAAAGTTTTTCCTTAATTTATTCAAAGAGCAATATAAAGATACTTTATAGTATATAGGATTTTAGGTTATGACCAGTGACTCAACATTTTGGATCATTGCACTACGCGTTCAATGAGGTTTATTTAAATATTGACTTGGTAATAAAGTTCACATTTCTAATGCTATAAAGTTTTTCCTTAATTTATTCAAAGAACAATATAAAGATACTTTATAGTATATAGGTTTTTAGGTTATGACCAGTGACTCAACATTTTGGATCATTGCACAACGCGTTCAATGAGGTTTATTTAAATAATGACTTGGTAATAAAGTTCACATTTCTAATGCTATAAAGTTTTTCTTTAATTTATTCAAAGAGCAATATAAAGATACTTTATAGTATATAGGATTTTAGGTTATGACCAGTGACTCAACATTTTGGATCATTGCACTACGCGTTCAATGAGGTTTATTTAAATAATGACTTGGTAATAAAGTTCACATTTCTAATGCTATAAAGTTTTTCTTTAATTTATTCAAAGAGCAATATAAAGATACTTTATAGTATATAGGATTTTAGGTTATGACCAGTGACTCAACATTTTGGATCATTGCACTACGCGTTCAATGAGGTTTATTTAAATAATGACTTGGTAATAAAGTTCACATTTCTAATACTATAAAGTTTTTCCTTAATTTATTCAAAGATCAATATAAAGATACTTTATAGTATATAGGATTTTAGGTTATGACCAGTGACTCAACATTTTGGATCATTGCACTAAGCGTTCAATGAGGTTTATTTAAATAATGACTTGGTAATAAAGGTCACATTTCTAATGCTATAAAGTTTTTCTTTAATTAATTCAAAGAGCAATATAAAGATACTTTATAGTATATAGGATTTTAGGTTATGACCAGTGACTCAACATTTTGGATCATTGCACTACGCGTCAATGAGGTTTATTTAAATAATGACTTGGTAATAAAGTTCACATTTCTAATGCTATAAAGTTTTTCCTTAATTTATTCAAAGAGCAATATAAAGATACTTTATAGTATATAGGAGTTTAGGTTATGACCAGTGACTCAACATTTTGGATCATTGCACTACGCGTTCAATGAGGTTTATTTAAATAATGACTTGGTAATAAAGTTCACATTTCTAATGCTAAAAAGTTTTTCCTTAATTTATTCAAAGAGCAATATAAAGATACTTTATAGTATATAGGATTTTAGGTTATGACCAGTGACTCAACATTTTGGATCATTGCACTACGCGTTCAATGAGGTTTATTTAAATAATGACTTGGTAATAAAGGTCACATTTCTAATGCTATAAAGTTTTTCCTTAATTTATTCAAAGAGCAATATAAAGATACTTTATAGTATTTAGGATTTTAGGTTATGACCAGTGACTCAACATTTTGGATCATTGCACTACGCGTTCAATGAGGTTTATTTAAATAATGACTTGGTAATAAAGTTCACATTTCTAATGCTATAAAGTTTTTCCTTAATTTATTCAAAGAACAATATAAAGATACTTTGTAGTATATAGGATTTTAGGTTATGACCAGTGACTCAAAATTTTGGATCATTGCACTACGCGTTCAATGAGGTTCATTTAAATAATGACTTGGTAATAAAGTTCACATTTCTAATGCTATAAAGTTTTTCTTTAATTTATTCAAAGAGCAATATAAAGATACTTTATAGTATATAGGATTTTAGGTTATGACCAGTGACTCAACATTTTGGATCATTGCACTACGCGTTCAATGAGGTTTATTTAAATAATGACTTGGTAATAAAGTTCACATTTCTAATACTATAAAGTTTTTCCTTAATTTATTCAAAGATCAATATAAAGATACTTTATAGTATATAGGATTTTAGGTTATGACCAGTGACTCAACATTTTGGATCATTGCACTACGCGTTCAATGAGGTTTATTTAAATAATGACTTTGTAATAAAGTTCACATTTCTAATGCTATAAAGTTTTTCCTTAATTTATTCAAAGAGCAATATAAAGGTACTTTATAGTATATAGGAGTTTAGGTTATGACCAGTGACTCAACATTTTGGATCATTGCACTACGCGTTCAATGAGGTTTATTTAAATAATGACTTGGTAATAAAGTTCACATTTCTAATGCTATAAAGTTTTTCCTTAATTTATTGAAAGAGCAATATAAAGATACTTTATAGTATATAGGATTTTAGTTTATGACCAGTGACTCAACATTTTGGATCATTGCACTACGCGTTCAATGAGGTTTATTTAAATATTGACTTGGTAATAAAGTTCACATTTCTAATGCTATAAAGTTTTTCCTTAATTTATTCAAAGAACAATATAAAGATACTTTATAGTATATAGGATTTTAGGTTATGACCAGTGACTCAACATTTTGGATCATTGCACAACGCGTTCAATGAGGTTTATTTAAATAATGACTTGGTAATAAAGTTCACATTTCTAATGCTATAAAGTTTTTCTTTAATTTATTCAAGGAGCAATATAAAGATACTTTATAGTATATAGGATTTTAGGTTATGACCAGTGACTCAACATTTTGGATCATTGCACTACGCGTTCAATGAGGTTTATTTAAATAATGACTTGGTAATAAAGTTCACATTTCTAATGCTATAAAGTTTTTCTTTAATTTATTCAAAGAGCAATATAAAGATACTTTATAGTATATAGGATTTTAGGTTATGACCAGTGACTCAACATTTTGGATCATTGCACTACGCGTTCAATGAGGTTTATTTAAATAATGACTTGGTAATAAAGTTCACATTTCAAACGCTATAAAGTTTTTCCTTAATTTATTCAAAGAGCAATATAAAGACACTTTATAGTATATATGATTTTAGGTTATGACCAGTGACTCAACATTTTGGATCATTGCACTACGCGTTCAATGAGGTTTATTTAAATAATGACTTGGTAATAAAGTTCACATTTCTAATGCTATAAAGTTTTTCTTTAATTTATTCAAAGAGCAATATAAAGATACTTTATAGTATATAGGATTTTAGGTTATGACCAGTGACTCAACATTTTGGATCATTGCACTACGCGTTCAATGAGGTTTATTTAAATAATGACTTGGTAATAAAGTTCACATTTCTAATGCTATAAAGTTTTTCCTTAATTTATTCAAAGAGCAATATAAAGATACTTTATAGTATATAGGATTTTAGGTTATGACCAGTGACTCAACATTTTGGATCATTGCACTACGCGTTCAATGAGGTTTATTTAAATAATGACTTGGTAATAAAGTTCACATTTCTAATGCTATAAGGTTTTTCCTTAATTTATTCAAAGAGCAATATAAAGATACTTTATAGTATTTAGGATTTTAGGTTATGAAAAGTGACTCAACATTTTGGATCATTGCACTACGCGTTCAATGAGGTTTATTTAAATAATGAGTTGGTAATAAAGTTCACATTTCTAATGCTATAAAGTTTTTCCTTAATTTATTCAAAGAGCAATATAAAGATACTTTATAGTATATAGGATTTTAGGTTATGACCAGTGACTCAACATTTTGGATCATTGCACTACGCGTTCAATGAGGTTCATTTAAATAATGACTTGGTAATAAAGTTCACATTTCGAATGCTATAAAGTTTTTCTTTAATTTATTCAAAGAGCAATATAAAGATACTTTATAGTATATAGGATTTTAGGTTATGACGAGTGACTCAACATTTTGGATCATTGCACTACGCGTTCAATGAGGTTTATTTAAATAATGACTTGGTAATAAAGTTCACATTTCTAATACTATAAAGTTTTTCCTTAATTTATTCAAAGATCAATATAAAGATACTTTATAGTATATAGGATTTTAGGTTATGACCAGTGACTCAACATTTTGGATCATTGCACTAAGCGTTCAATGAGGTTTATTTAAATAATGACTTGGTAATAAAGGTCACATTTCTAATGCTATAAAGTTTTTCTTTAATTAATTCAAAGAGCAATATAAAGATACTTTATAGTATATAGGATTTTAGGTTATGACCAGTGACTCAACATTTTGGATCATTGCACTACGCGTCAATGAGGTTTATTTAAATAATGACTTGGTAATAAAGTTCACATTTCTAATGCTATAAAGTTTTTCCTTAATTTATTCAAAGAGCAATATAAAGATACTTTATAGTATATAGGAGTTTAGGTTATGACCAGTGAGTCAACATTTTGGATCATTGCACTACGCGTTCAATGAGGTTTATTTAAATAATGACTTGGTAATAAAGTTCACATTTCTAATGCTAAAAAGTTTTTCCTTAATTTATTCAAAGAGCAATATAAAGATACTTTATAGTATATAGGATTTTAGGTTATGACCAGTGACTCAACATTTTGGATCATTGCACTACGCGTTCAATGAGGTTTATTTAAATAATGACTTGGTAATAAAGGTCACATTTCTAATGCTATAAAGTTTTTCCTTAATTTATTCAAAGAGCAATATAAAGATACTTTATAGTATATAGGATTTTAGGTTATGACCAGTGACTCAACATTTTGGATCATTGCACTACGCGTTCAATGAGGTTTATTTAAATAATGACTTGGTAATAAAGTTCACATTTCTAATGCTATAAAGTTTTTCCTTAATTTATTCAAAGAACAATATAAAGATACTTTGTAGTATATAGGATTTTAGGTTATGACCAGTGACTCAACATTTTGGATCATTGCACTACGCGTTCAATGAGGTTTATTTAAATAATGACTTGGTAATAAAGTTCACATTTCTAATGCTATAAAGTTTTTCTTTAATTTATTCAAAGAGCAATATAAAGATACTTTATAGTATATAGGATTTTAGGTTATGACCAGTGACTCAACATTTTGGATCATTGCACTACGCGTTCAATGAGGTTTATTTAAATAATGACTTTGTAATAAAGTTCACATTTCTAATGCTATAAAGTTTTTCCTTAATTTATTCAAAGAGCAATATAAAGGTACTTTATAGTATATAGGAGTTTAGGTTATGACCAGTGACTCAACATTTTGGATCATTGCACTACGCGTTCAATGAGGTTTATTTAAATAATGACTTGGTAATAAAGTTCACATTTCTAATGCTATAAAGTTTTTCCTTAATTTATTGAAAGAGCAATATAAAGATACTTTATAGTATATAGGATTTTAGGTTATGACCAGTGACTCAACATTTTGGATCATTGCACTACGCGTTCAATGAGGTTTATTTAAATATTGACTTGGTAATAAAGTTCACATTTCTAATGCTATAAAGTTTTTCCTTAATTTATTCAAAGAACAATATAAAGATACTTTATAGTATATAGGATTTTAGGTTATGACCAGTGACTCAACATTTTGGATCATTGCACTACGCGTTCAATGAGGTTCATTTAAATAATGACTTGGTAATAAAGTTCACATTTCTAATGCTATAAAGTTTTTCTTTAATTTATTCATAGAGCAATATAAAGATAGTTTATAGTATATAGGATTTTAGGTTATGACCAGTGACTCAACATTTTGGATCATTGCACTACGCGTTCAATGAGGTTTATTTAAATAATGACTTGGTAATAAAGTTCACATTTCTAATGCTATAAAGTTTTTCTTTAATTTATTCAAAGAGCAATATAAAGATACTTTATAGTATATAGGATTTTAGGTTATGACCAGTGACTCAACATTTTGGATCATTGCACTACGCGTTCAATGAGGTTTATTTAAATAATGACTTGGTAATAAAGTTCACATTTCTAATGCTATAAAGTTTTTCCTTAATTTATTCAAAGAGCAATATAAAGATACTTTATAGTATATAGGATTTTAGGTTATGACCAGTGACTCAACATTTTGGATCATTGCACTACGCGTTCAATGAGGTTTATTTAAATAATGACTTGGTAATAAAGTTCACATTTCTATTGCTATAAAGTTTTTCCTTAATTTATTCAAAGAACAATATAAAGATACTTTATAGTATATAGGATTTTAGGTTATGACCAGTGACTCAACATTTTTTATCATTGCACTACGCGTTCAATGAGGTTCATTTAAATAATGACTTGGTAATAAAGTTCACCTTTCTAATGCTATAAAGTTTTTCTTTAATTTATTCAAAGAGCAATATAAAGATACTTTATAGTATATAGGATTTTAGGTTATGACCAGTGACTCAACATTTTGGATCATTGCACTACGCGTTCAATGAGGTTTATTTAAATAATGACTTGGTAATAAAGTTCACATTTCTAATGCTATAAAGTTTTTCTTTAATTTATTCAAAGAGCAATATAAAGATACTTTATAGTATATAGGATTTTAGGTTATGACCAGTGACTCAACATTTTGGATCATTGCACTACGCGTTCAATGAGGTTTATTTAAATAATGACTTGGTAATAAAGTTCACATTTCTAATGCTATAAAGTTTTTCCTTAATTTATTCAAAGAGCAATATAAAGATACTTTATAGTATATAGGATTTTAGGTTATGACCAGTGACTCAACATTTTGGATCATTGCACTACGCGTTCAATGAGGTTTACTTAAATAATGACTTGGTAATAAAGTTCACATTTCTAACGCTATAAAGTTTTTCCTTAATTTATTCAAAGAGCAATATAAAGATACTTTATAGTATATAGGATTTTAGGTTATGACCAGTGACTCAACATTTTGGATCATTGCACTACGCGTTCAATGAGGTTTATTTAAATAATGACTTGGTAATAAAGTTCACATTTCTAATGCTATAAAGTTTTTCTTTAATTTATTCAAAGAGCAATATAAAGATACTTTATAGTATATAGGATTTTAGGTTATGACCAGTGACTCAACATTTTGGATCATTGCACTACGCGTTCAATGAGGTTCATTTAAATAATGACTTGGTAATAAAGTTCACATTTCTAATGCTATAAAGTTTTTCCTTAATTTATTCAAAGAACAATATAAAGATACTTTATAGCATATAGGATTTTAGGTTATGACCAGTGACTCAACATTTTGGATCATTGCACTACGCGTTCAATGAGGTTCATTTAAATAATGACTTGGTAATAAAGTTCACATTTCTAATGCTATAAAGTTTTTCTTTAATTTATTCATAGAGCAATATAAAGATAGTTTATAGTATATAGGATTTTAGGTTATGACCAGTGACTCAACATTTTGGATCATTGCACTACGCGTTCAATGAGGTTTATTTAAATAATGACTTGGTAATAAAGTTCACATTTCTAATGCTATAAAGTTTTTCTTTAATTTATTCAAAGAGCAATATAAAGATACTTTATAGTATATAGGATTTTAGGTTATGACCAGTGACTCAACATTTTGGATCATTGCACTACGCGTTCAATGAGGTTTATTTAAATAATGACTTGGTAATAAAGTTCACATTTCTAATGCTATAAAGTTTTTCCTTAATTTATTCAAAGAGCAATATAAAGATACTTTATAGTATATAGGATTTTAGGTTATGACCAGTGACTCAACATTTTGGATCATTGCACTACGCGTTCAATGAGGTTTATTTAAATAATGACTTGGTAATAAAGTTCACATTTCTATTGCTATAAAGTTTTTCCTTAATTTATTCAAAGAACAATATAAAGATACTTTATAGTATATAGGATTTTAGGTTATGACCAGTGACTCAACATTTTTTATCATTGCACTACGCGTTCAATGAGGTTCATTTAAATAATGACTTGGTAATAAAGTTCACCTTTCTAATGCTATAAAGTTTTTCTTTAATTTATTCAAAGAGCAATATAAAGATACTTTATAGTATATAGGATTTTAGGTTATGACCAGTGACTCAACATTTTGGATCATTGCACTACGCGTTCAATGAGGTTTATTTAAATAATGACTTGGTAATAAAGTTCACATTTCTAATGCTATAAAGTTTTTCTTTAATTTATTCAAAGAGCAATATAAAGATACTTTATAGTATATAGGATTTTAGGTTATGACCAGTGACTCAACATTTTGGATCATTGCACTACGCGTTCAATGAGGTTTATTTAAATAATGACTTGGTAATAAAGTTCACATTTCTAATGCTATAAAGTTTTTCCTTAATTTATTCAAAGAGCAATATAAAGATACTTTATAGTATTTAGGATTTTAGGTTATGAAAAGTGACTCAACATTTTGGATCATTGCACTACGCGTTCAATGAGGTTTATTTAAATAATGACTTGGTAATAAAGTTCACATTTCTAACGCTATAAAGTTTTTCCTTAATTTATTCAAAGAGCAATATAAAGATACTTTATAGTATATAGGATTTTAGGTTATGACCAGTGACTCAACATTTTGGATCATTGCACTACGCGTTCAATGAGGTTTATTTAAATAATGACTTGGTAATAAAGTTCACATTTCTAATGCTATAAAGTTTTTCCTTAATTTATTCAAAGAACAATATAAAGATACTTTATAGCATATAGGATTTTAGGTTATGACCAGTGACTCAACATTTTGGATCATTGCACTACGCGTTCAATGAGGTTCATTTAAATAATGACTTGGTAATAAAGTTCACATTTCTAATGCTATAAAGTTTTTCTTTAATTTATTCATAGAGCAATATAAAGATAGTTTATAGTATATAGGATTTTAGGTTATGACCAGTGACTCAACATTTTGGATCATTGCACTACGCGTTCAATGAGGTTTATTTAAATAATGACTTGGTAATAAAGTTCACATTTCTAATGCTATAAAGTTTTTCTTTAATTTATTCAAAGAGCAATATAAAGATACTTTATAGTATATAGGATTTTAGGTTATGACCAGTGACTCAACATTTTGGATCATTGCACTACGCATTCAATGAGGTTTATTTAAATAATGACTTGGTAATAAAGTTCACATTTCTAATGCTATAAAGTTTTTCCTTAATTTATTCAAAGAGCAATATAAAGATACTTTATAGTATATAGGATTTTAGGTTATGACCAGTGACTCAACATTTTGGATCATTGCACTACGCGTTCAATGAGGTTTATTTAAATAATGACTTGGTAATAAAGTTCACATTTCTATTGCTATAAAGTTTTTCCTTAATTTATTCAAAGAACAATATAAAGATACTTTATAGTATATAGGATTTTAGGTTATGACCAGTGACTCAACATTTTTTATCATTGCACTACGCGTTCAATGAGGTTCATTTAAATAATGACTTGGTAATAAAGTTCACCTTTCTAATGCTATAAAGTTTTTCTTTAATTTATTCAAAGAGCAATATAAAGATACTTTATAGTATATAGGATTTTAGGTTATGACCAGTGACTCAACATTTTGGATCATTGCACTACGCGTTCAATGAGGTTTATTTAAATAATAACTTGGTAATAAAGTTCACATTTCTAATGCTATAAAGTTTTTCTTTAATTTATTCAAAGAGCAATATAAAGATACTTTATAGTATATAGGATTTTAGGTTATGACCAGTGACTCAACATTTTGGATCATTGCACTACGCGTTCAATGAGGTTTATTTAAATAATGACTTGGTAATAAAGTTCACATTTCTAATGCTATAAAGTTTTTCCTTAATTTATTCAAAGAGCAATATAAAGATACTTTATAGTATATAGGAGTTTAGGTTATGACCAGTGACTCAACATTTTGGATCATTGCACTACGCGTTCAATGAGGTTTATTTAAATAATGACTTGGTAATAAAGTTTACATTTCTAATGCTATAAAGTTTTTCCATAATTTATTCAAAGAGCAATATAAAGATACTTTAGAGTATATAGGATTTTAGGTTATGACCAGTGACTCAACATTTTGGATCATTGCACTACGCGTTCAATGAGGTTTATTTAAATAATGACTTGGTAATAAAGTTCACATTTCTAATGCTATAAAGTTTCTCCTTAATTTATTCAAAGACCAATATAAAGATACTTTATAGTATATAGGAGTTTAGGTTATGACCAGTGACTCAACATTTTGGATCATTGCACTACGCGTTCAATTAGGTTTATTTAAATAATGACTTGGTAATAAAGTTCACATTTCTAATGCTATAAAGTTTTTCATTAATTTATTCAAAGAGCAATATAAAGACACTTTATAGTATATAGGATTTTAGGTTATGACCAGTGACTCAACATTTTGGATCATTGCACTACGCGTTCAATGAGGTTTATTTAAATAATGACTTGGTAATAAAGTTCACATTTCTAATGCTATAAAGTTTTTCCTTAATTTATTCAAAGAGCAATATAAAGATACTTTATAGTATATAGGAGTTTAGGTTATGACCAGTGACTCAACATTTTGGATCATTGCACTACGCGTTCAATGAGGTTTATTTAAATAATGCCTTGGTAATAAAGTTCACATTTCTAATGCTATAAAGTTTTTCCTTAATTTATTCAAAGAGCAATATAAAGATACTTTATAGTATATAGGATTTTAGGTTATGACCAGTGACTCAACATTTTGGATCATTGCACTACGCGTTCAATGACGTTCATTTAAATAATGACTTGGTAATAAAGTTCACATTTCTAATGCTATAAAGTTTTTCTTTAATTTATTCAAAGAGCAATATAAAGATACTTTATAGTATATAGGATTTTAGGTTATGACCAGTGACTCAACATTTTGGATCATTGCACTACGCGTTCAATGAGGTTTATTTAAATAATGACTTGGTAATAAAGTTCACATTTCTAATGCTATAAAGTTTTTCTTTAATTTATTCAAAGAGCAATATAAAGATCCTTTATAGTATATAGGATTTTAGGTTATGACCAGTGACTCAACATTTTGGATCATTGCACTACGCGTTCAATGAGGTTTATTTAAATAATGACTTGGTAATAAAGTTCGCATTTCTAATGCTATAAAGTTTTTCCTTAATTTATTCAAAGAGCAATATAAAGATACTTTATAGTATATAGGATTTTAGGTTATGACCAGTGACTCAACATTTTGGATCATTGCACTACGCGTTCAATGAGGTTTATTTAAATAATGACTTGGTAATAAAGTTCACATTTCTAATGCTATAAAATTTTTCCTTAATTTATTCAAAGAACCATATAAAGACACTTTATAGTATATAGGATTTTAGGTTATGACCAGTGACTCAACATTTTGGATCATTGCACTACGCGTTCAATGAGTTTTATTTAAATAATGACTTGGTAATAAAGTTCACATTTCTAATGCTATAAAGTTTTTCTTTAATTTATTCAAAGAGCAATATAAAGATACTTTATAGTATATAGGATTTTAGGTTATGACCAGTGACTGAACATTTTGGATCATTGCACTACGCGTTCAATGAGGTTTATTTAAATAATGACTTGGTAATAAAGTTCACATTTCTAATGCTATAAAGTTTTTCCTTAATTTATTCAAAGAGCAATATAAAGATACTTTATAGTATATAGGATTTTAGGTTATGACCAATGACTCAACATTTTGGATCATTGCACTACGCGTTCAATGAGGTTCATTTAAATAATGACTTGGTAATAAGTTCACATTTCTAATGCTATAAAGTTTTTCCTTAATTTATTCAAAGAACCATATAAAGACACTTTATAGTATATATGATTTTAGGTTATGACCAGTGACTCAACATTTTGGATCATTGCACTACGCGTTCAATGAGGTTTATTTAAATAATGACTTGGTAATAAAGTTCACATTTCTAATGCTATAAAGTTTTTCTTTAATTTATTCAAAGAGCAATATAAAGATACTTTATAGTATATAGGATTTTAGGTTATGACCAGTGACTCAACATTTTGGATCATTGCACTACGCGTTCAATGAGGTTTATTTAAATAATGACTTGGTAATAAAGGTCACATTTCTAATGCTATAAAGTTTTTCTTTAATTAATTCAAAGAGCAATATAAAGATACTTTATAGTATATAGGATTTTAGGTTATGACCAGTGACTCAACATTTTGGATCATTGCACTACGCGTTCAATGAGGTTTATTTAAATAATGACTTGGTAATAAAGTTCACATTTCTAATGCTATAAAGTTTTTCCTTAATTTATTCAAAGAGCAATATAAAGATACTTTATAGTATATAGGATTTTAGGTTATGACCAGTGACTCAACATTTTGGATCATTGCACTACGCGTTCAATGAGGTTTATTTAAATAATGACTTGGTAATAAAGTTCACATTTCAAACGCTATAAAGTTTTTCCTTAATTTATTCAAAGAGCAATATAAATATACTTTATAGTATATAGGATTTTAGGTTATGACCAGTGACTCAACATTTAGTATCATTGCACTACGCGTTCAATGAGGTTTATTTAAATAATGACTTGGTAATAAAGTTCACATTTCTAATGCTATAAAGTTTTTTCTTAATTTATTCAAAGAACAATATAAAGATACTTTATAGTATATAGGATTTTAGGTTATGACCAGTGACTCAACATTTTGGATCATTGCACTACGCGTTCAATGAGTTTTATTTAAATAATGACTTGGTAATAAAGTTCACATTTCTAATGCTATAAAGTTTTTCTTTAATTTATTCAAAGAGCAATATAAAGATACTTTATAGTATATAGGATTTTAGGTTATGACCAGTGACTCAACATTTTGGATCATTGCACTACGCGTTCAATGAGGTTTATTTAAATAATGACTTGGTAATAAAGTTCACATTTCTAATGCTATAAAGTTTTTCCTTAATTTATTCAAAGAGCAATATAAAGATACTTTATAGTATATAGGATTTTAGGTTATGACCAATGACTCAACATTTTGGATCATTGCACTACGCGTTCAATGAGGTTCATTTAAATAATGACTTGGTAATAAGTTCACATTTCTAATGCTATAAAGTTTTTCCTTAATTTATTCAAAGAACCATATAAAGACACTTTATAGTATATATGATTTTAGGTTATGACCAGTGACTCAACATTTTGGATCATTGCACTACGCGTTCAATGAGGTTTATTTAAATAATGACTTGGTAATAAAGGTCACATTTCTAATGCTATAAAGTTTTTCTTTAATTAATTCAAAGAGCAATATAAAGATACTTTATAGTATATAGGATTTTAGGTTATGACCAGTGACTCAACATTTTGGATCATTGCACTACGCGTTCAATGAGGTTTATTTAAATAATGACTTGGTAATAAAGTTCACATTTCAAACGCTATAAAGTTTTTCCTTAATTTATTCAAAGAGCAATATAAAGATACTTTATAGTATATAGGATTTTAGGTTATGACCAGTGACTAAACATTTAGTATCATTGCACTACGCGTTCAATGAGGTTTATTTAAATAATGACTTGGTAATAAAGTTCACATTTCTAATGCTATAAAGTTTTTTCTTAATTTATTCAAAGAACAATATAAAGATACTTTATAGTATATAGGATTTTAGGCTATGACCAGTGACTCAACATTTTGGATCATTGCACTACGCGTTCAATGAGGTTTATTTAAATAATGACTTGGTAATAAAGTTCACATTTCTAATGCTATAAAGTTTTTCTTTAATTTATTCATAGAGCAATATAAAGATAGTTTATAGTATATAGGATTTTAGGTTATGACCAGTGACTCAACATTTTGGATCATTGCACTACGCGTTCAATAAGGTTTATTTAAATAATGACTTGGTAATAAAGTTCACATTTCTAATGCTATAAAGTTTTTCTTTAATTTATTCAAAGAGCAATATAAAGATACTTTATAGTATATGGGATTTTAGGTTATGACCAGTGACTCAACATTTTGGATCATTGCACTACGCGTTCAATGAGGTTTATTTAAATAATGACTTGGTAATAAAGTTCACATTTCTAATGCTATAAAGTTTTTCCTTAATTTATTCAAAGAACAATATAAAGATACTTTATAGTATATAGGATTTTAGGTTATGACCAGTGACTCAACATTTTGGATCATTGCACTACGCGTTCAATGAGGTTCATTTAAATAATGACTTGGTAAAAAAATTCACATTTCTAATGCTATAAAGTTTTTCTTTAATTTATTCAAAGAGCAATATAAAGATACTTTATAGTATATAGGATTTTAGGTTATGACCAGTGACTCAACATTTTGGATCATTGCACTACGCGTTCAATGAGGTTTATTTAAATAATGACTTGGTAATAAAGTTCACATTTCTAATGCTATAAAGTTTTTCTTTAATTTATTCAAAGAGCAATATAAAGATACTTTATAGTATATAGGATTTTAGGTTATGACCAGTGACTCAACATTTTGGATCATTGCACTACGCGTTCAATGAGGTTTATTTAAATAATGACTTGGTAATAAAGTTCACATTTCTAATGCTATAATGTTTTTCCTTAATTTATTCAAAGAGCAATATAAAGATACTTTATAGTATATAGGAGTTTAGGTTATGACCAGTGACTCAACATTTTGGATCATTGCACTACGCGTTCAATGAGGTTTATTTAAATAATGACTTGGTAATAAAGTTCGCATTTCTAATGCTATAAAGTTTTTCCTTAATTTATTCAAAGAGCAATATAAAGATACTTTATAGTATATAGGAGTTTAGGTTATGACCAGTGACTCAACATTTTGGATCATTGCACTACGCGTTCAATGAGGTTTATTTAAATAATGACTTGGTAATAAAGTTCACATTTCTAATGCTATAAAGTTTTTCCTTAATTTATTCAAAGAGCAATATAAAGATACTTTATAGTATATAGGATTTTAGGTTATGACCAGTGACTCAACATTTTGGATCATAACACTACGCGTTCAATGAGGTTCATTTAAATAATGACTTGGTAATAAAGTTCACATTTCTAATGCTATAAAGTTTTTCTTTTATTTATTCAAAGAGCAATATAAAGATACTTTATAGTATATAGGATTTTAGGTTATGACCAGTGACTCAACATTTTGGATCATTGCACTACGCGTTCAATGAGGTTTATTTAAATAATGACTTGGTAATAAAGTTCACATTTCTAATGCTATAAAGTTTTTCTTTAATTTATTCAAAGAGCAATATAAAGATACTTTATAGTATATGGGATTTTAGGTTATGACCAGTGACTCAACATTTTGGATCATTGCACTACGCGTTCAATGAGGTTTATTTAAATAATGACTTGGTAATAAAGTTCACATTTCTAATGCTATAAAGTTTTTCTTTAATTTATTCAAAGAGCAATATAAAGATACTTTATAGTATATAGGATTTTAGGTTATGACCAGTGACTCAACATTTTGGATCATTGCACTACGCGTTCAATGCGGTTTATTTAAATAATGACTTGGTAATAAAGTTCACATTTCTAATGCTATAAAGTTTTTCCTTAATTTATTCAAAGAACAATATAAAGATACTTTATAGTATATAGGATTTTAGGTTATGACCAGTGACTCAACATTTTGGATCATTGCACTACGCGTTCAATGAGGTTCATTTAAATAATGACTTGGTAAAAAAATTCACATTTCTAATGCTATAAAGTTTTTCTTTAATTTATTCAAAGAGCAATATAAAGATACTTTATAGTATATAGGATTTTAGGTTATGACCAGTGACTCAACATTTTGGATCATTGCACTACGCGTTCAATGAGGTTTATTTAAATAATGACTTGGTAATAAAGTTCACATTTCTAATGCTATAAAGTTTTTCTTTAATTTATTCAAAGAGCAATATAAAGATACTTTATAGTATATAGGATTTTAGGTTATGACCAGTGACTCAACATTTTGGATCATTGCACTACGCGTTCAATGAGGTTTATTTAAATAATGACTTGGTAATAAAGTTCACATTTCTAATGCTATAAAGTTTTTCCTTAATTTATTCAAAGAGCAATATAAAGATACTTTATAGTATATAGGAGTTTAGGTTATGACCAGTGACTCAACATTTTGGATCATTGCACTACGCGTTCAATGAGGTTTATTTAAATAATGACTTGGTAATAAAGTTCGCATTTCTAATGCTATAAAGTTTTTCCTTAATTTATTCAAAGAGCAATATAAAGATACTTTATAGTATATAGGAGTTTAGGTTATGACCAGTGACTCAACATTTTGGATCATTGCACTACGCGTTCAATGAGGTTTATTTAAATAATGACTTGGTAATAAAGTTCACATTTCTAATGCTATAAAGTTTTTCCTTAATTTATTCAAAGAGCAATATAAAGATACTTTATAGTATATAGGATTTTAGGTTATGACCAGTGACTCAACATTTTGGATCATAACACTACGCGTTCAATGAGGTTCATTTAAATAATGACTTGGTAATAAAGTTCACATTTCTAATGCTATAAAGTTTTTCTTTTATTTATTCAAAGAGCAATATAAAGATACTTTATAGTATATAGGATTTTAGGTTATGACCAGTGACTCAACATTTTGGATCATTGCACTACGCGTTCAATGAGGTTTATTTAAATAATGACTTGGTAATAAAGTTCACATTTCTAATGCTATAAAGTTTTTCTTTAATTTATTCAAAGAGCAATATAAAGATACTTTATAGTATATAGGATTTTAGGTTATGACCAGTGACTCAACATTTTGGATCATTGCACTACGCGTTCAATGAGGTTTATTTAAATAATGACTTGGTAATAAAGTTCACATTTCTAATGCTATAAAGTTTTTCCTTAATTTATTCAAAGAGCAATATAAAGATACTTTATAGTATATAGGATTTTAGGTTATGACCAGTGACTCAACATTTTGGATCATTGCACTACGCGTTCAATGAGGTTTATTTAAATAATGACTTGGTAATAAAGGTCACATTTCTAATGCTATAAAGTTTTTCTTTAATTAATTCAAAGAGCAATATAAAGATACTTTATAGTATATAGGATTTTAGGTTATGACCAGTGACTCAACATTTTGGATCATTGCACTACGCGTCAATGAGGTTTATTTAAATAATGACTTGGTAATAAAGTTCACATTTCTAATGCTATAAAGTTTTTCCTTAATTTATTCAAAGAGCAATATAAAGATACTTTATAGTATATAGGATTTTAGGTTTAGACCAGTGACTCAACATTTTGGATCATTGCACTACGCGTTCAATGAGGTTTATTTAAATAATGACTTGGTAATAAAGTTCACATTTCTAATGCTATAAAGTTTTTCCTTAATTTATTCAAAGAGCAATATAAAGATACTTTATAGTATATAGGATTTTAGGTTATGACCAGTGACTCAACATTTTGGATCATTGCACTACGCGTCAATGAGGTTTATTTAAATAATGATTTGGTAATAAAGTTCACATTTCTAATGCTATAAAGTTTTCCTTAATTTATTCAAAGAGCAATATAAAGATACTTTATAGTATATAGGATTTTAGGTTATGACCAGTGACTCAACATTTTTCATCATTGCACTACGCGTTCAATGAGGTTTATTTAAATAATGACTTGGTAATAAAGTTCACATTTCTAATGCTATAAAGTTTTTCCTTAATTTATTCAAAGAGCAATATAAAGATACTTTATAGTATAAAGGATTTTAGGTTATGACCAGTGACTCAACATTTTGGATCATTGCACTACGCGTCAATGAGGTTTATTTAAATAATTATTTGGTAATAAAGTTCACATTTCTAATGCTATAAAGTTTTTCCTTAATTTATTCAAAGAGCAATATAAAGATACTTTATAGTATATAGGATTTTAGGTTATGACCAGTGACTCAACATTTTGGATCATAACACTACGCGTTCAATGAGGTTCATTTAAATAATGACTTGGTAATAAAGTTCACATTTCTAATGCTATAAAGTTTTTCTTTTATTTATTCAAAGAGCAATATAAAGATACTTTATAGTATATAGGATTTTAGGTTATGACCAGTGACTCAACATTTTGGATCATTGCACTACGCGTTCAATGAGGTTTATTTAAATAATGACTTGGTAATAAAGTTCACATTTCTAATGCTATAAAGTTTTTCTTTAATTTATTCAAAGAGCAATATAAAGATACTTTATAGTATATAGGATTTTAGGTTATGACCAGTGACTCAACATTTTGGATCATTGCACTACGCGTTCAATGAGGTTTATTTAAATAATGACTTGGTAATAAAGTTCACATTTCTAATGCTATAAAGTTTTTCCTTAATTTATTCAAAGAGCAATATAAAGATACTTTATAGTATATAGGATTTTAGGTTATGACCAGTGACTCAACATTTTGGATCATTGCACTACGCGTTCAATGAGGTTTATTTAAATAATGACTTGGTAATAAAGTTCACATTTCTAATGCTATAAAATTTTTCCTTAATTTATTCAAAGAACCATATAAAGATACTTTATAGTATATAGGATTTTAGGTTTTGACACGTGACTCAACATTTTGGATCATTGCACTACGCGTTCAATGAGGTTTATTTAAATAATGACTTGGTAATAAAGTTCACATTTCTAATGCTGTAAAGTTTTTCTTTAATTTATTCAAAGAGCAATATAAAGATACTTTATAGTATATAGGATTTTAGGTTATGACCAGTGACTCAACAATTTGGATCATTGCACTACGCGTTCAATGAGGTTTATTTAAATAATGACTTGGTAATAAAGTTCACATTTCTAATGCTATAAAGTTTTTCTTTAATTTATTCAAAGAGCAATATAAAGATACTTTATAGTATATAGGATTTTAGGTTATGACCAGTGACTCAACATTTTGGATCATTGCACTACGCGTTCAATGAGGTTTATTTAAATAATGACTTGGTAATAAAGTTCACATTTCTAATGCTATAAAGTTTTTCCTTAATTTATTCAAAGAGCAATATAAAGATACTTTATAGTATATAGGATTTTAGGTTATGACCAGTGACTCAACATTTTGGATCATTGCACTACGCGTTCAATGAGGTTTATTTAAATAATGACTTGGTAATAAAGGTCACATTTCTAATGCTATAAAGTTTTTCTTTAATTAATTCAAAGAGCAATATAAAGATACTTTATAGTATATAGGATTTTAGGTTATGACCAGTGACTCAACATTTTGGATCATTGCACTACGCGTCAATGAGGTTTATTTAAATAATGACTTGGTAATAAAGTTCACATTTCTAATGCTATAAAGTTTTTCCTTAATTTATTCAAAGAGCAATATAAAGATACTTTATAGTATATAGGATTTTAGGTTATGACCAGTGACTCAACATTTTGGATCATTGCACTACGCGTTCAATGAGGTTTATTTAAATAATGACTTGGTAATATAGTTCACATTTCTAATGCTATAAAGTTTTTCCTTAATTTAATCAAAGAGCAATATAAAGATACTTTATAGTATAAAGGATTTTAGGTTATGACCAGTGACTCAACATTTTGGATCATTGCACTACGCGTCAATGAGGTTTATTTAAATAATGATTTGGTAATAAAGTTCACATTTCTAATGCTATAAAGTTTTCCTTAATTTATTCAAAGAGCAATATAAAGATACTTTATAGTATATAGGATTTTAGGTTATGACCAGTGACTCAACATTTTTCATCATTGCACTACGCGTTCAATGAGGTTTATTTAAATAATGACTTGGTAATAAAGTTCACATTTCTAATGCTATAAAGTTTTTCTTTAATTTACTCAAAGAGCAATATAAAGATACTTTATAGTATATAGGATTTTAGGTTATGACCAGTGACTCAACATTTTGGATCATTGCACTACGCGTTCAATGAGGTTTATTTAAATAATGACTTGGTAATAAAGTTCACATTTCTAATGCTATAAAGTTTTTCCTTAATTTATTCAAAGAGCAATATAAAGATACTTTATAGTATATAGGATTTTAGGTTATGACCAGTGACTCAACATTTTGGATCGTTGCACTACGCGTTCAATGAGGTTTATTTAAATAATGACTTGGTAATAAAGTTCACATTTCTAATGCTATAAAATTTTTCCTTAATTTATTCAAAGAACCATATAAAGACACTTTATAGTATATAGGATTTTAGGTTATGACCAGTGACTCAACATTTTGGATCATTGCACTACGCGTTCAATGAGGTTTATTTAAATAATGACTTGGTAATAAAGGTCACATTTCTAATGCTATAAAGTTTTTCTTTAATTAATTCAAAGAGCAATATAAAGATACTTTGCAGTATATAGGATTTTAGGTTATGACCAGTGACTCAACATTTTGGATCATTGCACTACGCGTCAATGAGGTTTATTTAAATAATGACTTGGTAATAAAGTTCACATTTCTAATGCTATAAAGTTTTTCCTTAATTTATTAAAAGAGCAATATAAAGATACTTTATAGTATATAGGATTTTAGGTTATGACCAGTGACTCAACATTTTGGATTATTGCACTACGCGTTCAATGAGGTTTATTTAAATAATGACTTGGTAATAAAGTTCACATTTCTAATGCTATAAAGTTTTTCCTTAATTTATTCAAAGAGCAATATAAAGATACTTTATAGTATAAAGGATTTTAGGTTATGACCAGTGACTCAACATTTTGGATCATTGCACTACGCGTCAATGAGGTTTATTTAAATAATGATTTGGTAATAAAGTTCACATTTCTAATGCTATAAAGTTTTCCTTAATTTATTCAAAGAGCAATATAAAGATACTTTATAGTATATAGGATTTTAGGTTATGACCAGTGACTCAACATTTTTCATCATTGCACTACGCGTTCAATGAGGTTTATTTAAATAATGACTTGGTAATAAAGTTCACATTTCTAATGCTATAAAGTTTTTCCTTAATTTATTCAAAGAGCAATATAAAGATACTTTATAGTATAAAGGATTTTAGGTTATGACCAGTGACTCAACATTTTGGATCATTGCACTACGCGTCAATGAGGTTTATTTAAATAATTATTTGGTAATAAAGTTCACATTTCTAATGCTATAAAGTTTTTCCTTAATTTATTCAAAGAGCAATATAAAGATACTTTATAGTATATAGGATTTTAGGTTATGACCAGTGACTCAACATTTTGGATCATAACACTACGCGTTCAATGAGGTTCATTTAAATAATGACTTGGTAATAAAGTTCACATTTCTAATGCTATAAAGTTTTTCTTTTATTTATTCAAAGAGCAATATAAAGATACTTTATAGTATATAGGATTTTAGGTTATGACCAGTGACTCAACATTTTGGATCATTGCACTACGCGTTCATTGAGGTTTATTTAAATAATGACTTGGTAATAAAGTTCACATTTCTAATGCTATAAAGTTTTTCTTTAATTTATTCAAAGAGCAATATAAAGATACTTTATAGTATATAGGATTTTAGGTTATGACCAGTGACTCAACATTTTGGATCATTGCACTACGCGTTCAATGAGGTTTATTTAAATAATGACTTGGTAATAAAGTTCACATTTCTAATGCTATAAAGTTTTTCCTTAATTTATTCAAAGAGCAATATAAAGATACTTTATAGTATATAGGATTTTAGGTTATGACCAGTGACTCAACATTTTGGATCATTGCACTACGCGTTCAATGAGGTTTATTTAAATAATGACTTGGTAATAAAGTTCACATTTCTAATGCTATAAAATTTTTCCTTAATTTATTCAAAGAACCATATAAAGATACTTTATAGTATATAGGATTTTAGGTTTTGACACGTGACTCAACATTTTGGATCATTGCACTACGCGTTCAATGAGGTTTATTTAAATAATGACTTGGTAATAAAGTTCACATTTCTAATGCTGTAAAGTTTTTCTTTAATTTATTCAAAGAGCAATATAAAGATACTTTATAGTATATAGGATTTTAGGTTATGACCAGTGACTCAACAATTTGGATCATTGCACTACGCGTTCAATGAGGTTTATTTAAATAATGACTTGGTAATAAAGTTCACATTTCTAATGCTATAAAGTTTTTCTTTAATTTATTCAAAGAGCAATATAAAGATACTTTATAGTATATAGGATTTTAGGTTATGACCAGTGACTCAACATTTTGGATCATTGCACTACGCGTTCAATGAGGTTTATTTAAATAATGACTTGGTAATAAAGTTCACATTTCTAATGCTATAAAGTTTTTCCTTAATTTATTCAAAGAGCAATATAAAGATACTTTATAGTATATAGGATTTTAGGTTATGACCAGTGACTCAACATTTTGGATCATTGCACTACGCGTTCAATGAGGTTTATTTAAATAATGACTTGGTAATAAAGGTCACATTTCTAATGCTATAAAGTTTTTCTTTAATTAATTCAAAGAGCAATATAAAGATACTTTATAGTATATAGGATTTTAGGTTATGACCAGTGACTCAACATTTTGGATCATTGCACTACGCGTCAATGAGGTTTATTTAAATAATGACTTGGTAATAAAGTTCACATTTCTAATGCTATAAAGTTTTTCCTTAATTTATTCAAAGAGCAATATAAAGATACTTTATAGTATATAGGATTTTAGGTTATGACCAGTGACTCAACATTTTGGATCATTGCACTACGCGTTCAATGAGGTTTATTTAAATAATGACTTGGTAATATAGTTCACATTTCTAATGCTATAAAGTTTTTCCTTAATTTAATCAAAGAGCAATATAAAGATACTTTATAGTATAAAGGATTTTAGGTTATGACCAGTGACTCAACATTTTGGATCATTGCACTACGCGTCAATGAGGTTTATTTAAATAATGATTTGGTAATAAAGTTCACATTTCTAATGCTATAAAGTTTTCCTTAATTTATTCAAAGAGCAATATAAAGATACTTTATAGTATATAGGATTTTAGGTTATGACCAGTGACTCAACATTTTTCATCATTGCACTACGCGTTCAATGAGGTTTATTTAAATAATGACTTGGTAATAAAGTTCACATTTCTAATGCTATAAAGTTTTTCTTTAATTTACTCAAAGAGCAATATAAAGATACTTTATAGTATATAGGATTTTAGGTTATGACCAGTGACTCAACATTTTGGATCATTGCACTACGCGTTCAATGAGGTTTATTTAAATAATGACTTGGTAATAAAGTTCACATTTCTAATGCTATAAAGTTTTTCCTTAATTTATTCAAAGAGCAATATAAAGATACTTTATAGTATATAGGATTTTAGGTTATGACCAGTGACTCAACATTTTGGATCGTTGCACTACGCGTTCAATGAGGTTTATTTAAATAATGACTTGGTAATAAAGTTCACATTTCTAATGCTATAAAATTTTTCCTTAATTTATTCAAAGAACCATATGAAGACACTTTATAGTATATAGGATTTTAGGTTATGACCAGTGACTCAACATTTTGGATCATTGCACTACGCGTTCAATGAGGTTTATTTAAATAATGACTTGGTAATAAAGGTCACATTTCTAATGCTATAAAGTTTTTCTTTAATTAATTCAAAGAGCAATATAAAGATACTTTGCAGTATATAGGATTGTAGGTTATGACCAGTGACTCAACATTTTGGATCATTGCACTACGCGTCAATGAGGTTTATTTAAATAATGACTTGGTAATAAAGTTCACATTTCTAATGCTATAAAGTTTTTCCTTAATTTATTAAAAGAGCAATATAAAGATACTTTATAGTATATAGGATTTTAGGTTATGACCAGTGACTCAACATTTTGGATTATTGCACTACGCGTTCAATGAGGTTTATTTAAATAATGACTTGGTAATAAAGTTCACATTTCTAATGCTATAAAGTTTTTCCTTAATTTATTCAAAGAGCAATATAAAGATACTTTATAGTATAAAGGATTTTAGGTTATGACCAGTGACTCAACATTTTGGATCATTGCACTACGCGTCAATGAGGTTTATTTAAATAATGATTTGGTAATAAAGTTCACATTTCTAATGCTATAAAGTTTTCCTTAATTTATTCAAAGAGCAATATAAAGATACTTTATAGTATATAGGATTTTAGGTTATGACCAGTGCCTCAACATTTTGGATCATTGCACTACGCGTTCAATGAGGTTTATTTAAATAATGACTTGGTAATAAAGTTCACATTTCTAATGCTATAAAGTTTTTCCTTAATTTATTCAAAGAGCAATATAAAGATACTTTATAGTATATAGGATTTTAGGTTATGACCAGTGACTCAACATTTTGGATCATTGCACTACGCGTTCAATGAGGTTCATTTAAATAATGACTTGGTAATAAAGTTCACATGTCTAATGCTATAAAGTTTTTCTTTAATTTATTCAAAGAGCAATATAAAGATACTTTATAGTATATAGGATTTTAGGTTATGACCAGTGACTCAACATTTTGGATCATTGCACTACGCGTTCAATGAGGTTTATTTAAATAATGACTTGGTAATAAAGTTCACATTTCTAATGCTATAAAGTTTTTCTTTAATTTATTCAAAGAGCAATATAAAGATACTTTATAGTATATAGGATTTTAGGTTATGACCAGTGACTCAACATTTTGGATCATTGCACTACGCGTTCAATGAGGTTTATTTAAATAATGACTTGGTAATAAAGTTCACATTTCTAATGCTATAAAGTTTTTCCTTAATTTATTCAAAGAGCAATATAAAGATACTTTATAGTATATAGGATTTTAGGTTATGACCAGTGACTCAACATTTTGGATCATTGCACTACGCGTCAATGAGGTTTATTTAAATAATGACTTGGTAAAAAAAGTTCACATTTCTAATGCTATAAAGTTTTTCCTTAATTTATTCAAAGAGCAATATAAAGATACTTTATAGTATATAGGATTTTAGGTTATGACCAGTGACTCAACATTTTGGATCATTGCACTACGCGTTCAATGAGGTTTATTTAAATAATGACTTGGTAATAAAGTTCACATTTCTAATTCTATAAAGTTTTTCTTTAATTTATTCAAAGAGCAATATAAAGATACTTTATAGTATATAGGATTTTAGGTTATGACCAGTGACTCAACATTTTGGATCATTGCACTACGCGTTCAATGAGGTTTATTTAAATAATGACTTGGTAATAAAGTTCACATTTCTAATGCTATAAAGTTTTTCCTTAATTTATTCAAAGAGCAATATAAAGATACTTTATAGTATATAGGATTTTAGGTTATGACCAGTGACTCAACATTTTGGATCATTGCACTACGCGTTCAATGAGGTTTATTTAAATAATGACTTGGTAATGAAGTTCACATTTCTAATGCTATAAAGTTTTTCCTTAATTTATTCAAAGAACAATATAAAGATACGTTATAGTATATAGGATTTTAGGTTATGACCAGTGACTCAACATTTTGGATCATTGCACTACGCGTTCAAAGAGGTTTATTTAAATAATGACTTGGTAATAAAGTTCACATTTCTAATGCTATAATGTTTTTCTTTAATTTATTCAAAGAGCAATATAAAGATACTTTATAGTATATAGGATTTTAGGTTATGACCAGTGACTCAACATTTTGGATCATTGCACTACGCGTTCAATGAGGTTTATTTAAATAATGACTTGGTAATAAAGTTCACATTTCTAATGCTATAAAGTTTTTCTTTAATTTATTCAAAGAGCAATATAAAGATACTTTATAGTATATAGGATTTTAGGTTATGACCAGTGACTCAACATTTTGGATCATTGCACTACGCGTTCAATGAGGTTTATTTAAATAATGACTTGGTAATAAAGGTCACATTTCTAATGCTATAAAGTTTTTCTTTAATTTATTCAAAGATCAATATAAAGATACTTTATAGTATATAGGATTTTAGGTTATGACCAGTGACTCAACAATTTGGATCATTGCACTACGCGTTCAATGAGGTTTATTTAAATAATGACTTGGTAATAAAGGTCACATTTCTAATGCTATAAAGTTTTTCCTTAATTTATACAAAGAGCAATATAAAGATACTTTATAGTATATAGGATTTTAGGTTATGACCAGTGACTCAACATTTTGGATCATTGCACTACGCGTTCAATGAGGTTTATTTAAAAAATGACTTGTTAATAAAGGTCACATTTCTAATGCTATAAAGTTTTTCCTTAATTTATTCAAAGAACAATATAAAGATACTTTATAGTATATAGGATTTTAGGTTATGACAAGTGACTCAACATTTTGGATCATTGCACTACGCGTTCAATGAGGTTTATTTAAATAATGACTTGATAATAAAGTTCACATTTCTAATGCTATAAATTTTTTCCTTAATTTATTCAAAGAACAATATAAAGATACTTTATAGTATATAGGATTTTAGGTTATGACCAGTGACTCAACATTTTTGGATCATTGCACTACGCGTTCAATGAGGTTTATTTAAATAATGACTTGGTAATAAAGGTCACATTTCTAATGCTATAAAGTTTTTCTTTAATTTATTCAAAGAGCAATATAAAGATACTTTATAGTATATAGGATTTTAGGTTATGACCAGTGACTCTACATTTTGGATCATTGCACTACGCGTTCAATGAGGTTTATTTAAATAATGACTTGGTAATAAGTTCACATTTCTAATGCTATAAAGTTTTTCCATAATTTATTCAAAGAGCAATATAAAGATACTTTATAGTATATAGGATTTTAGGTTATGACCAGTGACTCAACATTTTGGATCATTGCACTACGCGTTCAATGAGGTTTATTTAAATAATGACTTGGTAATAAAGGTCACAATTCCAATGCTATAAAGTTTTTCTTTAATTAATTCAAAGAGCAATATAAAGATACTTTATAGTATATAGGATTTTAGGTTATGACCAGTGACTCAACATTTTGGATCATTGCACTACGCGTTCAATGAGGTTTATTTAAATAATGACTTGGTAATAAAGTTCACATTTCTAATGCTATAAAGTTTTTCTTTAATTTATTCAAAGAGCAATATAAAGATACTTTATAGTATATAGGATTTTAGGTTATGACCAGTGACTCAACATTTTGGATCATTGCACTACGCGTTCAATGAGGTTTATTTAAATAATGACTTGGTAATAAAGTTCACATTTCTAATGCTATAAAGTTTTTCTTTAATTTATTCAAAGAGCAATATAAAGATACTTTATAGTATATAGGATTTTAGGTTATGACCAGTGACTCAACATTTTGGATCATTGCACTACGCGTTCAATGAGGTTTATTTAAATAATGACTTGGTAATAAAGTTCACATTTCTAATGCTATAAAGTTTTTCCTTAATTTATTCAAAGAGCAATATAAAGATACTTTATAGTATATAGGAGTTTAGGTTATGACCAGTGACTCAACATTTTGGATCATTGCACTACGCGTTCAATGAGGTTTATTTAAATAATGACTTGGTAATAAAGTTCGCATTTCTAATGCTATAAAGTTTTTCCTTAATTTATTCAAAGAGCAATATAAAGATACTTTATAGTATATAGGAGTTTAGGTTATGACCAGTGACTCAACATTTTGGATCATTGCACTACGCGTTCAATGAGGTTTATTTAAATAATGACTTGGTAATAAAGGTCACATTTCTAATGCTATAAAGTTTTTCCTTAATTTATACAAAGAGCAATATAAAGATACTTTATAGTATATAGGATTTTAGGTTATGACCAGTGACTCAACATTTTGGATCATTGCACTACGCGTTCAATGAGGTTTATTTAAAAAATGACTTGGTAATAAAGGTCACATTTCTAATGCTATAAAGTTTTTCCTTAATTTATTCAAAGAACAATATAAAGATACTTTATAGTATATAGGATTTTAGGTTATGACAAGTGACTCAACATTTTGGATCATTGCACTACGCGTTCAATGAGGTTTATTTAAATAATGACTTGATAATAAAGTTCACATTTCTAATGCTATAAAGTTTTTCCTTAATTTATTCAAAGAACAATATAAAGATACTTTATAGTATATAGGATTTTAGGTTATGACCAGTGACTCAACATTTTTGGATCATTGCACTACGCGTTCAATGAGGTTTATTTAAATAATGACTTGGTAATAAAGGTCACATTTCTAATGCTATAAAGTTTTTCTTTAATTTATTCAAAGAGCAATATAAAGATACTTTATAGTATATAGGATTTTAGGTTATGACCAGTGACTCAACATTTTGGATCATTGCACTACGCGTTCAATGAGATTTATTTAAATAATGACTTGGTAATAAGTTCACATTTCTAATGCTATAAAGTTTTTCCATAATTTATTCAAAGAGCAATATAAAGATACTTTATAGTAGATAGGATTTTAGGTTATGACCAGTGACTCAACATTTTGGATCATTGCACTACGCGTTCAATGAGGTTTATTTAAATAATGACTTGGTAATAAAGGTCACATTTCTAATGCTATAAAGTTTTTCTTTAATTAATTCAAAGAGCAATATAAAGATACTTTATAGTATATAGGATTTTAGGTTATGACCAGTGACTCAACATTTTGGATCATTGCACTACGCGTTCAATGAGGTTTATTTAAATAATGACTTGGTAATAAAGTTCACATTTCTAATGCTATAAAGTTTTTCTTTAATTTATTCAAAGAGCAATATAAAGATACTTTATAGTATATAGGATTTTAGGTTATGACCAGTGACTCAACATTTTGGATCATTGCACTACGCGTTCAATGAGGTTTATTTAAATAATGACTTGGTAATAAAGTTCACATTTCTAATGCTATAAAGTTTTTCTTTAATTTATTCAAAGAGCAATATAAAGATACTTTATAGTATATAGGATTTTAGGTTATGACCAGTGACTCAACATTTTGGATCATTGCACTACGCGTTCAATGAGGTTTATTTAAATAATGACTTGGTAATAAAGTTCACATTTCTAATGCTATAAAGTTTTTCCTTAATTTATTCAAAGAGCAATATAAAGATACTTTATAGTATATAGGAGTTTAGGTTATGACCAGTGACTCAACATTTTGGATCATTGCACTACGCGTTCAATGAGGTTTATTTAAATAATGACTTGGTAATAAAGTTCGCATTTCTAATGCTATAAAGTTTTTCCTTAATTTATTCAAAGAGCAATATAAAGATACTTTATAGTATATAGGAGTTTAGGTTATGACCAGTGACTCAACATTTTGGATCATTGCACTACGCGTTCAATGAGGTTTATTTAAATAATGACTTGGTAATAAAGGTCACATTTCTAATGCTATAAAGTTTTTCCTTAATTTATACAAAGAGCAATATAAAGATACTTTATAGTATATAGGATTTTAGGTTATGACCAGTGACTCAACATTTTGGATCATTGCACTACGCGTTCAATGATGTTTATTTAAAAAATGACTTGGTAATAAAGGTCACATTTCTAATGCTATAAAGTTTTTCCTTAATTTATTCAAAGAACAATATAAAGATACTTTATAGTATATAGGATTTTAGGTTATGACAAGTGACTCAACATTTTGGATCATTGCACTACGCGTTCAATGAGGTTTATTTAAATAATGACTTGATAATAAAGTTCACATTTCTAATGCTATAAAGTTTTTCCTTAATTTATTCAAAGAACAATATAAAGATACTTTATAGTATATAGGATTTTAGGTTATGACCAGTGACTCAACATTTTTGGATCATTGCACTACGCGTTCAATGAGGTTTATTTAAATAATGACTTGGCAATAAAGTTCACATTTCTAATGCTATAAAGTTTTTCTTTAATTTATTCAAAGAACCATATAAAGACACTTTATAGTATATAGGATTTTAGGTTATGGCCAGTGACTCAACATTTTGGATCATTGCACTACGCGTTCAATGAGGTTTATTTAAATAATGACTTGGCAATAAAGTTCACATTTCTAATGCTATAAAGTTTTTCTTTAATTTATTCAAAGAGCAATATAAAGATACTTTATAGTATATAGGATTTTAGGTTATGACCAGTGACTCAACATTTTGGATCATTGCACTACGCGTTCAATGAGGTTTATTTAAATAATGACTTGGTAATAAAGTTCACATTTCTAATGCTATAAAGTTTTTCCTTAATTTATTCAAAGATCAATATAAAGATACTTTATAGTATATAGGATTTTAGGTTATGACCAGTGACTCAACATTTTGGATCATTGCACTACGCGTTCAATGAGGTTTATTTAAATAATGACTTGGTAATAAAGTTCACATTTCTAATGCTATAAAGTTTTTCCTTAATTAATTCAAAGAGCAATATAAAGATACTTTATAGTATATAGGATTTTAGGTTATGACCCGTGACTCAACATTTTGGATCATTGCACTACGCGTTCAATGAGGTTCATTTAAGTAATGACTTGGTAATAAAGTTCACATTTCTAATGCTATAAAGTTTTTCTTTAATTTATTCAAAGAGTAATATAAAGATACTTAATAGTATATAGGAGTTTAGGTTATGGTCAGTGACTCAACATTTTGGATCATTGCACTACGCGTTCAATGAGGTTTATTTAAATAATGACTTGGTAATAAAGTTCACATTTCTAATGCTATAAAGTTTTTCTTTAATTTATTCAAAGAGCAATATAAAGATACTTTATAGTATATAGGATTTTAGGTTATGACCAGTGACTCAACATTTTGGATCATTGCACTACGCGTTCAATGAGGTTTATTTAAATAATGACTTGGTAATAAAGTTCACATTTCTAATGCTATAAAGTTTTTCCTTAATTTATTCAAAGATCAATATAAAGATACTTTATAGTATATAGGATTTTAGGTTATGACCAGTGACTCAACATTTTGGATCATTGCACTACGCGTTCAATGAGGTTTATCTAAATAATGACTTGGTAATAAAGTTCACATTTCTAATGCTATAAAGTTTTTCTTTAATTTATTCAAAGAGCAATATAAAGATACTTTATAGTATATAGGATTTTAGGTTATGACCAGTGACTCAACATTTTGGATCATTGCACTACGCGTTCAATGAGGTTTATTTAAATAATGACTTGGTAATAAAGTTCACATTTCTAATGCTATAAAGTTTTTCCTTAATTTATTCAAAGAGCAATATAAAGATACTTTATGGTATATAGGATTTTAGGTTATGACCAGTGACTCAACATTTTGGATCATTGCACTACGCGTTCAATGAGGTTTATTTAAATAATGACTTGGTAATAAAGTTCACATTTCTAATGCTATAAAGTTTTTCCTTAATTTATTCAAAGAGCAAATATAAAGATACTTTATAGTATATAGGAGTTTAGGTTATGACCAGTGACTCAACATTTTGGATCATTGCACTACGCGTTCAATGAGGTTTATTTAAATAATGACTTGGTAATAAAGTTCACATTTCTAATGCTATAAAGTTTTTACTTAATTTATTCAAAGAGCAATATAAAGATACTTTATAGTATATAGGATTTTAGGTTATGACCAGTGACTCAACATTTTGGATCATTGCACTACGCGTTCAATGAGGTTCATTTAAATAATGACTTGGTAATAAAGTTCACATTTCTAATGCTATAAAGTTTTTCCTTAATTTATTCAAAGAGCAATATAAAGATACTTTATAGTATATAGGATTTTAGGTTATGACCAGTGACTCAACATTTTGGATCATTGCACTACGCGTTCAATGAGGTTCATTTAAATAATGACTTGGTAATAAAGTTCACATTTCTAACGCTATAAAGTTTTTCTTTAATTTATTCAAAGAACCATATAAAGACACTTTATAGTATATAGGATTTTAGGTTATGGCCAGTGACTCAACATTTTGGATCATTGCACTACGCGTTCAATGAGGTTTATTTAAATAATGACTTGGTAATAAAGTTCACATTTCTAATGCTATAAAGTTTTTCTTTAATTTATTCAAAGAGCAATATAAAGATACTTTATAGTATATAGGATTTTAGGTTATGACCAGTGACTCAACATTTTGGATCATTGCACTACGCGTTCAATGAGGTTTATTTAAATAATGACTTGGTAATAAAGTTCACATTTCTAATGCTATAAAGTTTTTCCTTAATTTATTCAAAGATCAATATAAAGATACTTTATAGTATATAGGATTTTAGGTTATGACCAGTGACTCAACATTTTGGATCATTGCACTACGCGTTCAATGAGGTTTATTTAAATAATGACTTGGTAATAAAGTTCACATTTCTAATGCTATAAAGTTTTTCCTTAATTAATTCAAAGAGCAATATAAAGATACTTTATAGTATATAGGATTTTAGGTTATGACCCGTGACTCAACATTTTGGATCATTGCACTACGCGTTCAATGAGGTTCATTTAAGTAATGACTTGGTAATAAAGTTCACATTTCTAATGCTATAAAGTTTTTCTTTAATTTATTCAAAGAGTAATATAAAGATACTTAATAGTATATAGGAGTTTAGGTTATGACCAGTGACTCAACATTTTGGATCATTGCACTACGCGTTCAATGAGGTTTGTTTAAATAATGACTTGGTAATAAAGTTCACATTTCTAATGCTATAAAGTTTTTCTTTAATTTATTCAAAGAGCAATATAAAGATACTTTATAGTATATAGGATTTTAGGTTATGACCAGTGACTCAACATTTTGGATCATTGCACTACGCGTTCAATGAGGTTTATTTAAATAATGACTTGGTAATAAAGTTCACATTTCTAATGCTATAAAGTTTTTCCTTAATTTATTCAAAGAGCAATATAAAGATACTTTATAGTATATAGGATTTTAGGTTATGACCAGTGACTCAACATTTTGGATCATTGCACTACGCGTTCAATGAGGTTTATTTAAATAATGACTTGGTAATAAAGTTCACATTTCTAATGCTATAAAGTTTTTCTTTAATTTATTCAAAGAGCAATATAAAGATACTTTATAGTATATAGGATTTTAGGTTATGACCAGTGACTCAACATTTTGGATCATTGCACTACGCGTTCAATGAGGTTTATTTAAATAATGACTTGGTAATAAAGTTCACATTTCTAATGCTATAAAGTTTTTCCTTAATTTATTCAAAGAGCAATATAAAGATACTTTATGGTATATAGGATTTTAGGTTATGACCAGTGACTCAACATTTTGGATCATTGCACTACGGGTTCAATGAGGTTTATTTAAATAATGACTTGGTAATAAAGTTCACATTTCTAATGCTATAAAGTTTTTCCTTAATTTATTCAAAGAGCAATATAAAGATACTTTATAGTATATAGGAGTTTAGGTTATGACCAGTGACTCAACATTTTGGATCATTGCACTACGCGTTCAATGAGGTTTATTTAAATAATGACTTGGTAATAAAGTTCACATTTCTAATGCTAAAAAGTTTTTCCTTAATTTATTCAAAGAGCAATATAAAGATACTTTATAGTATATAGGATTTTAGGTTATGACCAGTGATTCAACATTTTGGATCATTGCAATACGCGTTCATTGAGGTTTAATTAAATAATGACTTGGTAATAAAGTTCACATTTCTAATGCTATAAAGTTTTTCCTTAATTTATTCAAAGAACAATATAAAGATACTTTATAGTATATAGGATTTTAGGTTATGACCAGTGACTCAACATTTTGGATCATTGCACTACGCGTTCAATGAGGTTTATTTAAATAATGACTTGGTAATAAAGTTCACATTTCTAATGCTATAAAGTTTTTCTTTAATTTATTCAAAGAGCAATATAAAGATACTTTATAGTATATAGGATTTTAGGTTATGACCAGTGACTCAACATTTTGGATCATTGCACTACGCGTTCAATGAGGTTTATTTAAATAATGACTTGGTAATGAAGTTCACATTTCTAATGCTATAAAGTTTTTCCTTAATTTATTCAAAGAACAATATAAAGATACTTTATAGTATATAGGATTTTAGGTTATGACCAGTGACTCAACATTTTGGATCATTGCACTACGCGTTCAATGAGGTTTATTTAAATAATGACTTGGTAATAAAGTTCACATTTCTAATGCTATAAAGTTTTTCTTTAATTTATTCAAAGAGCAATATAAAGATACTTTATAGTATATAGGATTTTAGGTTATGACCAGTGACTCAACATTTTGGATCATTGCACTACGCGTTCAATGAGGTTTATTTAAATAATGACTTGGTAATAAAGTTCACATTTCTAATGCTATAAAGTTTTTCTTTAATTTATTCAAAGAGCAATATAAAGATACTTTATAGTATATAGGATTTTAGGTTATGACCAGTGACTCAACATTTTGGATCATTGCACTACGCGTTCAATGAGGTTTATTCAAATAATGACTTGGTAATAAAGTTCACATTTCTAATGCTATAAAGTTTTTCTTTAATTTATTCAAAGAGCAATATAAAGATACTTTATAGTATATAGGATTTTAGGTTATGACCAGTGACTCAACATTTTGGATCATTGCACTACGCGTTCAATGAGGTTTATTTAAATAATGACTTTGTAATAAAGTTCACATTTCTAATGCTATAAAGTTTTTCCTTAATTTATTCAAAGAGCAATATAAAGATACTTTATAGTATATAGGATTTTAGGTTATGACCAGTGACTCAACATTTTGGATCATTGCACTACGCGTTCAATGAGGTTTATTTAAATAATGACTTGGTAATAAAGGTCACAATTCTAATGCTATAAAGTTTTTCTTTAATTAATTCAAAGAGCAATATAAAGATACTTTATAGTATATAGGATTTTAGGTTATGACCAGTGACTCAACATTTTGGATCATTGCACTACGCGTTCAATGAGGTTTATTTAAATAATGACTTGGTAATAAAGTTCACATTTCTAATGCTATAAAGTTTTTCCTTAATTTATTCAAAGAGCAATATAAAGATACTTTATAGTATATAGGATTTTAGGTTATGACCAGTGACTCAACATTTTTGATCATTGCACTACGCGTTCAATGAGGTTTATTTAAATAATGACTTGGTAATAAAGTTCACATTTCTAATGCTATAAATTTTTCCTTAATTTATTCAAAGAACAATATAAAGATACTTTATAGTATATAGGATTTTAGGTTATGACCAGTGACTCAACATTTTGGATCATTGCACTACGCGTTCAATGAGGTTTATTTAAATAATGACTTGGTAATAAAGTTCACATTTCTAATGCTATAAAGTTTTTCCTTAATTTATTCAAAGAGCAATATAAAGATACTTTATAGTATATAGGATTTTAGGTTATGACCAGTGACTCAACATTTTGGATCATTGCACTACGCGTTCAATGAGGTTTATTTAAATAATGACTTGGTAATAAAGTTCACATTTCTAATGCTATAAAGTTTTTCCTTAATTTATTCAAAGAACAATATAAAGATACTTTATAGTATATTTGATTTTAGGTTATGACCAGTGACTCAACATTTTGGATCATTGCACTACGCGTTCAATGAGGTTCATTTAAATAATGACTTAGTAATAAAGTTCACATTTCTAATGCTATAAAGTTTTTCCTTAATTTATTCAAAGAGCAATATAAAGATACTTTATATTATATAGGATTTTAGGTTATGACCAGTGACTCAACATTTTGGATCATTGCACTACGCGTTCAATGAGGTTCATTTAAATAATGACTTGGTAATAAAGTTCACATTTCTAACGCTATAAACTTTTTCTCTAATTTATTCAAAGAACCATATAAAGACACTTTATAGTATATAGGATTTTAGGTTATGACCAGTGACTCAACATTTTGGATCATTGCACTACGCGTTCAATGAGGTTTATTTAAATAATGACTTGGTAATAAAGTTCACATTTCTAATGCTATAAAGTTTTTCCTTAATTTATTCAAAGAACAATATAAAGATACTTTATAGTATATTTGATTTTAGGTTATGACCAGTGACTCAACATTTTGGATCATTGCACTACGCGTTCAATGAGGTTCATTTAAATAATGACTTAGTAATAAAGTTCACATTTCTAATGCTATAAAGTTTTTCCTTAATTTATTCAAAGAGCAATATAAAGATACTTTATATTATATAGGATTTTAGGTTATGACCAGTGACTCAACATTTTGGATCATTGCACTACGCGTTCAATGAGGTTCATTTAAATAATGACTTGGTAATAAAGTTCACATTTCTAACGCTATAAACTTTTTCTCTAATTTATTCAAAGAACCATATAAAGACACTTTATAGTATATAGGATTTTAGGTTATGGCCAGTGACTCAACATTTTGGATCATTGCACTACGCGTTCAATGAGGTTTATTTAAATAATGACTTGGTAATAAAGTTCACATTTCTAATGCTATAAAGTTTTTCTTTAATTTATTCAAAGAGCAATATAAAGATACTTTATAGTATATAGGATTTTAGGTTATGACCAGTGACTCAACATTTTGGATCATTGCACTACGCGTTCAATGAGGTTTATTTAAATAATGACTTGGTAATGAAGTTCACATTTCTAATGCTATAAAGTTTTTCCTTAATTTATTCAAAGAACAATATAAAGATACTTTATAGTATATAGGATTTTAGGTTATGACCAGTGACTCAACATTTTGGATCATTGCACTACGCGTTCAATGAGGTTTATTTAAATAATGACTTGGTAATAAAGTTCACATTTCTAATGCTATAAAGTTTTTCTTTAATTTATTCAAAGAGCAATATAAAGATACTTTATAGTATATAGGATTTTAGGTTATGACCAGTGACTCAACATTTTGGATCATTGCACTACGCGTTCAATGAGGTTTATTTAAATAATGATTTGGTAATAAAGTTCACATTTCTAATGCTATAAAGTTTTTCCTTAATTTATTCAAAGATCAATATAAAGATACTTTATAGTATATAGGATTTTAGGTTATGACCAGTGACTCAACATTTTGGATCATTGCACTACGCGTTCAATGAGGTTTATTTAAATAATGACTTGGTAATAAAGTTCACATTTCTAATGCTATAAAGTTTTTCCTTAATTAATTCAAAGAGCAATATAAAGATACTTTATAGTATATAGGATTTTAGGTTATGACCAGTGACTCAACATTTTGGATCATTGCACTACGCGTTCAATGAGGTTCATTTAAGTAATGACTTGGTAATAAAGTTCACATTTCTAATGCTATAAAGTTTTTCTTTAATTTATTCAAAGAGTAATATAAAGATACTTAATAGTATATAGGAGTTTAGGTTATGACCAGTGACTCAACATTTTGGATCATTGCACTACGCGTTCAATGAGGTTTATTTAAATAATGACTTGGTAATAAAGTTCACATTTCTAATGCTATAAAGTTTTTCTTTAATTTATTCAAAGAGCAATATAAAGATACTTTATAGTATATAGGATTTTAGGTTATGACCAGTGACTCAACATTTTGGAACATTGCACTACGCGTTCAATGAGGTTTATTTAAATAATGACTTGGTAATAAAGTTCACATTTCTAATGCTATAAAGTTTTTCCTTAATTTATTCAAAGAGCAATATAAAGATACTTTATAGTATATAGGATTTTAGGTTATGACCAGTGACTCAACATTTTGGATCATTGCACTACGCGTTCAATGAGGTTTATTTAAATAATGACTTGGTAATAAAGTTCACATTTCTAATGCTATAAAGTTTTTACTGAATTTATTCAAAGAGCAATATAAAGATACTTTATAGTATATAGGATTTTAGGTTATGACCAGTGACTCAACATTTTGGATCATTGCACTACGCGTTCAATGAGGTTTATTTAAATAATGACTTGGTAATAAAGTTCACATTTCTAATGCTATAAAATTTTTCCTTAATTTATTCAAAGAGCAATATAAAGATGCTTTATGGTATATAGGATTTTTGGTTATGACCAGTGACTCAACATTTTGGATCATTGCACTACGCGTTCAATGAGGTTTATTTAAATAATGACTTGGTAATAACGTTCACATTTCTAATGCTATAAAGTTTTTCTTTAATTTATTCAAAGAGCAATATAAAGATAATTTATAGTATATAGGATTTTAGGTTATGACCAGTGACTCAACATTTTGGATCATTGCACTACGCGTTCAATGAGGTTCATTTAAATAATGACTTGGTAATAAAGTTCACATTTCTAATGCTATAAAGTTTTTCTTTAATTTATTCAAAGAGCAATATAAAGATACTTTATAGTATATAGGATTTTAGGTTATGACCAGTGACTCAACATTTTGGATCATTGCACTACGCGTTCAATGAGGTTTATTTAAATAATGACTTGGTAATAAAGTTCACATTTCTAATGCTATAAAGTTTTTCTTTAATTTATTCAAAGAGCAATATAAAGATACTTTATAGTATATAGGATTTTAGGTTATGACCAGTGACTCAACATTTTGGATCATTGCACTACGCGTTAAATGAGGTTTATTTAAATATTGACTTGGTAATAAAGTTCACATTTCTAATGCTATAAAGTTTTTCCTTAATTTATTCAAAGAGCAATATAAAGATACTTTATAGTATATAGGATTTTAGGTTATGACCAGTGACTCAACATTTTGGATCATTGCACTACGCGTTCAATGAGGTTTATTTAAATAATGACTTGGTAATAAAGTTCACATTTCTAATGCTATAAAGTTTTTCCTTAATTTATTCAAAGAACCATATAAAGACACTTTATAGTATATAGGATTTTAGGTTATGACCAGTGACTCAACATTTTGGATCATTGCACTACGCGTTCAATGAGGTTTATTTAAATAATGACTTGGTAATAAAGTTCACATTTCTAATGCTATAAAGTTTTTCTTTAATTTATTCAAAGAGCAATATAAAGATACTTTATAGTATATAGGATTTTAGGTTATGACCAGTGACTCAACATTTTGGATCATTGCACTACGCGTTCAATGAGGTTTATTTAAATAATGACTTGGTAATAAAGTTCACATTTCTAATGCTATAAAGTTTTTCCTTAATTTATTCAAAGATCAATATAAAGATACTTTATAGTATATAGGATTTTAGGTTATGACCAGTGACTCAACATTTTGGATCATTGCACTACGCGTTCAATGAGGTTTATTTAAATAATGACTTGGTAATAAAGGTCACATTTCTAACGCTATAAAGTTTTTCTTTAATTAATTCAAAGAGCAATATAAAGATACTTTATAGTATATAGGATTTTAGGTTATGACCAGTGATTCAACATTTTGGATCATTGCACTACGCGTCAATGAGGTTTATTTAAATAATGACTTGGTAATAAAGTTCACATTTCTAATGCTATAAAGTTTTTCCTTAATTTATTCAAAGAGCAATATAAAGATACTTTATAGTATATAGGATTTTAGGTTATGACCAGTGACTCAACATTTTGGATCATTGCACTACGCGTTCAATGAGGTTCATTTAAATAATGACTTGGTAATAAAGTTCACATTTCTAATGCTATAAAGTTTTTCTTTAATTTATTCAAAGAGCAATATAAAGATACTTTATAGTATATAGGATTTTAGGTTATGACCAGTGACTCAACATTTTGGATCATTGCACTACGCGTTCAATGAGGTTTATTTAAATAATGACTTGGTAATAAAGTTCACATTTCTAATGCTATAAACTTTTTCTTTTATTTATTCAAAGAGCAATATAAAGATAATTTATAGTATATAGGATTTTAGGTTATGACCAGTGACTCAACATTTTGGATCATTGCACTACGCGTTCAATGAGGTTTATTTAAATAATGACTTGGTAATAAAGTTCACATTTCTAATGCTATAAAGTTTTTCCTTAATTTATTCAAAGAGCAATATAAAGATACTTTATAGTATATAGGATTTTAGGTTATGACCAGTGACTCAACATTTTGGATCATTGCACTACGCGTTCAATGAGGTTTATTTAAATAATGACTTGGTAATAAAGTTCACATTTCTAATGCTATAAAGTTTTTCCTTAATTTATTCAAAGAGCAATATAAAGATACTTTATAGTATATAGGATTTTAGGTTATGACCAGTGACTCAACATTTGGATCATTGCACTACGTGTTCAATGAGGTTTATTTAAATAATGAGTTGGTAATAAAGTTCACATTTCTAATGCTATAAAGTTTTTCCTTAATTTATTCAAAGAACCGTATAAAGACACTTTATAGTATATAGGATTTTAGGTTATGACTAGTGACTCAACATTTTGGATCATTGCACTACGCGTTCAATGAGGTTTATTTAAATAATGACTTGGTAATAAAGTTCACATTTCTAATGCTATAAAGTTTTTCTTTAATTTATTTAAAGAGCAATATAAAGATACTTTATAGTATATAGGATTTTAGGTTATGACCAGTGACTCAACATTTTGGATCATTGCACTACGCGTTCAATGAGGTTTATTTAAATAATGACTTGGTAATAAAGTTCACATTTCTAATGCTATAAAGTTTTTCCTTAATTTATTCAAAGAGCAATATAAAGATACTTTATAGTATATAGGATTTTAGGTTATGACCAGTGACTCAACATTTTGGATCATTGCACTACGCGTTCAATGAGGTTCATTTAAATAATGACTTGGTAATAAAGTTCACATTTCTAATGCTATAAAGTTTTTCTTTAATTTATTCAAAGAGCAATATAAAGATACTTTATAGTATATAGGATTTTAGGTTATGACCAGTGACTCAACATTTTGGATCATTGCACTACGCGTTCAATGGGGTTTATTTAAATAATGACTTGGTAATAAAGTTCACATTTCTAATGCTATAAAGTTTTTCCTTAATTTATTCAAAGAGCAATATAAAGATACTTTATAGTATATAGGATTTTAGGTTATGACCAGTGACTCAACATTTTGGATCATTGCACTACGCGTTCAATGAGGTTTATTTAAATAATGACTTGGTAATAAAGTTCACATTTCTAATGCTATAAAGTTTTTCCTTAATTTATTCAAAGAGCAATATAAAGATACTTTATAGTATATAGGATTTTAGGTTATGACCAGTGACTCAACATTTTGGATCATTGCACTACGCGTTCAATGAGGTTTATTTAAATAATGACTTGGTAATAAAGTTCACATTTCTAATGCTATAAAGTTTTTCTTTAATTTATTCAAAGAGCAATATAAAGATACTTTATAGTATATAGGATTTTAGGTTATGACCAGTGACTCAACATTTTGGATCATTGCACTACGCGTTCAATGAGGTTTATTTAAATAATGACTTGGTAATAAAGTTCACATTTCTAATGCTATAAAGTTTTTCTTTAATTTATTCAAAGAGCAATATAAAGATACTTTATAGTATATAGGATTTTAGGTTATGACCAGTGACTCAACATTTTGGATCATTGCACTACGCGTTCAATGAGGTTTATTTAAATAATGACTTGGTAATAAAGTTCACATTTCTAATGCTATAAAGTTTTTCTTTAATTTATTCAAAGAGCAATATAAAGATACTTTATAGTATATAGGAGTTTAGGTTATGACCAGTGACTCAACATTTTGGATCATTGAACTACGCGTTCAATGAGGTTTATTTAAATAATGACTTGGTAATAAAGTTCACATTTCTAATGCTATAAAGTTTTTCCTTAATTTATTCAAAGAGTAATATAAAGATACTTTATAGTATATAGGATTTTAGGTTATGACCAGTGATTCAACATTTTGGATCATTGCACTACGCGTTCAATGAGGTTTATTTAAATAATGACTTGGTAATAAAGTTCACATTTCTAATGCTATAAAGTTTTCCCTTAATTTATTCAAAGAGCAATATAAAGATACTTTATAGTATATAGGATTTTAGGTTATGACCAGTGACTCAACATTTTGGATCATTGCACTACGCGTTCAATGAGGTTTATTTAAATAATGACTTGGTAATAAAGTTCACATTTCTAATGCTATAAAGTTTTTCTTTAGTTTATTCAAAGAGCAATATAAAGATACTTTATAGTATATAGGATTTTAGGTTATGACCAGTGACTCAACATTTTGGATCATTGCACTACGCGTTTGGAAAAACTAGCATATAATTAATATTTAAATAGGAAAATTTAGTATAAAATAATATTTATTGTAATTTTTAATAGTATTTTACAGTAATTGTTAGCTGAAGAGCTGAAGTTAAGTTTCAGAAACACAGCAACGTCTTGTGTTCTGATATATATATATATATATATATATATATATATATATATATATATATATATATATATATATATATATATATATATATATATATATATATATATATATGTATATATATATATATATATGTATATATATATATATATATATATATATATATATATATATATATATATATATATGTACCAGATAATATCTATGGAACATAGAATAGTACCGTTATACCACGTTAAAAAGGAATTCTCACACACCTATCTATTACAAAAACCCACAGTCTTCTAAAGCTCAGAAATGAGATCACTGTAACTAATAAGCTCTCGAAAGTCGACTTGCAAATATACCGAGTTAGATTCTTGTTTAAATACATTAAAGTGTAAGCGATACCTGCATATGTTAAGTATACTTACATCTGAACCTATTACACCCTTTGCGTTTGAAGAGGTAGAATTATCATGTTGTTATGATTATGTTATCCTTATATAATTTTGTCGGAATTTTCGCCAATTACTTGCGATTTTCAGGTGACTTCAGCCTTTCTGTTTAGCCCTCTCCTACTGTCTGAATCTCATATAAGTATCTTAGTATCTCTCCTAAGCACAATCCGCTATATTGGCTACTATATAGTTAGGGACCTTGGAAGCTAAAGAGTTTGTTTCTCTATAGCACGGCCTTATTGTTGGCGACATTTTTATGGAAACTAATTTATGAATGAAATTAGTGAAGAACAGAGTAGGTCTTTGAGGACATTATTGTGTTGGCAACACTTTCAACATGGAGTCAATAATAGAAGAAAGAAAGTATGCAGGTAAAGGATTACACATGGCTTAGAGATGGTGAACTATCTTATTTTCAGTGAAAAATCACCTGAATGTTGATAAAATCTTGAAGTTTATTGTATTCATAGCTTTGGTATCACTTGGAAAAAACACAAATACTTAATGATATTTTTCAACAGACGTCATTCGCATCTTCTCCGTGACTCACAGCATTGAACAATGACTGATCTAGTAGTGGTTTTTTTACCAAGTGATGCCAGAATTAGTTATTAAAATGTGTTGTCTACAATAAAGGTACCTATTAAGATGATGTACATTACCACAATTAGGTTTATGTATTGAGGTATGTATGTATTAAGGTAATTATTTAGGTATCGTATGTATTACGGTGATGTACATTACCTTTATAAGGTGTACGTATGTAATGTAGGACATATTAAAGCAGGACAGTTTTTAATAAGCTGAATTAAAGGACTAAAATACAGTTAAAGTTTTAATTTATCGTCACTAATGTTTATTTTTAAACCCGAGGAAAAAATTGAAAAAGAAGATGCTCTAAGGAATAAACATTGAAAAGTGTTAAAAATGTTAGCCAATGACGTGAAGTTGTGACGCACGATTCTTATAATTTAAACAGAAAGGTTTCACCGGGTAATAAGCTGGAAGACATAAAAGTAGTAAAAAAAAAGATAAGTTATATGTAATAAAATGAGAGACTGAAATTATTTAACAATTTGCAACACCAATAGTGTATAATAATTCGAAATACCAACACTGGACAAACTAGTATTATAATTAATAACTTTAACATTAGTTTATGACTATCCGAACTTTAAATTTTGTAATGTACAAACTTTAAATTCGTAAAAATTTAAAGTTCGGATAGTCATAAACTAATGTTAAAGTGATTAATTCAGACACCGAACCTAATGAACTACAAAATTAAATAGTAATATAAATTATGGCGAGGGTGTAAAGCAATTTAACATGCATTTTAACGATTTTAATGAACCAAATGTATATATTTGAGTACATTTTTCTGCCTTTCCTAACATTACAATATTATCCTCTCTTGACGCGTTTCGGAAGGACTTCATTTTCAAAACTTAAATCGTACTGTACACCCAAACTTTGAATTCGTTTATATATACTGTTAGCCACGCCCCCACCACTTGCAGACCACTCCTCCTATTGGTGCACTCCTACCATGGCTGTATTACTTAATAATTTCAAACTTTAAAATGTAATGTTCTTTAAGTGACTGTGTATTTATTTGTTCGTTGTGTACATTTACGCTTTGCTTTATTAATCTCTAAATGTTCTAAAATATTTTAACGTTTTGCTTTATTAACATAATTGTAAATTATGTATTTGTATTTGAATGTTTTATTTCTTGGGGTGTATGGTCCTCTTTAAACAAATGTGTAGCATAATTAGAATCATTATATTTTTTATTTCTTGCTGTATATGACCCTTTTTAAACAATTTTGTAGCATAATTCGAATCATCTTCTATAAAGACGAACTCAAAGTTTGGGTGAACAGTACGATTAAAGTTTTGAAAATGGAGTCCTTCCGAAACGCGTCATCAGAGGAAAATGTTGTAATGTTAGGAAAAGCAGAAAAATGTACTCTAATATATAGAAATATGCCTAACAGAAATGAAGATAAGTATATTAAGAATTTCAACTTAGACCAAATGTATTCTTACCTGACACTTGCCGTCAATGCACATGTCCAAGCTTCCCGGCCTGCACCTGGTCCCGTCTCGGACGCTGACGGCTAGTTGCGCTATTATTCCCGTGTGCGACTTGCAGGTCAGAACGCACGGGTTGTCGTAATCATAATGTGGAGTCCAGCTGTATAGTTCTCCGCTGTATGGCATGGAGTTATACGCCGAACATTGGTGTTCGCGAAACTCCACAGCGTCCGGGCAGGGCTGAGACAGAAAACAATTTATTCAGTAGTTAAGAGAAAGAAAACCCTGTAGTTTAACGGCTAATATGTTAAAACTGTTGAACCTCTGAACTATAAAGTTAGTAGTCAAGCCATAAAGGGTTATTTTGTTTTTGCAAGCATTTTTTTAAAATTTGTTCAATTGAGAAAACAGTAAATAACGTTAAGAAATAATTAAAAACTTCAAGTAGGTTTATAGAAGTATTTTGGAATAGTTCTATAATTTTGTTTTATAAGTAAATAGGCCTAACCCTTAAATACGTATTTTTCTAAAGATTTGCAACACACGCCTAAGAGCTTTATTGATTTGAAACGTATAAGACAGGCTTATAGAAAAATATATCGCTGGTAACTATAGACTATAACGAAGGGATAAGAAAGTAGTTTAGAAAGAATGAATAAAAACACAAGTTAGGCTGCTTATATTTTTTGTTATTATTTATTTACTGTAACTTATACCTCTACTATAACAGACGTAAGTTGCATGGTTAACCTAAAGACATCGTAACTTCGAAACTATAATTGTTAAAGTTTATAATATATTTCCTACAACCCTTATTATATTTAATGTTATGAAAGTTGCTGTTTGTTAATGCTTAATTTGTTTGAATTTTTTTGTGTGGATTAAACAGAATATTAAGCTTTCTTCATTGGAAAATTTTCAATGATAACTCCCAAAAAACTTATATCCATCCCTGATCTATAACAGCATTGAATAGAATTTTTTTTAAAATAGAACAAAAAATAATAATTGTGTGTGAAGGTAATTCTTTTAGGTTTTACTGGAAATACTAAACGTATTAAGAAAATACAGTTTTCAATATGAATGATAAAATATATACATAAAGGACAAAATTCTAAAAGTGAATGATTAAAGAAGAGATATAAAGGATAAAAAGCTGGAAACAAACTTGAAAAGAAAACTCGCAGATAAAAGTTAGAAGATCCATTACAATATATATATATATATATATATATATATATATATATATATATATATATATATATATATATTAAATATGGTGATATGTTTTCTTCTAATATAGTTATTTAATTAAAAATTTTTCAAAAACAAGAATACTTTTAATGAATATATTTACTCAAAGCTTTTCGCTGATAAAATAGTGCAAGCATCTTCAGGAAAATAATTATCTAATAGAATATTTTTACAAAATTAAATCATATGTCCATTCATATATTTTGAAATATTCTGATTATTTAATTATTTAAAAATTTAGTAATTTAGAAAGGCAAAATAATTTTACGTATAGCTAATAAACTTTTATAATAATTTTAAAAAGTGCTTTAAAAAACTACTTAATGCATGAAAAAAATTTAGCATTTTAAAAGACAAAAAAGTAAGATTTATGCTAAGTGTTATTTTATGTAATACTTTTCGTTAGCACTATGATATTTTATTATAAAAAATTAGACACTTCTACTTGTTTTTAAAATCAGACACTCATACTGATGTTTACCATTTATTTTAAGAAAATTATAATGTATTGACCAACAAAAATATTGTCTACTATAAAACCTACTTTAGGTCAATTTCATATATTGTTTTGGACTTTTTACTATAATCTACTCTAAAACAGCTGTTGTGGTCTTTCTTCTATGAAACCAATTCTAAGACCATTTTAAACATACTCTAAGGCTATTCTACATATGCTATTTTGACATTTCTTCTATAACTACTTTAGGGACATTTTAAATATGCTCTTGTGGTCTTTCTTCTATGAAACCAACTCCAAGACCATTTTACATTTGCTGTTTTCGATGTGTTTATATAAAACCAACACTATGGCTGTTCTACATATGCTATTTTGACATTTCTTCTATAACTACTTTAGGGGCATTTTACATATGCTTTTTGGCATTTTTTTCCTATAAAACCTACTGCAAGACTAATTTACGTGAAGTTTTGTCCTTTCTTCTAAAAAAAAACTCATTCATAGACCATTTTACATATGCTGTTTTCGATATTTTTCTCTAAGAGTTTCTACAAGACCATTTATCATATAAGGTGTTTTGGACTTTTTCTACAAAATCTACTATGAGACAATTTAAAACATGCTTTTTTGGTTTTATTTCCATAAAACCTACTCTATGACCATTTCGGATACTGTTTTTGTTTTCATCTGTAATACAATATAAATATGAAGCAAAATAAATATCAATAATATGGAAGAGTTTTATTTTGTAATTTAAAACTGAAGGACACATTAAAGTATAAACCACAATATAGAGGAGTTCATTTTCCATAAAAGTAAAATTATGAATTCACCTTATGGGATAAGATGGCCCAAAGGTAAGGCATGTTACATGTGGCAAATCCAGGATCCCAAGTAATGAGTTCTGGCATAATAAATCAGTGGAGTAGATTGGAATTTAAAACAAGGCTTTGAATCTATATATGCTTTCACTCAACTTCCGTATGATTTCGTGGGACCGGTATAGCAGTCTCATTATTATGTACCCCTTGCAATATAGAAATAGCTTTCATGGCTTTTCTCTTTACATTTTAATCCTCATTTATAGTTTTCATATAGGTCTATTGTATATTATACACGACTATACTTTAGAATATGAAAATTGTGGTAAACTAAAAAACACGTACAACAATTTTCCAAACAATTCTGAATAATTTAAAAAATGAAAATAAAAATAAATGACAAAGGGAATATCAACTTTTACTTGAAGTGAATACTTCTTATAGCTGGTTTAGATTATGTTTTACACGAGGGTAAAATCATCTCATTTGTCAGGCTTCTCCACGTTTCATGCGAGGCTCTTTTACATATTCTTAGCTCAAATTAGCTGGTAATATATGAATTTACTAAACAGCTGATTTTATGCTATAGGTTATGATGGAGGACAGCTGTTGTAACACATAGGATTTGTTAATTTATTTACTGTACATTGTCAAATTAAAAAGTTATTAAATATTTTTTATCAGTTTTCCCTAAATTAATTTTGTTATATATATGTCGATAGGTTTTACTATAATTAATTCAATACAATGATATTGAGGTTTATATTTTTATTCCAATTAATGAAATGAAAACCTTTTTTAAGAAAATATTTCAATTCAATTAGTTAAATAGAATTTTTTTTCAGTAAACTCTTAACATCTAATAAAATACAAGTATTGTTTGAGCTTAGCTTTTGAGGTTATGGTAATAAAAATAAAAGTCTTACACAAAACTCACAAATTAATCATTTATAACTCAGACACGTTTCAATGACAAAATTTGTAGGTTAGAGTTTGTAGTAGCAAAACCCACTGATGATGATGGCTTTATCGTTGAAACGTGTCTCAGTTAATAAATGATTAAGCTATGAGTTTTTTGTACGTCTTTTATTTTTATCTAATAAAGGTTTACTATTAACTAAATTGTCGTGTTATCAACTAGTTTAGATTCTATTGAAAATTCTATTGGTATTTTCTTCAAATGAAGAATACATTTCTGTAGGCCTGTTCTAATGAGTATTTTTTCAACCCTCATAAAGACCTAGTGAAAAGCAATGTGTGTATTTTAAAAACTTTGGTAGCAATAGTTTTTTGAATTTAAAAATAAATAATGGTGTAAGTTAAATAGACTGAAGAAAGTGTATTAAACGAACAAATAATAAAACTGAAAAAGGAGCGGAGCTAACAGTTTTTCTAGGAAAATGTCTATTGAAGGATACATTGACAGAAACGGTGGAATGAAGAGAAGATTTCCTTCAGAGGCTAGATTGTAGTCGTTGAATAGAATATATTGTCATTGAAACAAAGCGAGTCTTCCCACTCGAACCATACTTCTCCCCTTAATACTAGCACAAATAAAGGGGGCCATGTTCTGTTTTTAATCAAAGCCTTTCTTCTATTTATAATTCTTTTTCAATTTTGTAAAGAAGACAGCCTATATCTGACCATTAAAGACAGTAAATATACTTTAGGTATTCGACGTAGGGTCCGTGACCATGAGAGAATGCTATCATTCGGATTAATATATGTTATAAGTAATTAGCTCTGGTTTTGTTATTCTTTGTAGCCAGTTATAATTAAGTCTACTGATTGCCAAAAGTAAAGTTGTAAATAGGTAGACGGAAGTTTATGAGAAGAAAGACGAAGTAATGAAGCAGCATTTTTGCGACTTGCACGAGCTTATAATTAAAGCAAAGTTTTAAAAGAACTTTTTCAGAAAAACGTTTTGTCTTAGTAGGTTTAAAAAACTATAAGTTAAATATTAATCGTTAAAATTGAAGTTTCACTTTAAAATTTATTATTTACTAAACGGTTTCAACAATATTCGGTAAAAACAAGAATATTACATTTGAATTAGTTTGTTAATATGTCTGGTGGTGTATGATAAACAACTTCGATCTCAAACTGTCCCATTATCAATTTCTAATTGATTTCGGATATAGTCAAGCCAAGTAGAAGTGTATCAACTCAATGGCAACGAATGTTTACTTTGGTCTTCCCTCTAATGGCAACGAATGTTTACTTTGGTCTTCGCTCTAATGACAACGAATGTTTACTTTGGCCTTCCTTCTAATGACAACGAATGTTTACTTTGGTCTTCCCTCTAATGGCAACGAATGTTTACTTTGGTCTTCGTTCTAATGGCAACGAATGTTTACTTTGGTCTTCGTTCTAATGGCAACGAAGGTTTACTTTAGTCTTCGCTCTAATGACAACGAATGTTTACTTTGGTCCTCCCTCTAATGACAACGAATGTTTACTTTGGTCTTCTCTCTAATGGCAACGAATGTTTACTTTGGTCTTCGCTCTAATAACAACGAATATTTACTTTGGTCCTCCCTCTAATGGCAACGAATGATTACTTTGGTCTTCCCTCTAATGGCAACGAATGTTTACTTTGGTCTTCGTTCTAATGGCAACGAATGTTTACTTTGGTCTTCGCTCTAATAACAACGAATATTTACTTTGGTCCTCCCTCTAATGGCAACGAATGATTACTTTGGTCTTCCCTCTAATGGCAACGAATGTTTACTTTGGTCTTCGTTCTAATGGCAACGAATGTTTACTTTGGTCTTCGCTCTAATGACAACGAATGTTTACTTTGGTCCTCCCTCTAATGACAACGAATGTTTACTTTAGTCTTCGCTCTAATGGCAACGAATGTTTACTTTGGTCTTCGCTCTAATAACAACGAATGTTTACTTTGGTCCTCCCTCTAATGACAACGAATGTTTACTTTGGTCTTCGCTCTAATAACAACGAATGTTTACTTTGGTCCTCCTTCTAATGACAACGAATGTTTACTTTGGTCTTCGCTCTAATGGCAACGAATGTTTATGTTGGTCTTCGCTCTAATGGAAACGAATGTTTACTTTGTTTTTCGCTCTAATAACAACGAATGTTTACTTTGGTCTTCCCTCTAATGGCAACGAATGTTTACTTTGGTCTTCGCTCTAATAACAACGAATGTTTACTTTGGTCTTCCCTCTAATGACAACGAATGTTTACTTTGGTCCTCCCTCTAATGACAACGAATGTTTACTTTAGCCTTCGCTCTAATAACAACGCATGTTTACTTTGGTCTTCCCTCTAATAACAACGAATGTTTACTTTGGTTTTCCCTCTAATGGCAACGAATGTTTACTTTGGTCTTCGCTCTAATAACAACGAATGTTTACTTTGGTCCTCCCTCTAATGACAACGAATGTTTACTTTGGTCTTCCTTCTAATGACAACGAATGTTTACTTTGGTCCTCCCTCTAATGACAACGAATGTTTACTTTGGTCTTCGCTCTAATAAGAACGAATGTTTACTTTGGTCCTCCCTCTAATGACAACGAATGTTTACTTTGGTGTTCGCTCTCAAACGTATTTTCCACTGATCGGAATCGCGTTATACATCTTGCCAAGGCCGTAGGCGGGGGGGGGGGGGTGATTAGCAGTTCAATCCCCGAAATTTAGTAGTAGCCTAGTAAAAATGTTTTTTAGTAAATGTTTTAGTAAAAAAGGTTTTTTTTTAAAGTGAAAGTTAAATTATAAATAGACAACACAAGAGTGAACAGTGCGAGTGGATCCTGCAACATAGTTTACACCATTGTGCGTTGCATGTATACTAATATTTAGATTTGTTTGTTTAAATAGATGACTTTTTATTATTTTTTACAAAAGATATTAATATTTAATACCATTCCAAATTTTTCTAATCTTTTAAATAAGTAAAGTATGAACGTTCAACTAAAGTACTGTACTCTAATAAATAAAATCGTTATAACTTCCAGTTTCATTTTAAAACTCTTTAACTCTATTATTATTCCCAAAATACGACATTGCCTATGGGCAAGTCATTATTCCTTTTACACAAAATTCATGATAACTTCACCTTGCAGAACATACCAAATTTATTTATCTTATTTGCCAGATTTTCCTAGAATACCTTCTCATTATTTTAATTGTGATTAAGTTCAAGGGTGTAATGAATTATAGAGACCAATTTCCTTCAAGTCAAAAGACTTATATTAAGTACATCACCTACAAACATATGTGATTTTTAAATTTAAAGACTGAAGTAATATACTAAGGTACATGTACAGTAGTAGCTATATTTTTAAAAATAAACACGGAAATTGTTGTTTAGAAAGGTTTAAATTAAAATCCTTGGTACTGACCTAACCTCCCTCCCCGAAAATATTTTATGGCTACTGCCTTGCATCTTGCCGAGATTTTTCCAACCCAATATTTGGTGCATATATATAAACACCGTACATTGTAATTACCCGTGGTCTCAATGATTCGCCCATTTAGATTTGGCGATAATTCAGATTAAGAAATTAAATTTTAAAGTGAGTCACTTCCATTTAAGACACGAAAGATGTTTATAATTTATTCGTGCGGCCAATTTAATCACGTTTAACCAATTTTATACAATAGCCAATACAAATGCAGATGGGCAATGAACCTAACACAACTAAAATCGTTTAGATTTTCAAACAGGCTTAATTTGCACTAAAGTACCTCTTATTTTATTAAATATTGTTTAAAAAGTACCTACTAACACAATTTTGCAATTTGTGTTTCTTACAAAAACAGTTTTTCTTGTTTTTTAATTGATTTATAATTGCATAATTAGTTACAAAAATCGGTATGAACGTTAGTTCTGGGCGCATTTTCACTGTTTCCCCATCTTCAGCACTTTAGGGAATTTTAAGATTTTGCAGTGTTACCGAAGATGGAACTGCTGGTATTGAGAACTAAAGTACTAGGAAAATTTATACCCATTGCTTTTGAAAACAATAACCGCACTAAAACGAATTCGTCAAATACAAAGAAGCTTAATCCAAGCATGAAAGCTACAAAAGGAAAAGAATGTAAATAATACATTATAAAAAGAAAACTATAAAGTAGAGAAAGATGGCAATACTTCACTTTATTTCACAAAATCTAGGCTAGACATAAATGTTCAAGATAATACACATATATTGAGCAAATTGGTTAAGAAATAACATTAACTAATCTAACCTATTTTTAAAAAAACTCTCATCAAATTTTAAAAATAATGAAAATTGGTGGAAATAGAAATGCTCTGATTAGCTGATGAGATTTTAATAAAGAATTCAAAGTAGGTTTGATTCTGGAAGTAGAGGAGTTAGAAATGATTAGTCAAGTATAACATACGTGATAGAGCAAGAGGCTTAAAATGCGCGAAATTTTCAACTCAGACGAAGATGTTTTAAAAGCAGTGAGAAAACTCCAGATACTTTCCTCACGAAATGTTAGAGCATGAAAATATATTTGCTAAGTAGTATATTTGTACAAATTTTGCTAAGTACTGAAACTATGCCAGACTCTAATTCCATTTAATTCGGCATAATAGGTTAATTCTAGGTGTTTTTTTGCTGTAGACCTATTGTCGATTTCTTTATAGTTTTGTTTTAAAATAATGATTATTATTTCAGACTTTGGAACCAACAAATAAATAATTGGTTTTTCTTATGATAAACATACTAGACAGCTGTATTTTAAAAATTAAATATTTGAGTCATTTTAAATTTTCATCTGAATTTTATATTCCGTTTTGCAAAACAAGAATAATAATAAATATTTAGTTTTATAAATATTGTTGAATATAATTACAATTTTTCCAAGAGGTTTTGAAGAGTTTAGCAAACATAGCTGCATTGCATCACCCGTATTACAACATTTGCTATACAGAAGCACTGGTTATACACTTTAATTATGTGGCAAAGCTTTCCCAGTTTGATGGCATCCTATCAGCGGCTATTTTCATAAAGGCCAACAAAAATGTAGAATTTATATCTTGGCGAAACAAATAAAACGAGTTGGCTGTTTTTGTCTGAAGCGAAGAAACTATTAATTGGATCGTTGTAAACGGAAGGCGGTAAGAGGGTGGAAATGTGACCATAAAAGCTGCAACTGGAGTTTGAGACGTGACTAAAAAGCCGAGTTCAAGGACGAGTGCCAAATGATTTATGACAATAACTTAAGTTTAGGTACACGAGGGAGGGGAGGAATAACATTGTTTTCAGTTGTAGCGCCCAGATGTCGCCCCGACATGACGTTTACAAAGGCCTAAACAGCCCCCCATCCCTCAGACCGAGATCTTACTTTATTTTTTCAACAAATACAAAACACAAAGAGTCGAAATAGGATGGAGATGTAGAAACTTTACGTTTTGTATTGTTTTATTTTGACGTCATTTAGGTTTACCCTCCCTCCTTTCATTCTAAGTAAATAAGAAGTATTGTTATTCCACAGCAACGACACAAAACCCAGATTATGTTTTTTCCAACGTATCACAGAACTACAAAAAAATGTTTTATGCACAACAGAGAAATCTACACAAATGCTACGATTACAATAATTTGTTTAACGTCCATTCAATTCCAGTCAATTTGTTTGTTTTCTGATAAGTTTTATTTTAGTTTTTAGTATTATTTTTATGTGTATTTATGCGTTATATGATATGCATTTTAAAATAACCAATTTTTATTAGTGATCAAACCATAGAATTCACAAAATACTTTACTTTTATTTAATATTTACGTTACTTTGCATATTGTTATTTCACGTCGATCGAATACAAATGATACGATGTTACTTATGCTACACGTTGATTTGTAAAACAGACTGAATACAAACTAGATTAGTCCCGCGGATTATTAGGCTATTGTAATCCACGCAATGCAATTTGTTGGCACGGGCAGTGTGCAGTATACTCACCTTTGAGCAACCACTTACATTTTTCCACATTCCACCAGACCTATCAATGAATTAATTTAAATCGGTTTTAAAGGTCTTAGGGTGCAGACAGCACAGGTGGGTCGCGGTAGAGGTGTAGATCGAGGTGGCACAGAGCAAGGAGGATACCCGCGATGCTAAGTCAAGCTCAGGCCGCTGTTGTGCTTATTATTACATGAGCCTATTATCAATATATGTATATACACAAAACTAAATTAATATTTTATACCAAAAATTTAAAATTGTTCTGAATTTATTAAGTTTATAAAGCTCTGTTGGCTAATTTTATTGTAAGAAGAAAGTACTTATTGTTTGTTGGGTTCCTGGAATCTTGACCGTTGATAACTGCTTCGCTGCACTTTTCACATAACTAACTTACTTTCGTAATTCTTTACTAAATCATTTACGTCGCATTTTTAAATTATATACATAAAAAAACTTACAATTCCCTTAATTCTATTTAACAAATTTTAACCCTTATTAACATTGCTGTTACTTGGCCTCCTCCTCTGCCCTCTGAAACGATCCAAAGGGAAACAAAAAAGTAGTCAATTTTAAAGACTCGAAGGGGAATCAAGTTCTAGGACTCGAAGGAGTCAAAATGCAGGACTAAAGGAAGAAATACGTTAAGTTTTATTAAGAAATGTTAAATTCAAATAAAGTAACGTCACAAATTAAAGTGTTAAGAGAGATTAATAAGGGAGATAATTAAATGGAAAGTGATTTTAAACGAGGGAGATAAAAGGGTAAAAGTGAGAAAAAAGTAAGGGAGATAATTAAGTAATTAGTTATATTGAGTGAGGGAGATAGAAAGTAGTACAAGAGATTAAATAAGGGAGATAATTGAATAGTAAGTGGAACTAATAAGGAAGTGATTTAATAAAGTCAGTTACGGCTTAGAAGCATTTCCAGTGAATAGAGAAAGTGAAATTGAAGAGATCTGTGAATAAATGAATTTGTGAATAGGGAAGTGAAACGAGGAACCACGCAAGTAATAAGTAATAATTTATCTTAAATTTAAAGCCAACTCTGTAAAGTCAAAAATATTAAGAGCTCTATAACCCTTTTTTTAATTATTTAAACAGTATTAAGTCATTAAAAAAATAAAATTTATCAAACCTAGTGATAAATTAATTAACATAATTAAGGAAAGTTTAAGAATTGTTAATATAATATAAATATAAGAGTTTTGATGCCTACTGGCAAAATTATAATTAGTTAGAACTACTTATGTGTGGTAAAGTTTGAACTTAGGATTAAAATAAATCAGTTATTGTAATAATAAGTATCTGCGTATTAATTTGATTTCATAAGAGTCAATCCTGAAGAACAACTCGAGTAGGTATGTTATAATATATATATATATATATATATATATATATATATATATATATATATATATATATACATCTTTCACTAAATGTACTTAAACAAGAATATTACTTGGTATTTATGCGAGTTAACTTTCAAAGATTGGTAGTATCTCCAACATCAAGCACCACTGACCGTGGGTTGTAGTAGACTACTATTAGTAGTAGGTTTGTTCGATTACAACCCCCGGTCAGTGATGCTTGATGATGGAGATACTACCAATCTTTGAAAGTTAACTCGCATAAATACTAAGGAAGATTCTGGTTTAAATATATATATATATATATATATATATATATATATATATATATATATATATATATATATTATAACATAAAGTACGAGGCTTTAGATTAAATTAAGTTAGTTGCGAAAATAAATCATCTATAGGATTTAGCAAAGAAATACAAATAGTTTTCTAGTGCAGATAAAGCAGGTACCAAGGCAGGTCATTATTCTTTCCAGGAAGTTTATAAGTGGAGTCCGGCAAATAGACAAAGGTCCAAGGCTTGTTAAAATGGGAAATCCAGCGGCCGATATAGCCTGGGGAATTAACCGTGTGCCGTTAGGTTTAGCTAAATTAAGAACTGTGGGAAACTGAAAAATAATGTATTGGTGGTAGTGGGAGAGATTAGATTTCATAAAAACTAAATGATCGGGAGTTGGAGAGGAGTTTGAAGGGAGTCTCGGAGAAAGGCAGGCAGGTTGGTGGGGACAAGGATGGAAGTGATGTAAAGGGAGGATTTTGTTAATTTAAGTAGAGTCTTTTTTATAAGTAAATTTTAGTAAAGTGCGAAGTAAAAGTTTTTGAAATATAAAGTAAGTTTTTTTATCAAGTGTTAGCGCGGAAGTGAACAAGCCAGGATTCCAGGGACTCTACAGAATAATAAGTATATTTAAAAATAAGAGTAGCCAACAGACACCTATCTTTAGTCTAAAACAAATTTTAACTTCATCAAAATTTATAAATATAATTCTAGCACCATTTCTAATTTAAAGCAAAGTTCCCATAATAGCGACCCCGAGAGCAAGACTAAAATTTTAATACTGTTTTTTGTTATTCTATCAGAATCTAAAGCCTCAGAAGTCAACCTTTATTATTGTAGTTTAGTTAAGACATCAAGCCTGTCACTGTACAATATTAATATAAATTAGAAATAATGTGTAGAAATAATTGTAGAGAATAAATGCAAGTGATGTTAAAAAATTTGATAAGATTGTTAATTCTCTTATAAACCTGAAGATGTGACTCTAATAGGTAAGGTAAATAAATAACGTAAACATATATTTAATTATAACAAAAGTTAAGTTATAATATGACGCCCAACGTATTGGCAAGTTAAGTTATAATTTGACGCCCAACGTATTGGCAAGTAAGTTATAATATATACGTGTTTGTATGTGTGTATGTGTACAGTATATATGTATGGAAAAAAGTTTTGATTTTTATTCTTCGTTTACCATAATTATTTATTTATTTATGCCTATGTTAAGTTTACTTTTCATTTTTAAACAAATGTTTATAAAAACAAACAATGTTTAATTAAAAAGTTATGCCTATAATGCGTCATTTAAAAACACAAACAAAATATAGGCCTACTTCAGAAAAACTTCTAGCTAGGTAATATAAACCCCACACTGTTAGGTGACAAACTCTAATTTAATTTAGCCTTTAAATGTCTTTAACAACGACCACAAATATTTACAAAAGATAGAAAGATATAATAGTAATTTATATCTGATGCTCACTAAATGTCATTAGTTATCCTTGGACTTCCTTACGGTTGGATGATGGTATTTTTGGAATCGCCCTCTCGCTCACCACATCTCGAAGATTGTCGGTATTTCTTCGACTCGCTTCTCTTCACTACTTTCTTTATATATAACGACTCTGTATCTAACTTTTGACGTAGACCAATTAACTATTTAATTTCCTTAGTCCACTTTTAATAACTTTACTTTGTTGTTATAAATTTCCCTTTTTCATAGTAAATGTATCCCCTCGTTACTCACTCGTCCTAGCTTCGTCGTTTTCGAAATCAAATCCCTTATACTCCCGTTTTTTGTGTTCCTCCCGCATTAGCGTTCTATTCCCCCATCCGACAATTTTCATCCAATCACAAAACACTTTTGGAAGTACAACCAATACCATCTCAGCTGTAACCTCTAGTTTGAAATTTGTACCGTTAATTGACGGTCAATTTAACGTTTTTGTAAACCTAAAGTCATTGCCCTAACCATCTCTAACGGTATTTTAGCAACCCTCTAGCCCCATGTTTCATTTAACACACAACAAAAAATATTTAGTAACTCTATGGCATTGAAAATTCAAAAGCCTTAGTTTTATTATTCTAAGTTTACAACTACCTTTGTACTGTGCCGCCTTTTTTAACATTTTTATACTTCAGTTCTATATTCTAAGAAATAATTTTGTTACAATATATATAGGCCTGTATAGGCCTATGTGTATGGAGATAGTGAATATAATAGAAGGAATTAAAAAATAATGTATAAAGGAAAGTAAAACGTCTGACTGTATAGGCCTATGTGTATGGAGATAGTGAATATAATAGAAGGAATTAAAAAATAATGTATAAAGGAAAGTAAAACGTCTGAAGAAACACTTTGATGACATTTAATCTGTTTTCTAATTGCGTATAATTTAACAAAAAAGTATTTAGACATCCGTTTAAGACAGTTGCTAATTTTATTAAATGTAATATCAAGTGCTTTCCACCCCTTAACTGAAAAGAAATAAACTCTTTACGTCAGCTGCAGTAATTCAAAGGAAAACAGTTAAAACATATTCCCACTGCACTGACTTGATACAGTTCGTCGACGGTTTTTTCTTTAATTATACCTAACGATGCTAGACTAAACGATTCCCCTTGGTGCTTTATTCTTCACATTGACTGATGCAAAGGTAGAATGTCTCACCACTGCTCCCCAAAAGGGACCTGAAGGTCTACAGCCAATTAAGTGAAACGTCACTTGAAAACTAAAATGAAACATGAGCTTCTATTGTTTCATATATTAGGACAATTGAAATATTGACTTTATTTAAAATAATTGTAGACGGGCATTTTATTTTGCCACCATTAATTTTTTTTAACAATATTGTTTGCTGTACAATATTTCAGCAGGAGTTTAAGATAATCTACAAATAAATAAATACAAGCGGAACTCAGAAACAATTACCGGGCAGATATAAACTGAAGAGCCGCTGTAATATGAGCCAAGATGACCAACGATGTTTACTGAAGATTTGGTATTGACCAGAAAGTGACAGATATTAAAGAAAACAACTTTTATTAAAAAAACTCATAAATAAAGTATGAAGTAATATAGAATATAAGACTTTCTTTTAAAAATATTGTTTAGTTTCTAACATATATAGTAAGGCACAAAAGCAAAGGAAAAAATTGCATGAAAGGTACAAAAGTAGTGAATAATTGTATAAACAGGCAAAGACTTCCGTATCAATCCTTCAGAGGAAATTGTTGGTTTCTTGTAGTTTGTTATTTAAAAACATAGAAGTTCTCAGAACTATATCTGCCATTTTACTGGTAGTTAAAAAGACCCTGTAGTAAAGCAAAGCGTTAGTGTAAACATAATAAGTAAAATTATCTAACCTAATGTAAAAGTAACATTTTATTTAAACATTTTTTGTTAAATATTTAAAAAATGAATATAAGATATTAAGAAATAGCGTAAACAACTTGATATTGAAAATAATATAGGCGTAAACAAAAAAAGCGATTCAGGCTTTTTGCTTACACCTGCAACAACTATATTATCAAAGGAGGGTGGGTTGAGAACACAAATCCTATTATATATTCATAACGCTGCTCTAAGTTGCCGAAAAATGTTTTTGAAGGGGCTTTGAATTGCTAGAGAGAGTGATCAGAAATATCCAGACACTCAACAGTATTGGAAGAGGCTGGATATACCTGAAATTAGATTTGCTCACTGCTGATGATACAAAATCTTACACTGATGGCATCATAACGTTTACAAACGTGATTTGGGGCCCACGTAGTTAATACTTGAATTAAATACACATGAGTACGGTAGCAAATTATCTTTCCCGGGTTTTATTAGGGTTAGACACGGACATTTCTGTCTCTTAAACGCTATTTCTACTTACACAAATTTAGTTTTGCGTCCATATTCCGACCCTTAATGAAGCAAATTTGGAGTTAGAAACGACCAGTTCTTAAATCCCTACTTCTGACAGTCATTTTGCGTCTTTTGTCTTCAGCACGTTTACGTACAGCTTCTTTACAAGTTGCAAAGACCTACAGTATTTCGCACCAAACGGTTTACAATCGATTAAAGTCAGTGTCCATAACACTACATCTCACATATTTAAATAAAGTGAGTAGATGTGGTCGTCACAGTTTCTTCGTTCCAGAAGGTGGCTGGTGGCTGACTTTATCAGCTCCAGCTGATTCTATACAGTCATAAGTACAAAACACCCGCTAGCTTACGACTACCAACATAGCTCTACTATTCTACAATCAACAACTATTAACCTACCGGGTTCCTGTATGATATGACGCGGGATGTTTCCATACAGAACATTCTATTTGTCAGGTTTTTTCACCCCTCTCTTTTCTTGCACTTCATAATTACCTTCAACTATTCCGACTTGTCACGGAAAAAAAACTTTCAAGTCCGGTATTCCTACATGCTTAGCAAGGATGTTCGCCCGACAATAAGGGCTAAGGGCGAATGGGTGCTCATACCCAGTGAGTAATAAAAATATCATTAACAGAAAGTCAACATATATTAAAAAAAACAAGATAAAATCGTAAAAAAACGTTGCTTAATCTTAATCCAAGACAGGATTCGTTTCGTTATTAGAAAGTGTAAGTAGTCACTAAGAATTAACTTTTAGCTAAAAGTAAATAAAAAAATTAATTCACAAAGTCGGTTATTGTTGTAGCATAGCATAAAAAGGACTTACAAAATAATATTAATAAAATTAATAATAATAATAATAATAATAATAATAATCTCGTGGCAGTTGCTTGTCTGCTATCGGGCGCCTCCCCAGGGGGTGGATAGGGGAATGCTCGTTGTGCTTGCACTTCGGGTACTGGTGAAATAGCCATGGTGAACCAAAACAAGATAGGGGAGGGAACCCCGAAAATAAACCAAATATGAGTAGTGAGAAAGAGATATCTTTTACGGTGCAGGGAGTCGGATCCCCAGTACCGGCACAGGTGGAGGTGACTGAGCAGGCCACACCTGGGTCGTTAGCCCATGACTGCAATTCTTCGAAAAGGGTGGAACACTTGGCCCTGACGCAAGCTACAAGTGCAGAAAAAGAAAAAGACCCGTATAAGAAAAGCACGAGCACAATAAGGACTCCGCCTCTAACAAGAACCTTAGAGAGTAGTAAGGTAGCGGACCAGACCTGTGGAATGTGGCATATGACGGTCTTCTGAGATTAGAAATGCCAGAGGATGCATATCTGGTGGGCTACGCCGATGATGTTGCTGCTGTCATTACAGCTCGCAGCACTGAGTTGGCGCAGGTACGGCTGAATCAGGTCATGCGTAGGATTAACCTATGGATGACAGAACACGGTCTACAGCTGGCCGTTTCCAAGACTGAGATAGTTTTATTATCTGGAAGGAGGATGCCGAAGGTGGTACCAATGGTTGTGAGACAGGAGACGCTCTTCACTAAGAGAGCGGTGAAGTACTTAGGAGTCAAGCTGGACAACAAGCTGACGCACGGGGAACATCTTCGCATGACCTGTGATAAGGCTGCGGCTGTGACCTCGTTACTCGCAAGATTGATGGCTAACGTCGGTGGCCAAAGGTCAAGCAGGAGACAACTCCTATGGTCTACGGTGCAATCCATCATGCTCTACGGTGCTGAAATCTGGGCCGACACTTTAAAGGTACAGAAGTACCGTACCAGACTCGATACGATTCAACGAATGGGAGCGCTAAGAATAGCGAGCGTCTACCGTACTGTTCCGTCGGCAGCTGTGTTGGTTGTGGCAGGTGTTGTGCCAATCGACCTATTGGCTCAAGAGAGAAAATTTGTATATAATAACAGTAAAGAGATAGGCAAAATAGAGGCGGTCAAGCGAGCCAGAGTATAAACCATGAACCAGTGGCAGCAACGATGGAATCATGAACGGTCAGGTAGATGGACGTTACTTCTGATAAGCAGCTTAAAGGAATGGACAGAACGCAGGCACGGGGAAGTGAACTTTTATATCACACAGTTTCTGACAGTCCACGGGTACTTTAGGGCATACCTGTTTAAGATGGGAAAAGTTCTGTCCCAGAACTGCCGGATATGTAGCGACAAACTGGATGATTCGAGGCACACCTTCTTTGAGTGCGCCAGATTCGTAGACCAGAGGAGTCGATTGATGACACATGCCACGGGTCTCTCCCCAGAGAGCTTTGTGCGGACGATGCTTGCATCGGAAGCCAACTGGAATATAGCATCGAAATACATCGAATCTATTCTACGATGTAAAAAAGAAGAAGGATGGCTAGACCCGTAATATAATGGAGGAAGTATAAGAGGCACCACCCTGAAGTAATGCTTCGGCGGTTCCGGGGTGGAAATCTGCCTGGAGGGTGACGAGTTTAGTGGGTAAACTTTCAGATGTAGAGTCCCACACTGTGTGCATAAAGCATTCTCGTCGTTAAAAAAAAAAAAAAATAATAATAATAATATTAACAACAACAACAATAATAATAATAATAATAATATTAACAACAATAATAATAATATTAGTCCCGTGGCAGTTGCTTGTCTGCTATCGGGCGCCTCCCCAGGTGGTGGATAGGGGAACGCTCGTTGTGCTTGCACTTCGGGTACTGGTGAAATAGCCAGGGTGAACCAAAACAAGATAGGGGAAGGAACACCAAAAATAAACCAATAATGAGTAGTGAGAAGGAGATATCTTTTACGGCGCAGGGAGTCGGATCCCCAGTACCGGCACAGGTGGAGGTGACTGAGCAGGCCACACCTGGGTCGTTAGCCCATGACTGCAATTCTTCGAAAAGGGTGGAACACTTGGCCCTGACGCAAGCTACAAGTGCAGAAAAAGACCCGTTCAAGAAAAGCACGAGCACAATAAGGATTCCGCCTCTAACAAGAACCTTGGAGAGTAGTAAGGTAGCGGATCCATATGATGATGTTCCTGAACGTGCTGTGGACGCCGAAGTGAGAACAGATTATTTCAGAGGCCGAATCCTCCGAGGTCGAAAGGCTAAAATTACAGATCAGCGAGGCAGATAAGAGCGAGGAGGAGCAAATCAGAGCCATTAGCGCTATCCTACGTACTATGCGGGAATCTGTTGCAAAAAAAAAATGTGAACATGGCTATCAAGAATGGACTCGTCAAACTAGAGGATGGTCTGGAGGTGCTTCGAGCCTGTAGAATTTCACGACAGAATGCAATCTGGACTCTAGCAGAGAGGGCATCTGTGACTGTAGGAAGTAGCCCTGGTAGACGAAACCTACCTCCACGAAAGCGCCCAAGGGAGTCAACAAACAGCCAGGAGGCGATGGATACTAACATCCAGGAATCGGCAAAAACCGAGAAATGGAATATAGTGGCCAGTAAGAAGAAGGGCAAGGCAAAGAGAGTGCCAGAGACGCAGCAGCGCGTGTTGACGCCTATCATACGGCAGCAAGACAGCCGATTGTCCAATAAGGCGAAGAAAGAGGCAAGACCAAGAAGGAACGCCTTAGTTATTAAGGCTTCCGCTGGAAAGAGCTACGCGGAAAACCTAGGTGCGATAAGGAAAGATGTGCGGCCAGAAGACAGTGGTGCGGTGATTCGCGGCATCAGGAAAACGAGGGAGGGTGGAGTTTTGCTGGAACTCAATAGTTGCAGAGACCAGACAGCGCTCCAAACCGCCTTCGAAACGGCGATCGGAGAGAGCGGAGAGGTCCGTAGCCTGATCCCGAAGATGAGGTTGGAGATTCTGGACCTTGATTCTTACACTTCTGAAGACGAGGTTAAAGAGGCCCTTGACCGGGAAGAGGTTGAAGGGGAGATAAAGGTCTCCATTCTTGGCCCTAACCGTAGAGAACAATGTCTGGCAATTGTAGAGCTAGAAGAGGCACAGGGCTTCAAAATTCTAAAGAAAGGCAAAGTTAAAGTAGGATGGGTATCTGCTAGAATCAGACGAAGAGTCGAGGTTCGTCGCTGCTACAGATGTCTCCAATATGGTCACGTAAGAAGCGACTGCAAGGGTCCTGATAGAAGCGACACGTGCTGGAAGTGTGGACACAGAGACCACAAGGCGGCACAATGTAAGACAGAAGCACGTTGTATCCTTTGTACTGAAAAAGGCTACAAGGATATCCCGCTAAACCATGTGCCAGGATCGGGATCCTGTAAAGTTTTTCGAGAGGCTCTCGCTTTGAAAAAGGGAAAGGGCAAACCTGCATGAAGGTGCTGCAAGGTAACCACAACAGATGTCGGGCTGCTGATGGATTGATCTATCAGTTGGTACTGGAAACAGGAATCGACGTAGCGATCATCAGCGAGCCGTATCGTCATAAAGGGAAATCAGCATGGCACAAGGATGAATCTGGAATGGCAGTAATCTGGATTACGGACCTGCGGAAGTTTCCGATAAGTAAGACTGGCTCTGGAAGTGGGTATGTTTGGATTACAAGTGGAGATTCGACATTCGTCAGCTGCTACTTCTCTCCAAACGATAGTATCAACATTTACCAGGAAAAATTGAATAATATGGAGGATTCAGTGAGAGAGGTGGGTGGACAAATCATAATGACCGGAGATTTCAACGCCAGAGCGGTAGAATGGGGAATGCCGCGCACAAATAGAAGAGGAAATCTTCTGTTGGAAATGGCAGCCAGACTGGGACTTCATATCCAAAACACTGGTAGTACCCCGACATACCATCGGCCCGGTTACGGATACTCCATTCTAGATGTGACGCTGGTATCGGAAAACCTGGGGCGGGGATGTAGGAACTGGCGAGTGCTCCCGGACTACTCGGGGAGTGATCATGATTATATATCTTTTGATATTGAAGAGGAGTATATAACATCTCGTTCCAGGATCCGATGCCAGCCAAGGTGGAGTGTAGGAAAGATGGATGGAGCAATGTTGATGGAAGCACTTTGTTTCATGTGGCAATGTAATCCGGCCTCCTATCCAGATTCATCCAATGTAGGGGATGTAGAAAGTGCCGTTAAACAGGTGACCTACGTCATACGACAAGCCTGTCAAATGTCAATGCCTCGTAAGAGCATCCGCAAAGCAAGACAGCAAGCCTATTGGTGGACCGACGATATAGCCGATCTCAGAAGAAGATGTCTTCAACTTAGACGGAAGGCACAGCGATCTCGTGGCGGGTTTAAGGCAGCGGCTCTAGCCTTAGAGCACAAGGAGGCAAAAAAGGCTCTTGTTTTGGCAATCCGGCAGAGCAAGGATTATTGCTGGAGATCCCTTTGCGAAGAGATTAATGATGACCCCTGGGGTATGGGCTATAAAATAGTTACACGAAAGCTGAGCGGCAGATCCTCTGACCAGGCATTGAGCGCCAGCGCAACGAGACGAATTGTGAAAGCACTATTTCCCGATCACCAGCGTCTGATCTCTCCTAAAGAACCACGTGAGAGCGGTGATATTCCTTTGTTCACTGAATCAGAACTGATCACGGCCGTGATGTCATTAAAAAATGGGAAAGCCCCAGGACCAGACGGTGTCCCACCAGAGGTATTGAAGGTGGTGGTTCGAGCACAACCAAGCCTTCTACTGGACATGTACAATGCCTGTCTGAAGTCAGGCATATTCGCATCACAGTGGAAGGTAGCGCGGCTTGTTCTCATAAGCAAAGGGAAGTGCCTCTGACGATCCATCATCTTACAGACCGTTGTGCATGCTGGACACATTGGGAAAGGTAATGGAAAAGTTAATAAAACCGAAGCTACAAAAGGCAATACAAGCGGCAGGAGACCTTACCAAGAACCAGCATGGATTTAGGGAAGGGTATTATACAGTAACGGCGATCCAACAGGTGATAGAGGCCAGGAAATTGGGAGATCTCGTGTGTCATGGTGCCAGACCGATTGTTATGCTGGTGACGTTAGATGTGAAGAACGCATTTAACTCTGTGCGATGGTCGACCATAATGGAGGCGCTGAAACGGAAATTCTTTGTTCCAAGGTATCTGTTGGCCGTGATCAGAGACTACCTGAGGGATCGGTGGCTGATCTGGACTGCTGACGGAAGACAGTGGACAAAGGAAATCACAGCTGGAGCAGCCCAAGGATCGGCACTGGGACCAGACCTGTGGAATGTGGCATATGATGGTCTTCTGAGATTAGAAATGCCAGAGGATGCATATCAGGTAGGCTACGCCGATGATGTTGCTGCTGTCATTACAGCTCGCAGCACTGAGTTGGCGCAGGTACGGCTGAATCAGGTCATGCGTAGGATTAACCTATGGATGACAGAACACGGTCTACAGCTGGCCGTTTCCAAGACTGAGATAGTTTTATTATCTGGAAGGAGGATGCCGATGGTGGTACCAATGGTTGTGAGACAGGAGACGCTCTTCACTAAGAGAGCGGTGAAGTACTTAAGAGTCAAGCTGGACAACAAGCTGACGTACGGGGAACATCTTCGCATGACCTGTGATAAGGCTGCGGCTGTGACCTCGTTACTCGCAAGATTGATGGCTAACGTCGGTGGCCCAAGGGCAAGCAGGAGACGACTCCTATGGTCTACGGTGCAATCCATCCATGCTCTACGGTGCTGAAATCTGAGCCGACACTTTGAGGTACAGAAGTACCGTACCAGACTCGATAAGATTCAACGAATGGGAGTGCTAAGAATAGCGAGCGCCTACCGTACGGTTCCGTCGGCAGCTGTGCTGGTTGTGGCAGGTGTTGTGCCCATCGACCTATTGGCTCAAGAGAGAAAATTTGTATATAATAACAGTAAAGAGATAGGCAAGATAGAGGTGGTCAAGCGAGCTAGAGCACAAGCCATGAACCAGTGGCAGCAACGATGGAATCATGAACGGTCAGGTAGATGGACGTTCCTTCTGATAAGCAGCTTAAAGGAATGGACAGAACGCAGGCACGGGGAAGTGAACTTCTATATCACACAGTTTCTAACAGGCCACGGGTACTTTAGGGCATACCTGTTTAAGATGGGAAAAGTTCTGTCCCAGAACTGCCGGATATGTAGTGACAAACTGGATGACTCGAGGCACACCTTCTTTGAGTGCGCCAGATTCGTAGATCAGAGGAGTCGATTGATGACACATGCCACGGGTCTCTCACCAGAGAGCTTTGTGCGGACGATGCTTGCATAGGAAGCCAACTGGAATATGGCATCGAAATACATCGAATCTATTCTACGATGTAAAAAAGAAGAAGGATGGCTAGATCCGTAATATAATGGAGGAAGTATAAGAGGCACCACCCTGAAGTAATGCTTCGGCGGTTCCGGGGTGGAAATCTGCCTGGAGGCTGACGAGTTTAGTGGGTAAACTTTCAGATATAGAGCCTAGTGCAGTATCGAGAGGAGTCCCACACTGTGTGCATAAAGCATTCTCGTCATAAAAAAAAAAATAAAATAATAATAATAATAATATTAACAACAATAGTAATAATATTAGTTATAATAATAATAACAGTAATAATAATATTAATAATAAAACAATGTTAGTCGTGGGCCTCAGTAATTAAAGTTGATAAGAAAGAAATATAACCTTCTCAATTCAAATTAAAGCTCTTTTACCCACAGAAAAAGTAAGATAATCTCCCACAACACCATTTTACGAGGAGAAATTCAGCCGAAATATTTCGTTAGCTATAATTCGCTAATAAAGGATTTCTGGAAATATATTTATTTTAAAAATTGTGTTTGATATTCTTCCTTGATATATATATATATATATATATATATATATATATATATATATATATAATTAATAAATTAAAAATATTTCATAAACAAGAATACTTTTAATGAATATATTTATTCTGAATAAATAGGAATATTTATTTGAATAAATAGGAATAAATATATTCATTAAAAGTATTCTTGTTTATGAAATATTTTTAATTTATTAACTATATTACAAGAAAACATATCACCATATTTAATAGAATAAATATATTCATTAAAAGTATTCTTGTTTATGAAATATTTTTAATTTATTAACTATATTACAAGAAAACATATCACCATATTTAATATAATATATATATATATATATATATATATATATATATATATATATATATCCTACAATTCTTTTTATTTCAATAATAAACGTCTTGTATAATTAATACTTTGTCATTCATAAAGATGAAAACTTATTTGATAATTATGTATGTAAATATTGCTCCATGCTATCTTGTTAACTCAAATGTATTCAAAAATAAATAAAAACATACACAAAACACACAAATTAATCATTTATTTCTCATACGCGTTTCATTGACCAAGTCATCATGATCAGTGAGTGTTACTAGAACAAACTCTAACTTACAACTAAAAAACAACAAGAGTTGTAAGTTTTTAGTAGTAACACTCACTGATGATGATGACATTGTCATTGAAACGCGTATGAGAAATAAATGATTAATTTGTGAGTTTTGTGTATGTTTTTATTTATTTTTAACATAATCTCACAGCTAAGCTCAAAGAATATTTGTTCAAATGTATTCGTTAATAAGAGAGACGATCAAAATTTACACCCTTTATTGTCGTTTACTAAACTTGTTTATAACTGTGGCTTTGAAGATATTTGATCACTGCATATAGCTAATATTAGTTTTAGCAGGTGATGTTATTTCAATCCGTGACTTATAGTCTTTAATAAGTAGATATATACTGCAGCAAAGTACAACTAATGCAAATTTAATTCAGTATTTGCTCCCTGGTTTACTAGCCTCAATGTTATTTCAGCGACTTCGAAGACACCTGACTTATTGTATGTTTGATCAGCTGGTAATACCGATAAGAATGCAAGTTAGCTTACATGCAAAAAAATCATTGAATAAAAAAGGCAATAGAAAAATATAAATAATAATTAGTGATGTAATTAGTGAATTAAATTTAAATAATTATAATTTTAAAAACTACTCAATGGAAGTAAAGTACACGAACAAGTGATATTTATTTAGGTTAAAAAGTTGTAATAAATATGAAGGTTTTGAAGGTAACTACAACTTTTTGTTTCTACAAAATAAAACTCCACAAAGAAATATTGAAATAACTTTGGGAGTTCCTTAAAAAAGTCATCATATGTTACAGCGATTCTCTTATGGATGTAAGCCATAGTTCAGTTTAGGCACTCTGAGGAAAGTTTTATTCTCAAATATTCTCAAATAGCCAAACGAAATAAGCACATTCAAGTGTTTAATGCCCCTTTTTTACAGTGCCGATATTTATTATTAGTTCTAAGATTACATAGGGTCAATTTGTTTTACAGTATGTTAAAAATGTGTTTAAATTATGATATTTATACATTATAAGAACAATTTTAATTCGCTCATTTCACTTTTGTTTGGAATATTTGTGTACATTTGAGTACATTTTTCTGCCTTTCTTAACCTTGAATTATTTTTCTTTATTGGCTCGTTTCGGTGTAATTCCATTCGTAAAAACTTTAATTAGTACGTTTTAATAATAAAGAGAAGTAAATTAATTATGTTTACACTCACAGAGAATATTGTTTAAATAAATGCAGTTGATTTGCGAGTCAGGTACAACTATAGTGAACCAGGTAAATAAATAGTTGTACCTGACTCGCAAATCAACTGCATTTATTTAAACAATATTCTTTGTGAGTGTAAACATAATTAATTTAAAAACTACTCTTTATTATTAGAGCGTACTAATTAAAGTTTTTGAAAATGGAGTTATTCCGAAACGAGCCAATAAAGAAAAATAACCTTTCAAGGTTAGAAAAGGTATAAAAATGTACTCAAATCTATATCTTTACATGAGTTTGAAATTAATATAAAATTTGTTGTACAACTGACCAATTTAAAGTAATATTTTAGCTGGTAAAAGATTAAAAAAAAGTTTCATCTGCTAAACGATTTTTTAGGTTTTGCTTTCCCAGCTTTAAATCCACTCGTTGAGGCCAACTTAGTATAATTTGCAGTTGAATAATTTCGATAATAATGTAATACGTGTTTATTTTATTAAAGGTGTGTATGTTGTAGTGTGTGTTTAAGAAAATTAAAATTACCCATTACAAATAAAATGTATCGAGTTTTATTGGAAACGCAATATAAGCATAAAGCAATAATAGCTTTACCCACAAGTGGCAAGATTTTGTGTCCTTGATACCACTCCAAGGTTTCGAGTCCGTGACAAACTGTAGGACCTTTCCGATCTAGTCTTTATTGATTGAATAGTTAGCTGCTCTGTATTTTGACAAAGTTTGACCTACATATGTTCGAGTGTCAATAGTTAGTTTGTTACCATGGATCTATGGGAAGATCGATGCGTCCTTAACAGACTACTGGGAGATTGCAGAGCCTTAAGTGTTCAAAATTTATATTGGGTATATTAAAACAATTAGCATAATTATATAATTATTCGATTGGGATGAAGGCATGTATGAAGGTACAGTAGAGCTTCAACCATCCGAATCAATTAGGACGGGTCCCCATCCGAATAGTTGATTTTGTTTTGAAAAAATGATACATTTTAATTAATTACTGTATGTTGCAAATGGGACATACTCACATATTTTTTATAGTTTTACATTTTTTTCTAAGCATCTGAGGTGTTGCACAAAGAATCGGACCGAAAATTGGATTTCCCATAGAAGGTTGTTTTAAACACTACTTGAAAACCTACTCCTTCATTTTTCCTGCCCTCATTGATTTCCTTGAGGAACATTCATATTAATTTTCAAGCACTGATGAACATTAAAAGTGTAAATCTGCTCCTTTTAATGTCTGAAATCGTGGACTGTCCTATACCGTACATTTCAGACAAATGTTTTATCTGATTGATCTATAATTCGTTTGTCCGCTACCGATAAACCAACTCCTTTGCTTTTAGCCATGGTGATCAACGACACTCACTCACGAACAAAAGATTAAACATTAAATAGAACACCAACTCAGCATTTAACAATCACATAAAAGAAGCAGTACACAAATATACAGACATTTACCATAACCTAGAAATCTTTCCAATCAACAAAAAAGGATCACATCTCAACACACAAGAACAATATTAAATCTACAAACACACAAAAGCATAAAGTACAAACATATTAAACGAACAAACCCAATACAAATCACACATACTCTTTGATACTATCGAAAACCTGCCTTTAAAATCGTCACCTCTTAATCTAACAAGTCCAAGCAGAAGACAGTGATGAAGATTGCCACAGAGCAATCTTAAACGTTCTGTCCAAGTAAGTTTTTACAAATTCACAAACATTAAGCAGTAGTAGAAACATACTCAAATATTATTTAAATATCACTCTATTAAATCTAAAATTCGTCGTCTTAAAAGAAAGCAATGAATTAAATAACAATAAGTATTTAATTTTAACACTTTTTCTAAAACATTGACATTAGGACAGTGAAATCCCGGATTAGTCTCTAGCACTTGCTTTAATTACGGAAATAACTCTTTGTCTGCCGTTGTAACATATCGGGAGGAAACACGTCCTTGCAAAGATAAACACCACAGGGAATCAATGTGTGCAGACCTATTTAGTGCTTCCGTCTACATGACCGTGTAAACAGGCTGGTCGGCTTCGAATCGATAGCTTTATGTTGACAAGGTGTCTGTGAATGTGTGTAATTTGTTACAGATTACAATACCTCTGTCGAGTCACAGATTAGATATTTAAAGGACGTTTGTTTTATATATTATAAACCTTTAATTCTTGTTAATTTTTAAAATGAACTTGATGATATATTTTAAGATATCTTATCTCATCCGTCATGTTACCGGACGCTCTTCATATATTAGCTTAAATTAAGAGATAATATTTTGTCACACAACATATAATTTTATAGGTTATGTTGTAGAACAGCTGTTTACACGTAGATTATGTTACTTTATTTATTGTACATTATTAAATTAAACTGTTATTACTATCTATATTTTAATAAATAAGTTATATTAATTGTCTTGTAATTAAATACATCTTACTGATTTTAATTCAATATAATGGTACTAACATTTATGTATTTACTCTGATTTTTTAAATAAAAACTTTCATAAAATAAAAGAGAAATGAAACATTTTTTTTCAACTCCTACAAAAGACTATATTTAATACATATTTTTTAAATATTAAAAACCTCTGTTGTAATCTCTTCAAATAAAGATTTCATTTCTGTAGGCCAGCATAACTGCCTATTGTTCTAAAATGTTATTTATTTTAATGTTATGATTTTTATGTCTATAATAATAACGATTCCAGTAAATGTAATTGTAATAAATTAGGAAACTGAACAAAAAACTAATGTAAAGTAATTAGTGCGCGCGCGCGCGTGTGTGTGTGTGAGTTTGTATGTGAATAGACGATATATGAGTAGTATAAGAATTAATATATGAATAAAAATAAAATCTAGAAGAAATAAAAATTTTTCCGAGATTATTGTTTAATAGGTCATTTTTTTTAAAATTTTTGATATGCAAATTTTTATGATGCAGATTTGCCCTATAATTTATGAAATAGAATTTGTAATAAACTAGGCTTTAAAATCGTGTGAAACAAACAAGCCAAAAAATATTTAAAGCGTTTCTATCCCAGCCTCACACCGATGACACTCTAGAGTTAAACACTCTTGAACACACAATGCAGTGTATATAGCACGAAAAAGGTTATAAATACGCGGTGGTAGAAAACAGTGGAAGCACTTCCACCTTTGTTTTGATTTTTTCTAAAATCTTGCATGCAGCTTCGTGTTGCTCATTTTCGACTTATATACCGGTGCACGCTATGTCCAAGCTCACCAAATCGGTTTAGGAGACCAGTGTCCCCTTTCCAGAACTATATTAAAACGAAAGCGACCCCATTATACAACGCTCGATGCTCTTATAATCTCGATTTATTCCAAACCAATTTTAGAGAATTTAAAAAAAAGACAACAGATGTGTTATAACAAAAAAATACTATTGTGTAAATTTAACCTGGTATTAAACAAGAGAGAAAACAATATTAGAATAGGAACACTGTGCTGTGTTTCTGAATGAATAAAAGAAAAAGTAAAATACTAAAGACTCAGTTGGTTACAGATAACTACACCGCTGTGAATACCCAGACGCTAAATTACCTAGATACTAAATTCATAAGTGCCCTACAAGTAGAATTCTCCATTTGATATCAACTTTTTTTATAGTCAAGTACATAATAAATACTCAATATTATTAGTAACATTACCTACATGCTGCAGATAGGCTTCTCATTAACCTCTTTTCCGAAGAGAAGTAGATGAATAAATATAATTACTAATGTCTATATAGTTGTGCCTGTGAACTATCTAAATTGGACTTCCTATTCTTCTGCATTAAAGTCTCCATATGTTACATATAATAAAGGACACGGCGTCTTTAGCTTATGTGTTTAACACGTCCATTTCCGGGTATTAAAATTTTAATCAATAGACGTAGAGTAAAAACAAATCTGACCTGCAGGTAAAAGTGGTAATTTTTAGATGATGAGAATGAATTTTATCCAAACAATACAAACTGTGATCTTGGGATGAGATAACTTATACGTTAGAAATACAAAATCATTTGTTCTTATATAATTTATGTTAATAAGTCATTTAGATTGTTTTCAACTTTACTTCGTCTACGAACAGATATTGTAATTTTTGCACCAGTATTTGTTCTTTCAAATTTTTTTTTGTTGGGATATTTCCTTGTTTTTGCTTCTTTTGTCGTTTTTTTGAAAATATTGTAAATTTAGTTTTGAAAGATAGTGTTTATTGAAGGTAGTAGGAAGTGAATTTTTGTTATATTAAAAGGGAAGTTCCTATATTGATGGAAAGAAGTAGATACAAATACGTAGTTTATATTGTTGCTATGCACACATTGTTATGAATATTTTAAAAATAATTGTATTTATAAGTAGAAAATCAGCAGCAGTCTACTGAATTCAGGTTTGATATAATCTAGATTCAGTGATTCGAGGTGAAGTGTAGGAAAACCTCAATATGGTTTATTTAAAGACGTTAAAAATGAATCTGCAAGCCATCTATTTTATCAATACAAGCTAAAGAATAACAAAACTAGAGACCATCTACATACATTGGTGGGGTACAATAGATGTTCCCGTAAAAATAAATTACTTTTAAATTTGTTATTAAAAATCACTAATATATATTTAACGTTTGCTTTTTTAATTTGCAATAAAAGCGTTGTATTTCCCAAGAGGCAAAGATTTCCCTGAATTTTATTAGTTAAGAAGCAAAATAAAATTACGCGTGTCTTACGAAAAGGTAAGTGAAAATTTGTATACATTAATGGAATTCATATTTTCATGAACTATTCTTAAAATCGGAGTAAATAATAAGATTTAATAATTTATAAATATATGAATATATAAACACTTTGGTTTCATTCGATGTTAACCCGAAATAATAATGTAGACATCTTTAAAAGCGGCTGCCCTTATTTAAACAAAAAGAAGTGTTGTAATAGAAAATTTTTTATTTGTTATTGTTACAGTGTTTAAGTGTGAACTAGTATACCTCAAGTCGAAGATAGAAAAAATTATGTGCTTCTCATTAAAAAAGTGTATAGGGTCCCTAATTTTACTCAGTAAGTTCTCTGAGGAAAACCTGAATAGAAGCACTTTAAACAGACTAAACAATTGCGCACTGAAAGTTTAAAGATTAAACGAAATTGAAATAAATCAATAAATATTATTTCGATTATTTTAACTGGAACTTGTTCATGAACATTGTTACTTTATGAGCGGGTAAATTTTTGTAAGTATGGGTAAGGCTGTACGTAAGGGAGTGCACATAAAAGCTTTCTACAAAAGCTTTTAATATTTTAAATATTAAAAAACTTGCATCCCTTAAGCTCTTAAGGAGTAATAACATTTAGAAAAAGATAAAAGGATATAGGGCTAGTTGCAATGTTTAAAACAGATTTTTAAAAAAAAACTTTGGTATGTTACGATTTTGAAACAAAAACATTTCATAAATAACCTCCATCCAAGTATCACATTTCAAGGGATTCAAGGATCAGCTTAGTGTTGGATAGATACGCTTTTATTAGCACAACCCTGCTTCACGATTTAAAATATTCTTCGATTTAAGTATTTATTTTAAAAATTAGTTCTTCAATTCGTGATAATGCATCATGTTTAAAACTATAGGCTACTTAGATAGTAGGCTATATGTAAAATTTAAGATACAAATTTTATAAATTACTCTTTAAAAGGTAAATCAAGAAAATAGCACGAATACTGTTTTAATATTGCACAAATCATTTTTTATATTATGTAATATAAATTACATAGTAAGTAATGTAAAATAAACAATGGATACTGGATAATATGCAAAGGACATTATTCATCAATTATTATAATCCAAATCGTTTTATAAATACTGTTATAAATGAAATGGATATTCAGTAATATATAAATATTTAAGAATAAAAACACACACCCACACATCCACTCAGACACACACACACACATACACACAAACAAACACACACACACACAGACACACACAGACAGACAGACACACACACACACACACACACACACAACACAGACACACAGATACACACACAGACACACACACACACACACACACACACATACATACATACATATTGTAGGTGACATACCATGTTGTTCAACATGATTGCAAACAAGCCATTGGTTTGAGCTAATATGAATTGAATAATTATACCACACATCGTGCTATATAAACGTCAGAAGCGATAACACATAGGTGCTATCCCTTATGAAACGTCTTAAAGGCCATGGTGTTATCTATTTCTAAAACTACTCTGACCTAGCTACGTTTTTCTCACCGATCCCAATCCAAAGCGTTGCCGGGAGACAAATATCCTATGCGACAGCAGTGCTAATTACACTATGCTGTTCCAATATCTTCCACCTCCAGTTCTCTGATGGGATCAAATGCGTTCAAAACAAAACCCTTTCATAAAACGTGTTTCCAGCCCTTTCTATTTGCTACTGATTCAAAGCCGTCATCCCTTTTGTACTGAAAATGTAAGTGGCTCTATCACGTTAATTAGTTTTATTTTACTGTCAATAGTTTCCTTTATAAACATATGTGTTTAGTTCACCCCTTCTACATGGGTGGGTAGTACAATCTGTCCTTTACAATAGCGTTATACAAGTAGAATGACGATAGATAATATTGCTGCTTGCAGTACAAGTATCTTAGCATGCTGAACTTAAAAGTTTCTACAACGATATACGATAAAGAAAAACACACTTTATTCATCTAAGTCAGTATTACATAGAGGTTGAACCCACCAATCAGTCTAAAGCGATGTAAAGTAAAAATAACTTTATTATTACATTTAAAAACATTTTAATGCATTTCTGATAGTTAGTTAGAGGCATAATGGTAACTACAAATTTTCTGTAGAAAAACATTTTTTTACAATATTATAATCTGATTTCGTTCCTTAACGAGTTTCACATTTAATGCTCGGCATGATTGTCTTATTTACAAATCTTTGTTCCGGATTCTGTTTATTTCCTTTTCAGATGTTTTAACTCGGCGCTGCAGGATTCGGAGATATTCATCGCATTAAAGGGAACAAACACCAGTTAAGGGGCGAGAGGGAGACCATATTATGACAAAAATTAAAAGGAAAAATTATCGATAATGATATTTTTTATTTAAGAGGATAATAAGACGTTTGCGAATATAACGTTTAGTTAATCCTTTACAACAAGGATTTCTTGGAGAGAAATCCTTGCAATTATGGTTATGGTTTATACCCATTTCGTCTAGAAAACTAGGTTTTTATTTGTTTAAGAAATGAAAAATTAAATGTTGACATAAGTTAATATAATAATATTTTCAGTACAAATAGAGGGAGGGCCACTAACCGGATCCTCGTTTTATTTATTATGTTTAAAGATTAGAAAATAATTGAAATATGTTTTGGAGCGTGTAGTATTCTGTTTATAAAGCTATGTATCATTTAAATTTACTTTTAGGAAATGTAAAAAAAATAGTATAGAGAAAAATTATATTAAAAAACCTTACAATTTGATGGTTTTGAAAATAGTTACAAAAACATGACTCTGAAAAAGCAATAAAAATAAATAGAAAAACGTAATAAAATAAAGTAAACGTAAAATAGTTTTAAAGAATAATGAAGACACTAATAGGTTTATGGTTCTTTTAAGATACAGAAAATGTATTATTTAAATCTTATAATGATAAAAAAATGGAGGTTTAAATATTCGTTTAGCCACAACACAATCTACATGAACTCAAAGCGTGGGCATAACGTAAATTACCTATATAATCTCTTTTCCCATAGTTATATAAAAATGTTCTCTCGCTGTTCAATTGTTCGTGTTTGTTGGAGAATATTGTAGGAGAACGTCCGTTTCATATATTCCAAAGAACAGACTTTTTTTCATCCTTGTTACTTGATTTTATCACAAAGTTTTTAAAGTAATAACTTCCATACGCGCGCTGAACAGAACATGAGATAAATTATTGCATTCGCGTCACGATATTTCTGAAATGCATATCTAAATTATGTTAAATCTCAATACATATAATTAAATATAAAATAATAATAATAATAATAGTGTTTTTTTAATCCAATATTTTAAAGGAATAAATTTGTTTACTTTTTATACTTTTGAAGAACTGATTCTAATTAAATTTATGAAAGAAATTTGTATTCAGCCAACATCTAATAAATGTCTTTTGTTAACCACATTATTTAAATTTTGATAAATCTTAATGCAATTAATTCAATATAACGATAATAATAGGTTATGTATTTTTAATTCAATTAAGGCAAATGTATACTTTGTATGAAAGGAAACCATTTTTAGCCCCATCATACGTTTTAATATACTGATTTGAATTGAATTTGTAAAATAGATTTGAGTTAAGTTAACGTATAATAAAGGTTTTTTGTTTCCCAAATTATTTTATTATTACCTACAGTTAATATTATTTTTTATTTCTTACTTCCATTAACATAAACCTATTGCATCATTTCCAGAAGATAACAATAACAGTAATGAGAATAATTTGTAAAAAAATTAATAACAAAATATAAGATATTATGTAATAAAATTGTGTTATTAATTATTAATAACATAATATGAGGTTAAAAATTCTATAAGACATGCAGATATTTATTTTTCCACCTCACATTTTTTTAAAAATGTTACTATGAATTTAATTTACTTTTATAAATAAATTGTTATCCATTGAGGTTAAGTATTACAATATAATGATTAGTTTTATTTATTTTATGTAATAGCATACATTCAATAATTTCTTCCCTCAAAGAATAAGTTTCATCTTTTTTCAGACGGAAAGAAGTTATCACGTCTGTCGGCCCTACCATAAGTGCCAGACATACTTTTTTTTTAATTGAGACGTTTTCTACAATCTATTTTTCATTTATTGAAGGTTCTACGACAGACAAAATTCAGGTTTTATATTATACTGTTTTCTCAGACGAACTGTAGTTTTCCTCACAATTGTTTTCAGAGAAATAGACCAGTTACTGAGTTTGTTCCAAAACATCTTCTTCGAAATTGTTTCAATATTTTTAGTCATTTAAAAAGGACTCTAAATCTGTTGACCGACTTTCTCTTTATTGTTTTGGAATCTGTCATAATGTCAAGATAATAAGAGAGTGCTCAAATACAGCCCATACTTTAAACATGAAATAATAAAGGGTCAGGTCTAGCAACTGTATAAGAATCTAGTATAGGGAATTGAATAAGGGACCCGATTTAAGTAACTATACAAGGGGTTCGGTTTAGGCAACTGAATAAAGGGACCCGATTTAAATAACTATACAAGGGGTTCGGTTTAGGCAACTGAATAAAGGGACCCGATTTAAGTAATTATACAAGGGGTTCGGTTTAGGCAACTGAATAAAGGGACCCGATTTAAGTAATTATACAAGGGGTTCGGTTTAGGCAACTGAATAAAGGGACCCGATTTAAGTAACTTTACAAGGGGTTCGGTTTAGGCAACTGAATAAAGGGACCCGATTTAAGTAATTATACAAGGGGTTCGGTTTAGGCAACTGGATAAAGGGACCCGATTTAAGTAATTATACAAGGGTTCGGTTTAGGCAACTGAATAAAGGGACCCGATTTAAGTAATTATACAAGGGGTTCGGTTTAGGCAACTGAATAAAGACACCCGATTTAAGTAACTATACAAGGGGTTCGGTTTAGGCAACTGAATAAAGGGACCCGATTTAAGTAATTATACAAGGGGTTCGGTTTAGGCAACTGAATAAAGGGACCCGATTTAAGTAACTTTACAAGGGGTTCGGTTTAGGCAACTGAATAAAGGGACCCGATTTAAGTAATTATACAAGGGGTTCGGTTTAGGCAACTGAATAAAGGGACCCGATTTAAGTAATTATACAAGGGGTTCGGTTTAGGCAACTGAATAAAGGGACCCGATTTAAGTAACTTTACAAGGGGTTCGGTTTAGGCAACTGAATAAAGGGACCCGATTTAAGTAATTATACAAGGGGTTCGGTTTAGGCAACTGAATAAAGAGACCCGATTTAAGAAATTATACAAGGGGTTCGGTTTAGGCAACTGAATAAAGGGACTCGATTTAAGTAACTTTACAAGGGGTTCGGTTTAGGCAACTGAATAAAGGGACCCGATTTAAGTAATTATACAAGGGGTTTGGTTTAGGCAACTGAATAAAGAGACCCGATTTAAGTAATTATACAAGGGGTTCGGTCTAGGCAACTGAATAAAGGGACCCGATTTAAGTAATTATACAAGGGGTTCGGTTTAGGCAACTGAATAAAGACACCCGATTTAAGTAACTATACAAGGGGTTCGGTTTAGGCAACTGAATAAAGGGACCCGATTTAAGTAATTATACAAGGGGTTCGGTTTAGGCAACTGAATAAAGGGACTCGATTTAAGTAACTATACAAGGGGTTCGGTTTAGGCAACTTAATAATGGGACCCGATTTAAGTAACTATACAAGGGGTTCGGTTTAGGCAACTGAATAAAGGGTCTGGCTTAAGTAACTGAATAAGGGGCCCGGATTGGGCAACTGAATAAGAGTTCGGTTCAGTCAAATATCTCAGTGAACTGATTCATTGATTAATATTTTTCATAAACCATACAGCTTGGGAATATATGTAGTACACAATGTTGACTACAAATGTTTAGAGAAATAAGAAAAATTAAAGCTCAGTGTAAAAACATTTTAATCAGACTCCACAAAAAATGAATAAAAATTATAGACGCATATAACATCATTTTAGACTTTGTAAAACAATTTGGTTTTTGTTAAAAGGAAGACCGTGTTATAATATATAACGCCACAAAGCGTACAAGTAGTAGCCACAAAGCGTCCGTTTCTATCATAAGATAACCTTGTGAATTAATCTAACCTAACAAGCTTACTAAGTTGGTATCCCGCCTAGTGTCCGATTGTGTACTAACGCACCGAAAATGGATTCCATATATCTCTTCACGTCTTGACTTTATAGCTAGACGTTTTTTTATAAAGAAAAGTTGATTTTATTTAGCGTCGTACGTGATGTAAAGGGAAGATGAATGTGAAGTTTTTTAAAAAAAATATTCAAAATTTTTGGGCGCCCCCGACAAGTTTTATTATTTTTCCAAATTCCTGAGGACTTTCTACATTGCCACGTGTAAAGTTTACATAGTTGGTAACGTAATGAGAAATGAGTATTGATATATTATATATTTCGATTTTTTATCGCAGATTATAAATCTCGTCTCCTACAAATTACGGATATTATGTAAAAACGTATTCCAATATACAGTAAATATACAAATAAAATACAATGTAAAACCATTTAGTTTAGTACAGTATAGTAGATAAAGTAAGGCAAGAAACAAAAAAATACAGTTGATTACAGTGCGGTACAGTATGGTAGATTACAGTAAATTGGAGTAAAGTACAATATAGTACAGTACAGTAATAATACAGTAGTGTAAAGTACAGTAGAGTGAAGTATAATATATTACAGTACAGTGCGGTGTATTAGAGTATATTACTGTGCATTACAGTACAGTACAATGTAGTAGAATACAGTACAGTAAAGTAATGTATAGTGCTGTATATTATAGTAAAGTACAGTAAGGTTTGATATACTATAGTACAGTACAGTAGAGTAGAGTATATGATAGCACAATGCATTACGGTAAAGTTTAGTAGGGTACGATACAGTAGAGTACAGTACATTTAGATAGAGTTTGCTATAGTACAGTATAATGCAGTATAGTACAATACTAAACAGAGCAGAAAGTACAGTGCAGTAGAGTACAGTGGAGTAAAGTAAAAGTGGAATAGAGTAGAGCACAGTACAATGAAATAAAGTACAAAACAGTAGAGTTCAGTACAGTATATTACAGTACAGTACAGTATGGTAGAGTAAAATACAGTATATTACAGCATACTATAGTACAGTGCAGTAGAGTGTAGTACAGTAGAGTTCAGTATATTTTAGTAAAGCGCAGTACAGTATAACTTAGTAAAATACAGTATATTACAGTATACTATAGTACATTGTGGTAGAGTGTAGTACAGTGAAGTAGAGTTCTGTTCAATAGAATATATTATAGTTCAGTACGGTACGCTACAGTGCAATATAGTACAGTACAAAAGACTTCAGTATAGTATATTAGAGTACATTACATTGGAGTATAGTGCAGTAAAGTCTAGCACAGTGCAGTAAAATATAGTAAAGTACACAATAGTAGAGTCTATAATAGTGTAGCTCAGTACAGTATTATATATTGTTCTTTAGTATAGTATAATATATCATAAAATATAATGTAGTATAATATAGGGCTATATAGTATAATATATTATTTATTATGTTTATGTCTTGAATAAGTTTATTATGTATAAGTTTATAAATGACAATATAGGCATGTATGCCTCTAAAGGCTATTAGGCTTAATAAGTTTACATCCTCAAAGACCCTACTTATTGCCAATAACTCACACCTGAGACCTCGTTACACGTTTTTTAAACTTTTATAGGCCGGATACTTTTTATTCTCTTTGTTTCTGGATAACCTTAAAATTCTTTTTGTAGATGTAAACGAGCCAGTGTTAAATGTTAGAGAACACGTGTAAGAGATGCAGCGTTATTCCTCCCTTTACACTGTTTACGCAAATAAGTGAACAAGACGAGGAGGGGGGGGGAGTAAGAAAGAATCATTGTTTATACAAGTAAGGTTCAGACTTTCCAAAGCCTCTTGATATTGACTTTCAAAGCCTCTTTCTTTTCCTCAGTTGTTTCGCGCGTATAAAGACTTTGTAAGTTACTTAAACTTTTCCAGAATGTTGAACAACAGATTTGGTAAATGCATATTTTATTTGTTTCAAATGTAAATATCGGCGATTAGTTAAAGTTAGTATAATTAGATATCTCGTTTTAACTGACACTTGAATAATTGTAGCTATTTTCAATTTATATAACTCATACGTTACAGAAATGTTTCATTAATTGCTTTACAAAATTTAATATAATTGCCTACATTGTTAAAAATGTTTATACTATTATTCTATTGATAATTTTAAAAAATCTAACACATGTATCATGTACATAAGATTGGAGTAAAAATGTAACATGGCAATGTAGAAACAACACAATCAAAGAACAATAATAAAACCTGTCCGAATTGAAAACTGTTGAATAACAATAACTTTACTCTAGAATCACTCAAAAACTACACACACCTACCCAAGAAAAAGACATTTTGCTGTACTTCATTAAAAAATATCTACATAAAAAGAATGTTGTAAGGATAGGTTTAGTTATATAAGAAGTAATACATGTTTCTGACATAAACTAACCGGTTGAAGTGTACAATGATCAGGCCTCTATGGTCATGGCCAGAAAACGCACATTCGGTGCAAGATAGAGGTCACACAATCCAACAAACGATTAGCTTACGTTACTAACTGTTTATTAGCCAGAATTTATTTTGGGGGCTTTTGAAAGGGTGGGGAATGCCTCATTACTGTACTGTAGTCTATGTCATTGTATTAATGCAATGAATAATAACAAAATAACAAGAAGAAATGAATGAGAATAGAGTTCAAAATTAAATTGCAGTTAACGTAGTTCCAAAAATTTCTTTAACGTTTATTTGATTTAAAAATTGAAAGGAAATTACTTACTTTTATGATTTTATTCTATGTTGGTTTACACAAACAATCATCTTTTTTATTGCCGGCCATTTTAGCTATCACTGCATCTGTTTTCTATCAAGCTAATTTTTATTTTTCCAACTCCTTTCGCCTACGATACTACAATATTTTTCTCCAATTTATAGAGAATCTTTGAGTGTATTAAGTTTAATGTGCTTCTGAGGAGAGATTGTTTTATATTTTTTTTTCCAAAATGTTCCAATTTTATCGACAAGCTTTGCTATTTATCTTGGTTTCTGAAGGATTTCTACACTCCCTGGTTAATTCTGTATTTTCAATTATGTGAGGGATTTATATGATTACCAATATTCACAATTTAACAAGATACACTGAGATACTAATTAACTTAACTATTAAAGTAAGTAATTGGAGGCTAACCTAACCTAATTTTTTTAACATCTAGCTTGCTGTTTATGAAAAGATCATAAGATTTACTGTTTTCACGTTTTAATCATCTAAGAAAAGAAAAAATATCAGTTTCCCCAGATAGAGCCAATTTTGAATCGACAATAAATATTATAATCCATGTTAAATAAACGGTCTTGTATAATTTGATTCATGTTGCTTACCTGCATATTACATATTTTATACTGCACGGAAGCTCCTCTGCATCCTCCAAGTGCATTGCAATGGCGCAGCTGGTAGCTCGCTCCTCCGTCACAGGTCCTGGAGCAAGGACTCCAGCTTGACCAGCCTGACCACGAAGAAGGTGAAACATCCTCCTTTATAAAACATAAAAATGTTATTGTTAGTCTGCATATAGTTTTCACTTGGGAACAGGAACAAAATTGTTCAAAATAATAATTAAATCTGAAGTTCATAGGCAGTATTCTTCAACAGTTATCTATTATTATTTTACTTCTATGCTTTATGAGAAAATAATTAATTTATAACGTCCATTATAGATGATGCGAAGCCTATGAAAGAGCCATTTGCATATGAAACATGTTTGATGAGTGCCTTGAAACCATTTCTCTATGTTTAGATCACACACGGGAAACATTTACAAGAGCCAAGATAATCTATTATTAACTTTAAACAAAAACTATATTATACATTAGATAAACTAATCTGAAAACACTACTGTACATATTTTACGAAATCTACGTAAATAATGACAGAATTAGCATAAGAAAACTTCTGAAGTCTAGTCACTAAAATAATTACTTGCATGAACATGTTCACAAAACGGTTAATTATTTTAAATTTTGCTCAAAACTTGTGACCTAGAACCAATACAATAAAAATGACCCTTTTTTATTTAGTGTCAATACGACTAAAAATATTAAACTTTATATTGATAGATTGAATTATTATGATGCTTCACAAAAAATCGAAAAGTATACAAATTTGTGACATTATTAATAAAATCATAAGCATCTTTTTTTTTAATTAGACGTAAATCCCATGAAAGTATTGAATAAAATATCTTGTTTTTGAACTAAATAAGTAATACTTTAGGCAATGGTTAAATGTTGACAGACTGCAGTCTCTTTCATGTTAGTATAATTAAAAAATATATTTTTCCGGAGAAACAACTAAAAATATAAGATATTGTGAGCAAATGAAATTAAATGGTTGAACATACTGAAGAAATTTTTTAAAATGTAAATTTCACACGACACACACACATACACACACAATTACATATAGTCCATATATATACATACATATATATATATATATATATATATATATATATATATTTATATATATATATATACATATATATACAGGATATTATTATACATTCCTGATGATGTTGATACTACTGTTATCAACGAAAAGCTTTGAAAAAAAATTAATAAATAATTCTAGTATTTAAATGACCTCAGTTGTTTTTGATGTATACAGTATATATATATATATATATATATATATATATATATATATATATATATATATATATATATGTATGTATATATAAATTTCGTATACATAAATAAAAAATGTAAAACACAAAAACGTTAATTAATGTTTCTACACTTCAATTATACTCTTTGATAATAGTTTTACAAAAATAAAAATGTACAATTGACGAGGATAAACTGAAAAATATGAGCAATTGACAATATTTGGAAATACAGTATTTAAAACGGAAATTCGATTTATTAACGCATATACTCTCCTATATACTTCCCACGTACCTCCAACGGACATAAATACCACATTTGGAAACCACTACTGTATGCAGGTCTATATTAGGGAAAGTAATTTCATATTTCAACCCTTGGTATCTACTCACAAAAATAAAAATATATTGTATCAAGAAAAAAGAAACATTGCAAATTAAACTGGGATATTTATCAATTTATTTTTTTACTATAACATCTTTTTAACGGATGTTATCAAAATCTAACATATATTCCTATAAAATCCAGAAAAATAATAATATTTTAATTAGAAGAGGAAATTATATATATATATATATATATATATATATATTAATATATTAAATATGGTGATATGTTTTCTTGTAATATAGTTAATAAATTAAAAATACTTAAATTATATTCATTAAAAGTATTCTTATTTTTGAAATATTTTTAATTTATTAATTATATATATATATATATATATATATATATATATATATATATATATGTATGTATTATGTATCTTTTTAAAGGACAAACGTTCTTTTTGAAAGGAAATTTTTGCAAAGTTATATTTACTGAATAGTTAAATAGAAGTTGAACCAGTTAAAAGAGAAGAAGTCGGCTTTAAGCAACAAAATGGTGCAACAATACGTCACAATGACCCGATGAGAGGATATATTTTATTCAAAGGATATCTCCGGCTGGCTAATTATTCCAGCTGGTCGTCCCTAAGGTTTGCGACATTTCCCAACCGGCAAACCCATTATTTATTCAGCGTACTTTAAAACATGCCGAGAGTTTCTACCAGTTTAACTTGTGATTAACAGTTCTGACTATACTTTTAAAAGATTATTCCCACTTTATTGGCGAAGTTAGATGTCGTAGCGACGGTTTAACAAGCTATGATTTTCTTGTTTTTACTAAAATTAACTTAAGAATCGCGGTCTTGAAGTTCTGAAGGGCTTATGTACTTGATTGGTAAATCCATAGTTTTATAAACAAACCAGTTACTGAATTATCAGCAATACTGGATTCTGATTTTGTTCAAAGATTTGTTGTTAAAGTTATTTAGTGATTGTATAAAGCGAAAACCATAAATAACTCCTAACGACAATAAGGAAGGTATAAACAGGTCAAGTATTTTCCCATTAACACGCACAGTTTCTCAGTAAAAATATCGAAGGGAACTTTACTCTGAAAGAAGTGTAACAGCAGCACGCTTATTTAACTAATTATAACACTGATCCTAAACTCTTTTCATAATAAACATTATGAAATCTTAGGATATATAATCAGCTTTTTAATAAAATATGAAACGCTTACTGATACCATATATATATGGCGATATGTTTACTTGTAATATAGTTCATAAATTTAAAATATTTAAAAAACAAGAATACTTTTAATGAATATATTTATTAAATGCTTTTCGCCGTAAAATAGTACCAGCATCTTCAGGAAAATAATTATCTAATAAAATATTTTTACAAGAATTTTGTAAAAATATTTTATTAGATAATTATTTTCCTGAAGATGCTGGTACTATTTTATCGGCGAAAAGCTTTGAATAAATATATTCATTAAAAGTATTCTTGTTTTTGAAATATTTTAAATTTATTAATTATATATATATATATATATATATATATATATATATATATATATATATATATATATGATTATATACATATGAATATCGCAATATGTATTCTTGTGTATTAATAAAGAACTAAGTCAAAATACAAATACAAGAATTATAATTGAATTTACAATATTTGTAAATATTTATAAATTATTTATTTATTTATTTAATATACTATATATATATATATATATATGTGTGTGTGTGTGTGTGTGTGTGTGTGTGTGTGTGTGTGTGTGTGTGTGTAAGTACTTGAAAGTATTTGTAAAACTACAATACCACAAAAATAATTAAAAAAATAAATTATATTACAAGTTATTTAAGATTATGTGTACATTTCGATGACCATGTCATCATAACCTACTATGTCAGTTGTAATATTTTTTGTATTATAAATTATAATTCTATAATAAGACCGTCTGATGATGAGTACATGGCCATTGAAGTACACATAATAGTTTAATCTTAAATAACTTGTAATATTAGTTATTTTTTTATTATTTTTGTGCTATTGTGGTTTTTGCCAATATTTTCATTGTAATAAGGTTTTAATTTATAAAAAAAATATGTGATTGAAGTGAAGTGCGTTTCAACCACCTCTTCCTGATGTAGCATCTTAGCGTAAACCTAAACGTAGTGTATTTTATGTAATGTAGTGATACATTTGTATTGTTAAACATATTGCACTAAAAGCTATGGGTTCCATATATAGTAAATACAATTTTAGATAAATAAAGTAGACATGGAGCTACCATTTGTAGAATACGAACATGAGTTGAACCTAATAATTATCTATTGAAAAGTAACGGTAATATTTTAAATAAAAGTTGTTCGTCAAAGTTACCTGAAGCGATATTAAAAAAATAAAGTTAAAACGATTTAAAAGAATAGAGAGATGTATTTATTTTAAGTATCAGCAATAGTTAACTCAATATAACGCACATTCTCTACGAAGTAATCCTTTATGTATTAGTTTCATAGAATTAACATGAATAATAAAATAAATAATATGATGCATAAGATATGGGTATATAATGTGATAAATAAAAGGGAAAAATAAATTTGATACAATAGAACAGACGATAGGAAAATAATTTCCTTCTGTTTAAACATTTAATTTTGCCTTTAAGCAGTTTATGTGTTGTTCTCAAAGGACCAGGCCGCAACGTGTTATTTATGCAAATTCCTGCATTGTTGGGTAAAACCACGGAAATACAAGGGTGTTTTACAGTCTATGAACCAAGGCTGAAACAAGAAATCGCCGCCGTTTGTTTAACATTAACAAATGAATATGGACAGTGATTTAAACAACAGTATGTGTTGTGCAAGATATTAGAAATGTGGTCTAATTTAAAGGCTCTATTTTAGAATAAATAGATCAATGAATACGTTTATGTGAGAACAGAATAGGGGAAACTATAACTTTATACCTAGAGGTTTACCTTTCATAGGTTCAGAAACTGAAACTTGGCACAGTATAAATCTGAAAATATATTACAATACAATTATTCACAGAATTGATATAGAAGAATTGCTAATAAATATTATTATAAAATTTTCATTATATAATTATAAATGCACATGTATGTCATATATTTGTAATTATATATATATATATATATATATATATATATATATATATATATATATATATATATATATATAATATGGTGATATGTTTTCTTATAATATAGTTAATAACAAGAATACTTTTAATGCATATATTTATTCAAAGCTTTTCGCCGATAAAAAAGTATCAGCGTCTTCATGAAAATAATTATCTAACAAAATATTTTTTCAAAAATTAAAATTTTGTTTGTAGTACTTAAAATTGTACTACAAACAACCCTATGTTTATAAGTATTGCACTTTATGTAATTTTTTCTATAACATCAATGCCCTTATAAATAGTTTGGTGCCTTGATCTCACTTGAATTAGTTCATCAATTAATTTGTCTTTAACTTTATGCTTATAAATTTCCAATGTTTCACATATATTCATCTTCAATCTTTTATTTAATTCCTTTATTAATTTCATATTTTCTATTTCAGGAAATTCGTGTCCATTAATAATACAATGAGTAGCTAAATTTGATTTGTATATGTTTGGTTTGATATAGGCGTTTAAATGTTCTTTGTATCTTTCCTTTAATTTCTTTTTTCTTTGTCCTACATATAATTTATTACAAGCTTGACATTTTACATTATATACACCATTTCTTTCGTGCATATTATTTTGGTTATTGTTGTTGTATATTAAATTTTTAATTATATTTTCAGTTTTGCATGTAATTTGTAAATTTCTTTCTTTAAACAATCATGTAATTTTGTTTATTTCGTTACCAGTGAATGTCAAAAATTGTCCAAATTTTATCTCTTATTATGTATAAAGTTATTTTCGATATTCTGTTTTCTTAATATGTTATTAATTAATTTATCTATAGTTTTTCTTTTATAACCATTTTCTAAACCAATTTGATATATTTTTTTTGCTCTTTTATTTGAAATTGAAAATTGTATACGGGTAATTTCTTATGTTTAGAAAACGTTTTGTATAGGCAAACAGCCTTTCTATGCAGGATTAAGAATTGTGTACTCTAATTATAATAGGCGTTCATGCTTTCTAAAATATTTGGAGGTAAATAATTTTTATTTTATATTTTCTAGGTAATAATATTTAGCTAGAAATAAACTTATTCACTTTATCAAATAAACCTGCCAAAATTAAACCCCAAATGTTCGGCTGAACGGAATAGAGAGAGTGCAATACCATTATGTCATTTCCCTTAGGAATTAGGGCACATTTGCATAAATTTGCGGCAGAAAGTGTTTTCATTTATGACACCTCTCTCTCATATTTATACAAATAAGTGTGTATGCAGAGGGATGATAAAATAGGTATACCAAATACCCTGAAGTTTTATTACTTTTCACTTGTGGGAATTAGGCTATATATTTTATTTATCTAAAATGTTCATATAGTTTTATGTTTGCTTGTAAATACTTGTGAATTTAAAATTTCCTGAAGTTTTAAACCATGTATACATTTTTAATTCCTCCATTATTTTGTTTAATAAAAAACATTAGCATTAAAAATACAAATCTTAATTTTTCTAATCCTCATCTTAAAACGTCTCCTAACCTCAAATTGTAATGTCAACAAACATTGAATAAAAAAACAAGTAATTTAATTTTTTTTTAAAAGTAAATTTCTACTTAAATCAACAACGAAAAATGTTATTGAATAGTTACAATTAATATAAGTATGTAAATATATATGCCAGAATAACAATATTAAGTACCGAAATAGAACGCGAATTTCCGTGCAATTTTTCATTTTCTTTTCTATATATGGTGTTTTTATTATTATTATTTGTTACTGTTTATACCCTTTATTTCGTCACTTAAATTGTGTTGTAGTTTTTTTCGCTTTCCTTTTGTGAATCAAAGTTCTATAATGTTAATCCAGCTTGTTTGTTTATTTTATTCCTTTCATTCATTTTTAATCCTAGTGGTAACTATTTATGGTTACAGGTTTTCGTATAAATCTTTGGGAAGTGCATTTCTAGCTATGGAAATTTGGTTCTGTGTCAAAAAGCAATAGAATTTGAGCATTGAGGTATTTAGTTTCAATCCTACCTAGACCACCTACCCAAATGTTTATAATTTAATAATTGTATAAATATTTGAAAAAACTATATTACCATCAATTGTTATCCACTGTAGGTTAAAAAAAATGTATTTAAACTTCTTTGGACGAATAAAAACGTCTTTTATTAAAGATTGAAAATATGTATAAGATATATATATATATCACGAGAGCGTCAGCTAATAGAAAGAATGTATTAATAATAATAATGAAATAATCGAATAAATGTTTTCCAGATAAATGTTGTTATTTATAGAGTTTCTTAAGAAATATTTTGAATACCAATAATTAATTTCATAATTATCATATCAGGTAAAATCAGGCAGAATTATGTCTTGGCCTGTAGCGAGAGATTGTTTATATATGCGAAAATAAGTGAGAGTATTTATTGATTATATTAGAATAAAAAAATCTTTTTTTCAAAATTGTTGAAAACCAAAATTTAGTAGGCACATTATCAATTCACTCAAAGTTTACAATTCTAAGTAAACTATTTCTATAATAAACGGTTAAAAAGTAAAGTCAAGAAATGTAGGAAATTGGTTGAGTACGAGCTGTCAGAACGTCATTCGCTAATTGCTTTATGTCCGTTACAAAACAGGATTCCACAGTGTTTTTTCCTTCTCCCTCGCTCCTGTTAAAATATATACGCGTTCAATCGCTGCAGTATTTGCTAACGGAAATGGCGAATCCAGCAGTTACTACTTTCGTGTGTGGCGATTCTGTGTCTAAATTAATCCTGCCAAAACTGATTTCTATTTGACACATATACGTAGTGAAATAATATAAATGAGAATAGCATTATAAATCATATCTGCTTCAGATCGTCATGAATTATAGCTTATAAACGAAAGTATTTCTAAGAGAAGTATTTAAAAAAAGAACTAAAATTAAAAGTTAAAAAAAGAGAAATATTACAACCACGAGAACAATTAATAGATCGTGGTATTGTTTTAAATGATATATAATGTAATTTATTGTGCACATTGCCGCTGTAACTGAACAATAAATAACGCTTACCAACTTACAATCAATAATTTTTTCATTGTTATACTTCATCATCAATGAGTATAACAACACAAATTCTAAACTATAACTCTATCTATGACTTAAGTTATGTATATAGCTATACTTTCTTATTATAACACTGTAATTGTAACGGTTAAGAGAACATTAAAACTGATTGGCATTTGTGTTTGTTATTACTAATTAACTATTATCGCTGTTTTCAAGATTCGCTCAAATTTTTATTTTAAAATAGCACTTAAAAAAAATAGAGCTAAATTACTTCATTTGTATTAATGTAAGCACACTCTGTCATTGTAATGTTTACTAAACGATACTGCAAATAACTTATTGTGAGTTTTACCTTTGCTTGTAAGATAAACTCAATTTTTCTTACTAATATGACAAGTATAAGATTAAATTGAACATGTGTTTCTAAATTGAAGCCCAGGGAAAAACTTTGTAATAGCTTTCACATAGGATGGTTAATTAATAATTTTGGTTTGTTAGACAAAGGAAAGAGTGAAGTAAGATTTAAAGTATAAGCATGCGCTTTAAATATAGTAACTCACTCAACGTTTTATACCTATAACGATTATAGTGAATAGTGAATCATTAGTTTTGTTTCTAGAAGTAATGTAACATGACCAAGAAGATATTATAGCTTAGAATTTAAAAGTAAGAGAAAATATATAGTAAGTAGGATGTCAAGTTAAAAAAAAAGGTTTTGGAACGACAAAATTAAAATTTTTTAAGAAATAAACAAATAATTAATAATAGTGGAAATAAAACTAGGATAAATACAAGAGAGGTTTTATAAAAAGATTCCTAAGACAGTGGAGTTTCAAATAAAAATTAAGTTCCATTGATGATATTTATAAAGTGTAAAATATACAAACAAAATACCACAAAATGAAATGGAAGAAAATGTTTCAAAACGCTTCCTATAATCAATTGTTAGGTTCAAACTAACATATCTTGCTAGATAAGCATTAAAAAATTATTTTTAATTTTTTTTTATAAATTCTGGCTTACAATGTGTTTATTGTCTAAATATATATATATACGGATAGAAAAAACAATATCTATTTTAAACTATTCTCGCTTTACGTTAAAACTAAGTGAAGGAATAAAACTTGCCTTGCAATCTGTAAGAGTTTTGTATCTAAATGGAATCATACAAGATAGAGTGAACATTGTGTTGCAAATTGTACGTCAGAAGGGGGGGGGGAAGAGGGAGGTATATGTTGACTGTTCTTGATTGAATTGCACTAACGATATATTCGATTAATAAAGCACTATAAACGATTACACGTCAAGATGTAAGCAGTATGTTAATATGAACAGTCTAGCGAGAAAGTTTATTTTATCAAGTAATGATCTTTTAGCCTTTAAGGGGATATTTTTTGAGATCATGAAAATGTTTAGATTTATGAACTAAAACCCAATGGGTTTTGAGAAAATGAAAGATAAACACAGTGGGTTAACAGGAGAAATACAAAAATGCAAGGTGTAAAAACCTAGAATCAATCAGAGCACCCCATGCATCTTATGAACGCTTGATGGTTTCAGGAAACTAGTTGTATATGTAGATAAAGTTGATATTCAACATTATCTGAGTCAACACATTCGCATTTCTAGCGAGTATTATTTTTAACAAGGAAAACAAGGCGAACGATTGTTTTAAAGAAAACTACTCTCGTCTAAAATACAATTCAAACATACCCTTAATAAGATATTTAAAATTTTATTTGATTATTTTCTGGAAATTTATAGTGAATTTAACTTTTCTAAGATGAAATACAATTTCTTCTTGGTAACATCGTTTTTACTTAATGTTTAATTGTGTGGATTTAAGGGATAAGAGAAGTTGCTTTAATGTTCATGCACCAAGACGTTGCAGCTGAAAAGTAAAGCAATTGAAGAGAATTTAGGGTAACTAGCATAGACACGCTTGATTGTAAACGATCTGTAAGGTACGTGAACGGAATTTCTAATTTTTCCTGACTTCGTCCTAAATACTACTTCGTTTAAAGTGATTAACTGTCCTCAGATGCAAATTTAGTACAAATATTAAAATTTAAACAAAATATTTTAAATATACGGTAATATTGTATTAGGGATACACGTTCTTTTAGTATTATTTATTAATAAAACATTGGAACGTTTTTATGTCAGTTTTATTCATAAATTTTCTTTTCAAGCATTTAAAGTAACTTGTATATTTCTAGGTGTAGGCATAGTGTATGTGTTTTTATTATAAATAATGTTGTATGTTTTGTTTTGTAGATTATAATTACTTATAGACGGTTAGAAATTAAAATATGTCTTTTATTTTTGACAGATTTGAACCAGTAACTCTTTCATCAGGCAAAACATTACACGCAGCTCAAAAAAACATAGTATTATATAAGTTTGCATTTTTTAGCAGTTAAGATCTGTTCAAAATACGATTACATTATGTCTTAACCATAAATAAAGTACGTAGCCTTAACAAATTTTTTCCTCCTGCAAAAGAAAATAATTTTATAAGAGAGATTCCTCTATAGATTCTGAGGATAAGCTATATTTGTAGACGTGACAAAAGTGTCGTGGATTCATATTATATATATATATTATATGCTGATACGTATTCCTTCACGGATGGAACAAATATGATGAATAGTTATTATCTGAAGTACATCCGTTCATTCTGCAATGCATAAATTCGCAGTTCCGACGTTTTGCAAGAATCCCATCTAGCATTGACGAGGTAAACCCAACAACAGTCGAAGAGCGAGTCAACTGTTGTTCGGTTCACCTCGTCAATGCTAGATGAGATTCTAGCGAAACGTCGGAACTGTGAATTTATGCATTGCAGAATAAACGGATATACTTCAGATAATAACTATTCATCATATATATATATATAATAATAATAAATTAAAAATATTTCTAAAACAAGAATACTCTTAATGAATATATTTATTCAAAGCTTTTCACCGATAAAATAGTACCAGCATCTTCTGGAAAATAATTATCTAATAAAATATTTTTACAAAATTTTGTACAAAATCACCATATTTAATATAATATTATATATATATATATATATATATATATATATATATATATATATATATACATATTAAAATATGTTTTCTTGTGCAATAATTACAAATACAAATATTTGTGTTATACAATTCAAAGGCTTTTATTGGGATACAGTAACATCATCATCAATGATATTAAAGAATATCATACATACATGAGTTAGATAGACTCAATAACAGTGTTGCCAAACCTATTACAATATTGTCAAATGTCTTAACTTGCTACCTTAACATTACATACATTGAATATAGTATCAAATTTTGATTTCATTTGTATCTGTTAATTTATTAACTAGTTATTAATATTATATTTATATATTTCTAAAGCCTCATATACATATTCATTCTTAAGCTTTTATTAGTTTCTTTTATAAGTATCATATTATCTGTATTTGGAAATATGTGGTTATTATTTGAAAGAATGTCTGTCTCTCTGTCCTTTATATCTTACTATACCACTTAGCGGATTGACATGAAACTTTGGGAGGTTGTTGAGTATATTCCTGGGAGGGTTTCTGGCATTGCATATCCATCCTGTAATAGGTGGCACTTGTGTATACAAAGAAATTCAATTAGAGAGAAATATGAAATGATTTAGAAAACCTTACTACTTTTCTAACCAAGCATTCAATCACTTAAATTGAAAATAAAAATAATAATAATCATTAGATGGTGGTAAGGTTAGTTTGCACACCAGTGGTTTTAACGCGTATTGTATATTACTTTATTAACTGCACATTATTAGGTTAAAATGTTACTGAATTGAAAACGTCTTTATTTATAAGTTGATAAATTTAATAGTTTATAAAATAAGTCTTACTAAATGATTTTAATAAAATGTTAATAAATACTTATAATTTGTGCGGTAAGGTATTATTTGAATGTAGACTAACAGATAAAGAATTAGACCAAATTGTTTTATTGAAAAAACGAATTAGCTTATTACCTGTACGTTTGAAATCCTTGAAATAGGTATTGAAATTTATTTAACAATCTATGATGCTGAATTATTTCATATATTCTGTGCAATGGTAGTTGCTTTTTAGAAATTGTAAGTACATTTGTAGAAGTCATGAATTCAGTTCTTCGTAAAACTTCGTAAAATGAAGATAAAAATCGTATTGGGAGATCTAATTATCCAAAAAGCATCGGAATAAATAAATAGAATTGAAACGACACTTTGAAATGTATCAAATGTAAATACATCTATTTTCAATTAAAGTGACGCAATTTAAATTGAATTTCTTTATAACGAGTTTCCTGACAATGCTTTTAATATTGATATGGAGCAACGTACGACTCGGAAATGTATTATTAAATAAAATTATATCTTATAAAATTTACTTTTAAAATCTTTTTTAAATACTTTAAAGTTTGTAAAAGTTTATGTATGCTTAAAGCAAATTACCGTTAATATTTCTGACCTACAGGGAATTGTAAGTGTGAAATTGAATAAAATATAAACACTTATAAACATGTTATATTAGTCTAAGGCTAAATATTTTTACTTTTGGTTTGTCTGTATAGCCTTTTGGCGTACAGTCACAGATTTCAAATCTTATGTGTTATGTATTAAAAAAGATTTCTTTTAGAAACTTTACTGAAAGTTTTTATACATTATTAATTGACTCACATTACATTAATTACTTTATTTTTGATTATTATAATCATAAATGACATCGATTTAACAAACTATAATCCATTAAATAATAATAAAACTAATAAACAGGTCTGCTCATAGTGAAAACCTTTAAGTGATTAGAACTATACTTTACAACTACAATAATAAAAGTCAGATTTGCAATATTACAAAAAATATAAATGAGAAATACACAATCATTGGCCTACTTTATTAGAATCTCTAATTTCTTATATAAGATGCTTCTCTGTGAGGTTCTTTATAATGAAGGTATAGTTGCCAGAAGAACAATTGATTGTTGAGTATTGGTTTGTATTTGTTCAAGGCCATGCAATTACTTCTACGGTGTAATGATTCATAAATGAGATTTCTAGGTCAAGGTCATTATTAACAACCAATACTAACACACACTCATAATAAATGGTTGCTTACCTAATTGAAATCAACTCTCTATTGAGGTAATAAGAACATATCTACCCACTGAAACCAGGTGTGAAGTGAATTAGGGTAGAGTTAAAATCTGCATCGATGATGGGAGCTATGTAGGAATCATAAACAAAGTTGTTTCTGTGACAGTGCTATTCCTATATCATAGAAAGTTGCTTCCATCTTACAACCGTGATGGGGTAGATAAGTATAGGTTTTTTAAGGGAGGGTTAGAATAGCGAAATCATTAAGTCGAATACCACGATTCAATAGTATTGCACATAAGCTACTTGGGGCTGGGGACAGCCCTAACGAATAGTGTAACATAGATTCCAAAAAATGTACAATATTCAAACTAAATTAACACTACAGGCCAAGAAAAATGCATAGAACCACGATTTACTATTTTCTACCCTTATATTATCATACAATGCCTTTAAAGAGAAAAAAAAGACTGCTGTACGATAATAACGCCCATAATACGCAACATTCTAAGCAAAATAGAAACCTTACAATGTTATCAGCAGGAGATGAAGACAAAATCGAAGAAGACCTTTTCTTATTATAAATAAATAAAACCATTTAATAAATATACGTTTTATTTAAACTTTGGTGTACATTTCGATTGGACAGCCAATAACCTTGGCTAGTCTTGTAGTAATTCCTCTGACGAGAAATGGTTTGGAATCGGAATTTACACCAGGATTTAAATATAAAGATTATGGGATAAGGAGTATTTTCTCTTATAGTAAAAATATACAGAACAGTTGCAAGATGTTGTAAATAGATCTTGTTAACTAAAAATGTTAGTTTATTATATTTTCAACTTTAGAAATCCGCTACAGTATTCCTTAGGATTGTCTACATCACAGGTAATTTCTTTTTATATATGCAGTAAACTCCCGATTATCCGTGGAATAGGGTGGCCCGGCAATGACTGATAACCGAATTCCCCGGATAATCCGCTATGAACAAAGAAAACGCAAAACAAACGATAATCGATTATTATACCATAAGTTACACAAATAATGACCCCGGTTAATGCAATTCACAAATAATCTTCAGAGGACAAAATAAATACAGAAAATAATTTAAAATGTCGATGTATTTGACGGATTATAACATGCACATTTATATCTCTAACTATTTACAATACGTACATAAGTATATGTCAAAAGTAAGTATGTATGTACATATGTAATTTCTTTTATATATAATACAAAAAAATCTGTCACTTTCGTGTTTTTTTTGAGTATTGATTTAGCTTTAATGTGCGATCTAAGTTTCTTGAGAACCATTTTGTCGCACAATGTCTACTTGTGTCACAAAACCATAAAGATCGATAATGTATATGACAGACATGGATAACGCATATGTCACGTCCTAGACTATTTATAGCCGAGAATAGCTGACATTTGTTTACAATCTTATGATGCACATCAGGTTTTCGGGCGTCCAAGCATTTTGTCATTTTCTCTTATATACAGTAGTCTGCTTTTATTTCACTGGCCCGCATCGGGACGCTTCCCTTTCAATGTAAAAATTAGTACGTACATATTTACATATCTATTCCCTTCATCTTAACTTCTATTAAGCCTTATATGTATTTACGTCGTAATTCACCTTTTGGAAATTTAAACACATGAATCTGATTGGAATAAAAATTGGATATTTGTAAAACAATGGCAGACCCCAGATAATCCGCAAACCGGTTAAACTGCCCACGGATAATCGGGAGTTTACTGTAAATTAAAAATATTTTTATATTAGAAAATACATATTTGTAATAGATGAACTCATAATAATAATTTATTTGACAATTATAAAATTACAAATCGCCTCAACAGTATTGTATCCTATTTATAAAAATAAATAGATAAAATATCTTATTTAGTGGTAACGACGTTATGCGGGTCTATTAGAGCATAATCCGAACTAATCTCAACGTGCGTAGTTCCGGAATCACTGGTTTCATCTATTACGTCACATCTGCCGTGCAACTAAAGCATGATTTTGCATCTCGTAAAAGACGTTTTACTCTTCTAAGTATTTCACATTTGCATTCAAAATTAGAACTGGAAGCCCAACAAATGGTTGAGGACAAAGTATAACTAACTGACTTGTTCCAGCTTCTCTCCAGATTAAGGACAAAACTTGCATACCTACCTGGCTATTAACATTTAAAACAGACTTCAATTATTCATCTTCACCACAATTATACATTTAAATTTCTTTTCTATATTAAAATACTCTTATCTCTGAAAACACTTCGCTGTTTTCAGACTTTCTTATAAAGCATACAAATAAACTTAAAAATCTATTCTAACAAATACGAAACGTTTAAATTTAGATTTTACGTTCCAAATATTTTATCTTTACTGTCATTTAAACCACAAAATAAATTATAATTTTACATTCAATATGTGTATTACTCAAGGGGCCTACATAATTGGGTAGCCACCTTCTCCCTTGTTTGAGAGTCGTCCTACTTTGGCTAAGCGGACCTACCCATGCGATGACAATAGACAATTGTTACGCTCTTTCCTTAAATGTATGTTATTCTACGTATGTACAGTGCTGACAGCGTAGCCGTGAGCTTGACCCTGAGAGATCGCATGAGATTTTTCGTGTACTAATACTCCTTTAAACATGTTACATATTCAGAATGTTTTATACATCAACAGCTTCTGCATCCCATATGTCTACACATGTATCAAAATTGTTTGTTATTTCATACCAAAGCTAATTTATCATCAAATTTATCTAATATCGACCGTCTCATGAAAGTCAGTGTTTTGACAGTCCTTATCGTAGGAAAGTATTCATACTTACCCTTTACCTCCAGTCTCGCCTAATGCGATCTCTCAAGGCCAAGTGCCCGGTTACGTGGTCTACGCTATAATTTTTCTTATCCTAGTAAGTGTAATGAGTATATGAGGGTAGGTATACTTTGGCTATGCTACACTGTTAACATGATGTCATGCCCTCCTCCCCAGGCACGTAGCCAGGATCTTGGGGAAAGAGGAGTCCAGTATAAGTGAAGTGACTCCCCATAAGATGGTGCGGGGGTTTATATTTTTTTATAATATTAAGAGTAAATATATCAAATAAATTAAAATTTTAATGTTAGTGTTGTATTAAAAAATTATCACATTTTATATTTTTTAAATATTAAGTAAAAAAAATACAAGTATTATTCAATATATAACTGCATCGCAAGAAATAATAGTTAACAAATTTATCCTTGGCTATCAAAGATGAAAATTGATATTCTGATTTTAACTGAAAAAGTAATAATTATCCCCTAAAAATACAAAAATATTCAATAACCTCATACATATCACATTTATATAATAATAATAATAATAATAATAATAATAATAATAATAATAATAATAATAATAATAATAATAATAAAAATAATAATAATAAAATAGGTAATAATTAAAGCAATGAAAATAATACTGTATAGAAAGTAAATAACATAATACAAGTTTGTAAGTGGTTCATACCAATGGTTCCATTTATTTCTAAGTATAGCAAATTGAAATATAAAGTGTTGTACTGTAGTTATATAGTCAGTAACCGTGGTAGGAAGATAGAATTTATCTTTCCAATACTTCCATAATTTTTGTTGACATTCAGGGAAAGGAGGGTTTGGACCCTTCGAACTTTGGATAAGTCCCTGCCTCCCAAACAAGAGGTTTTATATCCAAAATTTAGTTTTACTTATGTTTGGATACAGTAATAGTAGTGGATGTTTCCTTTTAAACAACAAAACAAAAAAGAATTATTAGGCGAAAGCAAATCCTTTTACTGTAGTAGAATGTACGATACATAGAATGTGATTTATAATGTGTGTACCAAAGAAGAAGAAGAATTGCAATGTGTATAGACCTGAACGCACGGTGAGAAAGTGTGGTAAAAATAAATCTCTATTTTGACATAAAAATGGTACAAACAAAAACAGAAGTAAAAAAACCTGTGGCTGGAAAAAGGGTTCACTGTGTGAAAAAGGTAAAACACTGTTCTTAAAGAAACTAGATGTTTAAATTGGAATTAATGTTTACAAAAAATTATTTAACTCTCATGTTGTGAATAATTCAAGAAAAGAGGCGTTAATACAACAAAAGACTTTATTAATAAACAAATAGTTTTAATGCTGCAACAAAAGTTAGTGAGAAATGTTCTCTGATAAATAACAGTATTATCAAAAGCTTGATTAATATATTACAGAATTCAAATATAGTAAAATTCATAAGTTAAACTTTATTAAATAAAATGTGGGTGAAACATTTTGATTACTATAATTTTAAATTACTACTACAGAAAGCGCGTCATAATTTTTAATTATTTTTTATCGAAAATAAAATGTATTTAAACGTTTATTTTGGGATACCATATATACTAACACTAGTTTAGAATAATTAAGATTATTATTTAACTTGGGGCTGTACTCACCGGAAATATGGAACGGTAAAAATATAAATGGTTTTAAGTACAAAGATGAAGTTACGGAGGTTCCTTAACAGTCAAGTGAGTGAAACTCCTAATCCTATTTTTATCTTGAAACATTTTATAAAGTGTTATAGGATTGACTAGAAAAAATCGTATCTATTACTGGCTGCGACCAGAAAAAAATCCTGGCTAAGATTCTACTTTACATTTTTTAAATGTGTAACAAAGATTTTTAACTAAAGATAAATTTAGGAAAAGCTTATCAAATGGATAATAGAAATAGATTAAAATTTTGTTTGATCTAATAAGAAATGAATTCTAATTTTTACGTTTAACAACCATTTTTGTTTTATGAAAGCCTTATTACAATACAAAAATTAATTCCGCAATACACGAAATAAATAATATGGAATGAATAATGCAAGTCCCATTTCGGTCTCATAACAACAGTCACAGAAACAAACAAACTTTTTATGTATGATAATCCCATTTATAGGGCAGAGATAAAATGCCTGTAGTATATATAACCCCGGTCGTATATACTGCAATGCGTTTGGCATAATTTAATCGATAGCGGTGGAGACACGCTGTCACGATCCTGGATGGAATCCATTGGTTAAAAATAAAGCAAATCGAGCCGATACGTTCCAATAGATTTATTTGTTCAGAACAGCCGTGCCAGTTGATTTTATTCCGTTGTAAACATCAGCAACATTTTTAGGTCGTTTAATGAAATTAATTGCAGGTGAATATCTACGGTTTCAGATAGGCCTATAGTTTTACAAAGTTCATCTTACAATCATTGATAACTCATATACGAAAGAAACAATTAAAAAAAGTAGTTCTTCTGAACTAGATGGACCTTACCCAGATCAGTTGAACAAATTTTTAAACATTAAAAAATATTTACTATGATAGGCACCTAACCTCAAAGATGTTTTTATTAAATATGAATAATATTTAATAAGAAGAAAATCATCGTCCATAATTCAACATTGAGATATAGGGGCACTATTAATTAAGAAGGACTAAATGTCAGAAATTTTATTTTAAAAAAGCCTTAAAAATCGATTTAGATACGTTATCAGAAAAAGAAAATGACCTACAATCATAAATATGACGTAAAATATTTTTATTTCGCTCACATAAGGACATTAAATTATTATTACAATAACCGAGAATATTTCTCATTAAAACAACTCTTAGCTAATTCCATTTATAATTTAAACTCGATCATTAATAATTATATATAAACTCACTTAAATTATTAAATATTTATTATCTTCCTTTACATGGAGTCTTAGGAGGATTCTGTGCTTGAAGAATAATGGTAATTTTTTAATAAGGCAGAGTTTTACTTAGTGTAAAGTGAGGCTTTAGTATTATAAATATATGTATTTTAGGGTGACTAAACCGGATCTATGAAAATATAAGAATTCTATACTTTGTGAGTTTGTGTGTTTGTGTGTGTGTGTGTGTGTGTGTGTGTATGTGCTGCGTTGTGATTGTTTATGTATTTTTTAAGACAATATCGTAAAAGTTTTCAACACACTATAACACTATTATTTCTCTCTCTCTTTCTATATATATATATATACTCTCACACTCCCACACAAACACACATATATATTTGTAGATAATTGCAATTAGATAATATGGCTTATGCCGCCCCTAAGGTAGGAAAGGATTATGACTAAAACAACCCTGGTAAACGGGGTTCATATCATCATGTGTGAAGGATCATTTAACTTAAGACCTACCTTCAATCGGGTTATAAAGAAGTAAACATTCGTTAAAACGTGGGTAAAATAAATGACGAAGGGAAGATGATAATAACCAATTATTTGTAAAAATACCTCTGAAGATGATTACTTTGTCGTCGAAATGTACATAAGGTTAAAATAAAATTTGTTAAATTTGTGGTGAGAGGTTGTTTTCATTAATATAAACATTTACGCAACAGTTGCTTTAAGTTGTTGAAAAGGGGTTAATCTACTAGCTTGGGTAATATAAGGTATGGCTCATGGTTAGTAAGGTGCTTTCTTGCAGTAAAGATGCTTTGGAGTAGAAGATGGCTGACGACGCGTTACTCGCAAATCAAGTGAACCGTAGATGTGAATGTAAACGCTAACTAAATACGAGACAATATGGAAAAAGAGATAGTAGAGAAATTCATTTAATTGTTTGTAAGCAGTCTATATTAAATTGCACGAAGGAATTAGTAAGGATAAAGCATAAATAATTGAAAAGTTTTTTAAAATTCTAAAGGTATACGAAAGTGCGTGTTTCTAATTAAGAATAAAATCTGCAGGTAATTTTTACAAATATTTTACAATATTAAGAATAACAGTTCACTAGGAAGAGTATTAAAAGAGAAAACAAATTTGCATTTTTCATATCATCTGATACAATTTTTAAACTAAATTATCATTATTAGAAGGTTTCAACAAAATTGTACAGTTGTGCATCTAATCAAGTTAACCATATTAGAAGAATATGCGATAACGTTTTGTGATTATATCTATACATATTTTTTTATAAGCTTGATTTTTTCATAAATATGCAAATAATAATATAATATTATAATATATATGTTTATATATATATATATATATATATATATATATATACTAAATTTTATACGACGGTATTATGTTGTCTTACGCTCTTAACAGTAATCTTGCTAGGGTAACTTACAATTACCTCACTTTTTATACTACTTTTCTTTGTCAATTCTATCTATTACTTCTAACTCTCCTAATACTATATATATATCTTGTTCATTTTTAATTGTTAATAAAGTACTTTTTATTCAACACAACTTCAAAGACATTTTTTAAAAATGTGATGTGGATGGCATATGATGTTAATACAGTTTTTTTCAAATATTAATTTAATAATTAAATTTAAAATGTATTAGTTTTATTTGGGAAACAAACATTTCACAAAAGGGGCAAGATGTGGAATATAGTCATTTCGTCCCATAGGACTTAAATTAAGTGACAATATATGATTTCATAAAAGATCTGACTTTATGTTCCAAATAAAATTGGAAAAACAATCAATTAATTTTTTAAAAATAAAATTTAAATTTACTTGAGCAAATTAAATTTAAAACTATAAATAAATAACAACGTTTACTTGTACAAAACGCAACTAGCATGAATGCCAGATGCTTTGATAGAATTGAAACCCAGTGAACGGGCAACGATCAACTAGCCTGCACGGATACATGCTTGATCAGCTCCTTTACATGACCTTTGTACGGCGTATATTGAACATGTGCAGTCCTTTCCTCTCAAGTTCTTTTCAGGTACTGAACTTGTGAATGCTCAAGTTTATTTTTAACACCATTTTGAAAACGTTTTTTATTTTTAATGATATAAATTTTGTTATTGTTTGTGTGATTGAATTTTTTTTTAAAACACACCCTTTAAAATCAGATAATATTATATATATATATATATATATATATATATATATATATATATATATATATAACACAGAATTTACTCATTTTTGTACATTTTGGAGTGTACATAAAGTTAAAATGATGAAAAAAATAGTTCAAGATGCTATTTTTATTTTCATTTATTCAAAAGTCATTCCCACCATTTATTTTGGAAAAAAAGGATATAGTATTTTACAATTGTAAACTATGCACTAAAAATATGCATACTGTTCTAAAGGGCGTCTCATTGTTGTATTTGTATTTTAGAAGAACGTAGAAATACTTGTAGAGTTGACTGGGTAAAGAGGATGCAAAGGGTTAATATCAAAGCCACAGGAATCAGTGTACGAAATCTGATGTGGAGAATTAAAAACAAACAGTATCACACTACAATAAAATACAGAATTACTTAGGCTGTTGGAAACGCTCACATCACTTCGATAAACTGGGATATAGGAGATTTGTTACAGGAGGAAAATAAGTATTAGAACAAGTGGGAGTTGATCCCATTTGGGATTTGTAAAGGATAAGGTCTAATAATAGTTGTAATAACATTAATGTATGCATCAGCAAATGTATTGGAAGAATCCGTTTAATAGTCTGTTTTCCTTCTGTACATGGATCATATAATAGTGTTAACAGAAATAAACACCTGTTCTGGAGTAAAACTCCCTTACAATGACTAAAGCTATACAATTATTATTTTCTAATTCAATTACCTCTCCTATTACCTAAAAGTTTGAATTATTTTAACCTTAATGAGTAAAGAATTTATTTAAAACTTTTAGTTAGTGATTACTAACTAGTAACTAGTGACTATTATTAGGAACGAATTGTATCCAAGAAAAGAATTTACCAATATTCTAATATATGTCAACTCAAACTCTCCAATCAAGACAATTTCGCACAGTTAATACACGAAGTTTGGCCTTAATGAGTAAATCTTCCCACATCTCCAACAGAGAGTAGGTCTTTTTCAGATGTATGATCTTATAAAAAATACATATTTTCCCTTTTATTCAATTCAGGGTAATTTGAATATTCTAATCTTTATTATCACCTAATGTATTTTGCTTTTCATAAATGTCCAGGCGACAGCAGTCTATTTGTGTTAAATACAACAGTCATTATTTTATTGTTTTTATAGTCAGAGGTTATAGTGAAAGTTATTCTTAAAAAGCTTTAGTATTATTTAGTAATAGAAATGTAAGAAATATTTTAAACAAATTTTTAGCACATAGTAGGCTTAAATAAACTTCCAAAGATTTTCAGTAAGCATTCAAGTAGGCCACGGAGCTGTTCACTGCCTCTCGAGTGTTCCTTTGTTCCAACTCCACTTGTACTTACAAGACGACGTTACTCGCCTTATTACGGACAATTCTGTCCCAACACGGGAAAGTAACTTATATTAACAGTAACTGTTACGGTAAAGTAACAGACAACCACAGTGGCCAATACAGTAACTTAAGCAGGAATACATAAAAGGGAGATCTGTAGATATCTGCGTTACCTAAATGTAATTTTATAACCTATTTCAGAGGTATAAATATGAGCAAAAAGCTATAATATAAGCTGATTAACAAAACGATAACATTAGGTTTAGTTACAATAGTATTTGATCACAAACAGGTGTCTTACTATATCTAGTTCCCGTCTAACTTCTCGCCAGCCGCTCCCGTCTAACTTCTCGCCAGCCGCTCGCGTCTAACTTCTCGCCAGCCGCTCGCGTCTAACTTCTCGCCAGCCGCTCGCGTCTAACTTCTCGCCAGCCGCTCGCGTCTAACTTCTCGCCAGCCGCTCGCGTTTAACTTCTCGCCAGCCGCTACCGTCTAACTTCTCGCCAGCCGCTCCCGTCTAACTTCTCGCCAGCCGCTCCCGTCTAACTTCTCGCCAGCCGCTCCCGTCTAACTTCTCACCAGCCGCTCTCGTCTAACTTCTCGCCAGCCACTCCCGTCTAACTTCTCACCAGCCGCTCCCGTCTAACTTCTCGCCAGCCGCTCCCGTCTCACATGAACATACAATTAGTAACCCAAACACGAAGGAAGGATTCAGGATGGATTAACTTTGTATTAAGCTATTAAGCCTTTTCAATAGAAAAGGAAGTGAAGCATAACAGTAAGGGTCGCGTAAAGAAAAGGATTAAAAAAGAATCCTAGCCAGGAAATACACTGCATGATTGAAAACCAACGAACTGGGTTCTCCTTGTGGTAAAAGCTTTTGAAGAATTTATTGTCTAGAAAATATGCATCAAAATAACGCAACGTTTTTGTAAAGGGAGGAAAATCTCAAAGCTATTCTTTCAATAGAAGACCAACAGTGGTTAGTATGTAATATATGCAATGAAACATGAAAATTATAGCATGTTTTTAAATTCATTACATTAGCTCACACTCTCCTGATAAAACTTGTACAAATTTTCAATCGTTATTAAAATAGTTTTTATTCATCCGATCAAGTTCAATTACATTTTTATAACCTATAGTGGATGACAATTATGTTATATAGTTTTTTCAAGTATTTATTCAATAATTAAATTTTACAATTTGTAGGGTCCAGCTGGATTCGAACTCAGAATCTTCATGTTCGAATTCTAGAATGCCTTAGCACAGTGCCAACTTTCCAATACCTAGAAATATATTTCTCAAAGATGTATATGAATTTTTATCCCCCATCTGGTTGTCGTCGAAACCTAAATTGTACAACCTTAAACTGTTGCCATGGTTACCACACAATATCATACATAGTGCTCGAGGGTAACTAAAATAAAATTATTCTTTAACCTCAGTAAGAATTTACTTAAATGTTTTTTACATTACTTGTTTTATATTACATGTGCAGTTTTGTTAAAACTATTCATTACTTTAATATTAGAAAAGTTTAAAACATATTGTATCCATATTTTAACCACACGCGCGCACACGCCTGTGTCAGTGTTGTGTGTGTGTGTGTGTGTGTGTGTGTGTGTTTGTGTGTACAAACACATTAAAAGTGATAAATATCATGTAGACTATTTATGTTATAACTACATCGGCATCACCTAAATTGTAAAGAAAATGTTTTCCTTATACAAGAAAGTTATTGTGGAAGAGTGTTATGGCAAAGGGAACTTACTTTTATGGAAGACCTTACCCCCATTACGTTGCGCGTTCTCAGGGGATTTTCGTAAAATATTTTACTCAGTAGTGGGGCGGAGTTTCGTCTGGAGAAATGCTAGTTCTTGCTGAAACAAAATTCTAATACCATGTAATGACATAAAAAAAAATCAAAAGCTTTATTATTTTGTAGTTTTACTAGACATGGTGTATGTTTAATTATATTCAATTACTTCAATTAGTTCTTATTTCTTCTATTAGCCCACACTCTCCTAATAACAAAATACGTTTTTTATATATCCAATTAAGTTAAAATATTTTTTTTTTATACCTGTAGTGAATGACAATTAATGTTAATACAGTTTTTTCAAATATTTATTCAATAATAATATCAATGGTGGTTCTAGGTCGGATTCGAACTGAGTATTTTCATGTTGGAAGTCTAGGATTTTAGCACTGAGCCAACTTTCTTATAGCTAGAAATGTTCTTCTTAAAGATGTGTTTGAATTTCTCTGTTGACCCCATCTAGTTGTCGTCGAAACCTCCATTGCACGACCCTCAATTGTTGCTATGGTTACCACACAATATCATAAATAATGGTCTAAGAATAAAAATGAATGAAAAGAATAAATCACACAAACTGGATTAACGGTATCGATCCTTGCTTCACAAACGGACAATTCGAAAAGATTACAAAACAATGCTAGCGACGAAAAAAAGAAAGCGTATAAATAGTAACAAACGAAAATAATAGGCTAAAACCATATATAGAAAGGAAACTGAATAGTTTCAAGTAAATTCGATTTCTATTTTGTCACCTAATAGTGTTATTCTGAGAAAGAATTATACATATTTATATTAATTGTAATTATAAAATTGAAAAAAAACTAAATTAACATTTTTTGATTTAATTAGGAATTAACTTTAATATATATATATATATATATATATATATATATATATATATATATATATATATATATATAAAATACGTTTTCTTGTTTAATAATTTAAAACAACACAGGTTATTCAAATACAAGAATATTTATTATTTTATATCCAAAGCCCCTCGTTGGCAAACAGCACCAACATCATCAGGAATGAAAATTTTTCATTCCTGATGATGTTGGTGCTGTTTGCCAACGAGGGGCTTTGGATATAAAATAATAAATATTCTTGTATTTGAATAACCTGTGTTGTTTTAAAATATATATATATATATATATATATATATATATATATATATATATATATATATATATATATATATATATATATATATATATATATATATATATAGTTGTATTCAATAGTTTGACCTCCTACTGTTTAAAGATCACACAAATATCCTATCCTATTAATTGTTACGTTTTGAAACTAAAAATATCTTTATTTTTACATTAGTTTTCTTGTAACTGTTAATTAACAAATTAATATTGAATATTGTGTTAACATAACTTTTCATTTATGTATTTTTAAAAATCTCTCAGTTCTCTTTATATTAGTTTTGTTATAAAAGACAACTGAATGGAATGTATGCTCATATATTACAGTTTCTTTTCCAATACCGTTAAAATATTGATATTTACACTAATGCTGTATATTTAACTATAAAAAATGCTGAAATCTCGTTTGTAATAATAATAGGAAATCATGAATGTAATATCAACTTTAAATATAATGAAAATGTTTTTTTATTTCATTTAAGAAAAATTATATTTCACAAATTATTTTCTTTTAAATTGAATATGTTACTCATATAACGTAATTATTTTTCAACAACAAACTCTGTAGTGAATCTCCTTTACAAGTAGTTAATAAATTAAATAATAGTTTCAACTATATACTGATATTTTTATTTTATATAATTACCAATTTCTTAGTTTATTAAAAACTACGATTTAATTAGGAATTCTATTTCTGATCGTCTAATATTATATTAATTCACAACTATCTTTGACATCAAAAACGTTGAACTTTGTATTAATAGATTAATTTGTATTTTTGTTCGTACGATCTAAAGTTTCATCTTTGAATGAATATTTTATACCTTATTTAAATATCAACGAAAATTTCCTCTCTGGATCGCCTCTAGAACGAAATGATAAATTAAATAATACTTGAAATCCTTAATTTTGTTAATTTGTGTAGTTATGCATTTCTTAATTTAATGTTATTATTGATAATTCGTTCAGTTAACAATTATAAAAGACAATTCTAGATACTTGTTCTTTTCAATTTTTGCTATTAGTTCACACTCTTCCATACAAAAAATACTTTTTATTCTTCTACTCAAGTCGAAATATTTTTTTTTAACTTGTAGTGCATTACAATTACTAAAATTTATACAGTTTTTGCAAATAATTCATTAATTAAATTTCATAAATTAATTTCGCTTTCTAGTTTGGCACTTTATATAGTGATCGTGTATTATGTATATATAAATTTATATTAATTATAATTATTAAACGAAACGTAATTAAAATAAAAGGTTTCTTCGTTAACCTAAGTAGAAAGTATTTTAAAATTGATTTTCTATATTACATGTTTCTAAATTGAATAATTTAATACTACAATAAGAATTAATTCACTAATTGTTTTAATAGGCATGTTTTCCATCAAAATCATTTGATTATGCTCTAGATAGTAGTCATTGTTTATCTGTAACTGTCGCGATACTCAGGCTGTTTATATGTTCTGCCAAGTGTTTTTGTATTATGTGTTAGAAAACTGTAACACATTTCCATCAGCTTGGAAATGTGTTTTGCTATTTGAATGTATTAGTATTATATATTGTCAACATTATATGTACATATATTTTACAAGACATTTTCAACTTTGCCTTACTTATAATGTGTAAGGTTTGGTTTTTACTACAGTGTCATTTCTCTTGTTTATGTAGAACAACCTGGTTTCTTCGTAAGACTTGTAAAGTGTTAAAAACACTTTCATACATTTGTATTTAGTGTAAAACTTTAATATTATTTCACTAGTGACTTTTTGTGGTTGTATTTAATTCCTTGTTACTTACTGAATCTGTTGTATTCTTATTATTTGAGGTTATGTATTTTAGTAATGTAATTTACTTCAAGCGTTTTTCAAACAGATTTTTAATAGATAATTATAATTAAAAAGGTATAAACTGGTTAAATTTTTATCATTAAAAGACAGTTGATATATTAGTTAATAAATTTATTTATTAACTAATATATCAATTGTCTTTTATTAATATCAAGACTTGTGAGTGTATATATACAAATATGGTTAAATTGTTGTTAAATTATGTGACATAGAGTTATACAGTGTAAAAGTAACCCTCCAGCGAAGGGAGTTATATTTATTGCTTAGATTATAACTGCTTTATTATTTATATTAGTTGAGTATTAGGCTTATGCCTATTTATTTAGACTGTGGTATATTTCTTACTTCAAAATATATTATATATTTAATAATACATAACATAATTCACCCTCTCTCTCTCTCTCTCTCTCTCTCTCTCTCTCTCTCTCTCTCTCTATATATATATATATATATATATATATATATATATATATAAATATATAAAGAGAGCGAGAGAGACAGACAGAGAAAGTGTGGGGGAAAGAGAGAGAGAGATGGGAAGAACGAAAAGTGAGGGAGGGGTAGATAAAGAGAGATAGACGGGTAGTGACATAAAGGAAGAGTGGTAGAAGGAAATGAAGATAGTAGAATGGAGGGAGGAAGAGGGAGATATAGTGTCGGATAAAGAAAAATAAATGTATTTTATTTACAGAAAAACCAATTAATTAATTTTTGTGTGAATTATTAGAGTTTATGATTTTATGTAATATAAATGAATATTAATGAAGATATAAAAATAATACGAACTAATTGTTATATCACTATTTACTAATAATAATGTACTGCAGTTTATTATTAATAAATAATACACACAACATCTAAACACAAATATTTGTATTTATAAATATTTATAATAACATTTGTGGTTTAGGTTGTGTGTATTATTTATTAATTGTTATATAATCTTTAAAATACAAGCTGTTACTAAAACTCGTAAAAATGTTACCTCCTGTAAAAAAATATTATTGATATATAAATGGAATTAGGATTTTGAATGCATCCCATTTCCCTCAGGCCTTCACCACAAATCTTTCAATAACAACTCGCTTTGACCGAGTCCATCAGCTAATTCAGTCATTATGTTTGGCTGAACTATATGTGTCCAACTATATTCAACACTTACTCTAACTAGTAACTTCAATTACCGAAATTAACCCACAAATAACAGGTTTTGGCTTAGGCCACGACGGTTGAAACATATTTTATTAGTTTAAAAACCATACTCTGATATAAAACTACAAACTCTTTATTTAGTTAGGATCGTTGTGTTTTATTGCTTCTGATGATAAAAAGTCAGTCCCAACGAATTTATAACATGTTTCTTAAGATTTAAGGAAATGTTCACAAAGTTACAAGTATGTTTTATATTGTTTTGAACATCGAAACAATATTGGATGTAACATTGAAGACAATAAATAAAGTCGTTGGTAAAAACACAAATAAGCTAAATAATTAAAGTACTCTGAAATTTTATTATAAAATGTAAACGTTTCAATTTGAATCACAATTTAATTTTTCATAACTTTAAATCTATAAAAGAGAAACTAGTTACTATGCAGACTAAAATAATGTTTAATTCTTAATTGGCGTTAGCAAAGGTAACTACAGAAAATGTGTATATTTTCTGCTCTTCTAAGTCTTTACTTATTGCACACTAATACAATATTACTGTACAATACTTGTAATAATATTGTAAATTAACTAATAGAGAATCCGTTTGAAGTGAATGGGTAGCTTTAAACTACCCAGAATTGTCAGTTACTACTGATCACTCTGGAATATTACATGTATCAAACCAGAATACTGACCCACAAAACATTATTTATATTTTTGTAAAAAAATACCTTTATAAATTGCAAACACTATCGAATAATTTTATATCATGAATCCTGTTGACTTGAAATGTAATTACCTACTAAAAAAAATATTAATAATTACAAGTTAGGTTATTAAATATTTCTTTATATTCAATATCTAATATGGTAACATTTTGAGCTGCTGTCTTTGTAGATCTAAGCCATTAAAGTTTTGAATATTTCATTGTAGCATTACCCAGTGGCTGAGTTTTAGACAGAATTAAGAGTCAATGTAATGTTTGTTTTTATATAAATATTTATTAAATGCATAAGTTTTTCTGAATCGAAAACAATTTTTATAATCATTCTATTGATTTTGCATTGTTTAGGAAAGAAGCTGGCAGAAGCTAGACATAATAATAAAGTAGGCAGTCGTGAAACTGACCGACAGAAATGGCCATTTCCTTCGCTTCTGACCATACTTTACAATCGCCGTCAGAGCCTTATACAGCTCAGTACGGTAGGAAACGGTTTGTTTCAGTAGGTAAGTTAAAAAATATATCTTTAAATACAGTTTAAGTTTATGCAAGACGTAAAATTACTTCCAACATAAAAGTTTCGTTAAACCTCATGACCAACAAACCATAGTGAATACATAAAGTCAGTAGGTCTGAATTACAGATATGAATGATTCATTTAAACAATATATTTCATGTAGCTAATAGAAAATATGCGGTAATTACAAAATATTCATTAGATACCGAAAATTATCTGATTAGATTTTTTTCAAACAAATATAATTCAAATCGACAGGCCTTAAAACGGGCCAGACGCGTCTTAGAATATTTTCAAGCAAAAATAAAAAAATATATGTAATTATTATCATTATCTTAAAACCTATATTCATCGAAATATATATAAATTAAAAATTTAATATCTGATAAAAATTGTTTTATATTATTTGAACTGATAATGTACAATATAAAAATAATATAAAAAAAATTTGAAATCAATTCTTACTTAGGTCGACAGAGTAAAATTGTATATTCATTACTTTTAATTAAATAATTACAATCAATATAGATATGTATATACATATTACAGAATCACAATATTAGGTGGAAAAATAGAAAGCGAAATTAATTATTAAAAATTATTAATGAAATTTATTTAATAAATTACTAATTGAAAAAAGCGTATGAACATAAAGTGTCATCCAGTATAAGTTTAAAAAATGTATTTGGACTAGAGTGGATGAATAAAAGTATTTTATTAATGATTGAAAATTTAATTCATATATAAATACATATAATGACAAAGTGACCTAATAGTGGGAATTCAATAGAGCAATATAACCTACGAGTTGAAAGAGATATGCTAAAACATAACCTCTAACCTAATACAGTTGTTATATGAAATCATTTGTTTTCACTAATATACTATAATTAGCCTACTGTATAAATATCAATGTGTTAGAGTGTCACTTGGGTGTCAAGTGGTAAGTCGGGAGATTTTTCTCCGTGCAAATCATTCACAGTCGGGTATGCCACAAGTAATATTCATCCATAAAATTTAGATATTCAAGTTACATAATTGAAAATCTTAAAATATTTAATTAAAACATTGTAGGAATATATTTAGCTTTTATTTTAACCAGATTAAAATCTAATGTAAAATTAAACGTCCACTTTAAAGTATTGCAGACGTTTTTAGCTTTCAGCAAAATAATGACGTCTAAAGTATTTTAAAATACGTAAGATGAAGTAACAAACGATTTGTTTTTATTCCGTTGTTTAAAACAAAAGCTAAAGCATTATTGTGCGTTTGGTTTTTAATGTATGATATAATTAGCACTAATTATTACTGAAGGTTAATATAATACAAGAACAAAATTTCGAAATATAACTTTATATATAAATTCATAAATTGTTTTTTAAAATCTGAGAATAAATTTATACGAAAATAAGAAACAATGAGATGAAATTCAAAGCTTACCTCCCACTCTAGTTCCCGAAGCTCTTTCTCGTCATCCAGGGAGCTGGAATCACTGCCGGCTGACGACGTGTCGTTGTCGACTCCCCCTCGAACATCGGCCTGTCAACAGCATATAAATAGTTAACAACTTTGCAAGCTTTCCATTACCACCTTACAAAGAACAATCTTGATTTCGTCTTTCAAGCGAACGCTTTCAGATGTTTGTAAATAAATGCAAAACAAAATATTTTGCGTACGTTTTTTGTTCAGTGTAAAATTATTTGAGACATCCGCATGTTTCACGTATATCGACAGTGGGGAAAATAGAAGACAGATTGATATAAATAAAAGTTAAGCATACAAGTTACCATTATAAATAGTGCATGGTGTGCTACAAAATTATCAGAAAAAATCCTGAATTATTTTCTTAAAAAGACCTTAATCAATTAGTTACCTCATACAATAATAGTAAATTGGAAACAATAAAATAGTAGTATGTAATTGTGGTTAAGAGGCTCTGTTCAGGCTCTGTTTATTCTTTGCAAGTTAAAAAACTGGTTTTGCTGGAAAATCAAGTCTAAACTAAACTAAACTAATTTGAAGAAAACTAAAAGTAAGTTTTTGGCTCACGTTATTAAATATATATAGATGTGAACTTCTGAAAGTCGTAATTAAAAATACTTTAGACTGGGAATAGGCCCAACAAAAGAAGTAGATACATGAAGATATTTGGAATTTTAAGGATAAGTGCAACAGAAAAACGAATTCAAGAAAAAGAGGATTTAAAAAATTAAAGATACGAATTTTATGAGAAGAAGCTGCGAATGATGTAATAGTTGTTCGAGTTATGAACGAAATGATGATATAAAGAGAAAACGGTGATGAGACGTAAATGGAAATGGAGGGAAGTAAGAGAGACATTTGATTTGGTTTAATTATGTCAAGAGAAAGACGAAAAATAAATGGCCTTGGAATATTCTGAAATGGGTATCAACGGAAATGTGGAAGCTGGAACGTAAATGAAGTTAAGGCCTGAAGAAACTTAGAAACGTTGGTAAATATTGATAGATTAGAGTGGACGATGACAGACGAAGAGTAGTCTGTAAAGAAATTCCTTAAACATTTTCTATAACTATTATTTTGAATAGTAAGAAAATTACTAAAAACATACGTTGTCAAAGATAGGCCTAAAACAAATAAGTTTAAACATAGGAATGTATAATAGAACACTTTCAATTATAATTCACTTAAAATTTACTAAACAAAGTGTCCTATAAGTTTCATATATATATGTATCTACATATTAAATAGGATATACCTTATTTATAAACATTGTATATTATTGGTAACATAATGAAGTGACGAGAATATACAAATACTTTCTATCCCGTTATACTAAAAGTATTTTTATTTTAATATCATATCAAAGATATATATATTTTACAAACGTTTTTAAACCAATTTAGGATGTTTTTATTTTTAAATACGTTTTAGGGGATTAATATCATATACTCGCACATAAAAGATATGACGATAAAAAACTGTACCTAACGACGTAAAAATCTCAAAAATATGGGACAAAATACAACAATACGTAGCACTGGTGCCCAAAATCAAAGATTTATAAAAAATACAAAAATACACTACAATCACAACACCACAACAAGTCTTTATAAACTGAAGGTGTCTGTATATAGTCCAAAACATTGTTAAACTACGTTTAATATAACTAAGAATATTGTAAAAGGAATAAATAGAATTACTCTGATAATAGTATGTAGCCATACAGTTTTATTATAAATAAATAACAATAACCCTTGCTACAAATATTTAAACACCTTTGATGTACATTTCGCCAACACTGTTAGCATCATCAGAAGGTTACAAACATACTGGGACTAAAAAGAAACAGTACACCTAAAATCGCGATGGGCTACTCCCACTCCTCCGCCCAGCGACCAGTTTGTTAAAACTGGGTTATTGTCATTTATTTATCATAATTACGCTACTGTACTCTGTATAAAATTTCATACAGCTTTATTGTTGTAGAAATATATTATAATGTAGCAATTTTTCGGTCGGTTTTAATTTTGATTTCACGGGTGTTGTAAAAAGATAATTGCGTATTTATTCAAAATATTTAGCACCAGGTTTTATGATGGTAATCAGTACCAAGTTTTATTATCCATTTCGTGTTCATGAGATTTTTTTCCATCACCGGGTTCAGCTTTATATTGAAAATGATCGAATACTGGGAGGTTGATAGAAATAGCTTTAATTCAAATGTATATACAACGACACACACACACACACACACACACATATATATATATATATATATATGTGTGTGTGTGTGTGTGTGTATGTATACAAATATAAATAAATGAATGAATAAATGTATATATATATATATATATATATATATATATATACATATATGTGTGTGTTTGTGTGTGTGTGTGTGTGTGTGTGTGTGTGTGTGTGTGTGTGTGTGTGGTGTGTGTGTGTGTGTGTGTGTGGTGTGTGTGTGTGTGTGTGTGTGTGTGTGTGTGTGTGTGTGTGGTGTGTGTATGTGTGTGTGTGTGTGTGTGTGTGTGTGTGTGTGTGTGTGTGTGTGTTGCAACGTCCCCCCCCCACTACTCTGTACTATTTGTTATCCCTTCTTGCAGAATACCAAAATTTTGGTGTTTAAAAAACTTATTTATAAACAAACCAAACATCTGCCAATCACCCCGCTTGTAAAACCGTGCTAAACTCCCTGAGTTACTTGTATATTTCCCGCTCGTAGGGCCAGGCCCAAAACCAGTCTATTCCCGCTGACTACTATTTAAAATAAGTATAAACTCTCCCAAATTGGTTTATCGATTGTGTATGGTCTAGATATAGTCACACATGTCATTTCAATAGTCAGCTGGAAAGAAACACATTTAAAATAATACACAAAATATTCACAGAGTCTTACCACCTGATGATGATCTGCAGAGACAGCAAGGGAACGTGCAAAATATGATCGTGTTTAAATTACCTATTTTAAAAGGCTCCCGTGTCCTTTTAAACACAATCTGCCAGTAGATAAATCTCTGGACTTTTATACAAAAAACCAACTAATCTTTAGGCTAGCTCATGAAGTTAGTTGAGAGAAACTCTTTAAAAACATTAGGCTTTAACTATTATCAATTAATGAAATTTAATTAAACTTGTTTACTGATTTAATAATCATTTTCATATTAGTTGGAAAAAGCTAAAAAGTTTTTATTGATTATTCGACACAGGATGAAATGCAAATACTGTGGATTTTTATAACATATTTAATTCTATTTATTTAAATAAAAAAGAAAATTTATCCTTTTAAATACAACACAATTATATTAACAAAACAATTCACTAAGGAACTTGTTGTTTCTTATGCTTTAAAAACTTATAATTTGCATATAGATCAATTACATTTACATAAACATAACACTATTTTCCAAATTACACATAATAAAAATTTATCTTCTATATTGAATTGGTAAATTCATATTTATGACACTTAATTTTTAAATTTATAATATTCGAAAAATTCTCATTTCCTTTAAAATAAATGGCTTATGGCCAAAAACCCTTCGTAAGTTTAATATTTATCATTTGAAATATTCTGATCACATAAATTCATTTTATTTAGCATACAATTTATTAAAATTTTATAAAGAGTGAAGTCATTGTTTAAGCTTGAATATTTGTTTGATTTTAATAAAATTAACTAACTAAATTTGACGTGATTGGTATCGAATAAAGAAAATGACTTGCCAAAGATGTTCCTGCCGGTCCTGGAGTCCTTCGTCTGGATTCCCTGGTCCTTGGACATCGGAAGTCGCCATCCCTGGTTCGTCGGTGGTGGTTTCCCTCTATTCCTGCGTCCTGAAGGCTGAGTCTGGAGCCTTCATCCCTTGGTAGTCCTGGACGTCGAAAGCGCTGAGGTTTGGTCCATCTGGCCTGGTGAAGGTCCTACTCGCGGTCCAGCATAGCGTTCCGCGGCACCTCGTATTAAAATTTATTTCAGACTGTCTCTAAAGTCTTAGAGACCTAGTATATATAGCGGTGAATTTAACCTACCTCACCCCGCCTGCAATGCTTGCTATCTTTGGATTTATTCCTTGTACAGGCAAGTCGGGCAACGAATCTGTTTTAGCTTGCAGAGTTTGATTATTATTTTTGGAACACTGAAAAATGTCTATTTTATTAAAACTGCTGTAACTTTCTTGTTTTTTAAGTTTTTCAGATTTTGTTTTCTCTAATGTTCATTCTGGCTTATTCTGGTTCTTTTAAAATGTCGATGAAAGTTCTACGTGGTTTGGTTCTTAAGATAGCTTTTTAAAGCACTTAGAAAGTTTTCGCCTCACTCCCGATTGTCAAATTTAGCTAGTTATTACAAATCTATTCTTTAATATTTTTTAATTTAGCTTAATTATTCTATTTAAGGTTTTATTTAGTTTTTCACTCTTTATTATTTGTATAACTCCCAACTTGATTAATTTAAAAATCAACTTTATTTCTTAAAAACAGGAAATCATTTATTTCCTATTTGTCACGGTGTCCCAGACCGTTACAGTGTGTATGTGTGTATATGTATGTATATATGTATATAAGTTTTACATCCAAACACAATTAAAATGAAAACAAAGACTAAAAATAATTATTTAATTATAAGAAAATCTCACACCTGGAAAAAGTTCTTAAGTTAAAAAGATAACACAGTAAACACAAGCTGAAATACTCATAAAATTATATTAACAATTACTTAATTCATGTCATTTAATTATATTTGTAAAGAGGAATAAAAAACACACATACATACATATAGCGATAGATCCACTAAATATGTTTAAAACGTAATTTAAAACAGTTTGAAAAATATATTGAAAAAAAATGGTTCTGTGCTCGGGGGAGCGCCAACAAAAGGGAAAACTTTTACAGCCACGTCTACAAAAACTTTAAAATGAGAAACACATTTAATTTTACATATTGAGAAATTACCTAAACATTTGTTATAATATACTAAACAACATTACAAATTGTTTATGGACACCAAAATTTTAACAACAAATATCATAGAGGTAATGGTTTTGCAAAAGTTTCAATGAAAATCGGCCAAAATATGAATTTATACATTTTATATTCATTATTTATATCTTTATTTGAGGAATGTATTCAATAAGTTCTAATATTTACTGTAGTTATTAATAAAATAATATTGGTATCAAAAACGTTTATTACACGTTTACTGAATACATTTCTATAAACAAATTCATTTGAAATAGGTCATTAAAAGGTATCAGACGCGTCGAAGAATGTTTTTTTAATAAAATTGTTTTATAAATAAACAACTTATTATTATCGTTGTATTAAATTATTTCTATTGAGATTTATCAGAATTTAAATAAATAAATATAAAATGTTTGTTAACCGTTCAAAAATATTTAATAATAAATGGTTTCCTTAACAATGTTCAATAAATAATGTGATATAACCTACGTGTAAAACATCTGTAGGATTAAATTATACGTTATCCTTTAATTCACTTTGAAGTGGCTTATAGCATAACCTGACGGAAGCTATACGGTTGCGAAAATGTATGCTTATGTCCATCCAATATGTTTTTGTAGTCATCGATGTAGACGTTTTCACTTCAATAAACATTCGCCTTAACAATGTTCAATAACTATTGTAACTTAATCTACGTGTAAAACAGCTGTTCTACAACATAACCTACAATACAAAATCAGCTGTAGAATGAAATCATATGTTATATTGCAACTCTTTTTGACGTGACTCAGAGAAACCAGATGGAAAATATACCGTCGCAAAATTGTTTATGTTTATCCAATAAGTTTCTGTGGGCGTTGTTACAGAAATTTTCACTTAAAAAAAACTTACACACAAGAAGATTACCCTTGTTTATATTAGAAATAAATTTTAAAAATGAAAGAAATTTTTGAAAATAAGAGCGCTACCAGTAACATATCCTAATGCAATGTTGCAAAGTATAATGTAATATGTTATGTAAAGGTCATTATTTAACCTAATTAAGTATAATTAAAAAATGTCCTTACCTCAGTCGTAATAATGAATTTATTTGCTCAAATAAAGTTTACTCCAATAAGATTAAAAAATTTGTGCAAGCGGATTTAACAGGTCTTAATTATAGACCATTAATATCTTTAAAATAATTTTAGTTTTCTAATTGCTAAGCTGTTACAGTTAGGCTGCCAGTCAGGTCAGAATATTCAACGTTTTGTGTGTAGGGGAGGAAAGTTGGAAAGGATAAATTTTTAATCATTATTTAGGGGTTGCAGAAGTGTATAGAGGGGGAGGTTGTGATTGCTACACATTAACCTGAAAATGGTTGGGCGGAATGCGGTTAATAAGTGCCCCACGAAGGGACTGAATTTTCAGTAGAATTGTGTAAGCGAAGAAGCTTTACAACTCCACTGAGGTGTTTGACTGTTATTTGTTGTTAACATGTTTGCTAAATATTTTAAAATAATTTGGCAAAAATTAATTTATATTTTAGTATAATTTTTCAGTTTTAAATTGTTAAAATTTGTTCGTTTCGAGTGACTTATTGCTAAACGTATTAATAATAACTAAGATAAGTCGAAATGGAACTTCACCATGGAGTGATAACACAATTTTAAAATGCTTAATGTTTAATTAGAATTTAGATGGAAAAAAGAAATTGTTAGCATTTTATTAAACTAAAACTACTGATCCATATTTTAATGTAGCAATAAAATTTGGATATATTGTCCCAAAACAACTATATTATTATTACACCTATATTATTTTGAAATTAATTAACGATATGATAAAAAGAGAAAATTATGATCTGATTTTATAATACGTTCATTAATTAATAGTATAATACTAAGCGAAGACTCTCAATCACTTTTCATTCTCATATTTTCAATTTTCTATCTAAGGGTATTTTGTGGTTTTACCTCCATTCTCCTTCTCTCTCTCTCTCTCTCTCTCTCTCTCAATACATATATAACAGGTTAGTAATAAGATTTCCAAATATTTTAAAAATACAAACCCTTATTACTTTGCAGCTTAATATAGAGATGAAAATCTAAGCAACTATGGAAAAAATGAAAAGTATATTTCTGGGAATAAAAATATCTTTACAAATAAAATTTAAAAACTGAAAAATACGTTAAAGTGAAAATTATCAGTATACAAAGTTACTGTTTTCAAAGTTGAGTGAAATTTCGTTTGATAATATTAATAGGGAGGATGTATGTTTATTATTAGAGAATTAACGTTTCCTTTGTGTGTAAACATTAAAAACTCTTTGAGTGTAAACATTTTGTGTAAAAATTCATAGATATAAAAGTTCAACCGAAACACATTAAATGATGTAATGAAGCATAAATTTATAAACTAATTTTCCACAAAATGTTCATTAGTAAAATACTAAGCGAAGATTCCCATATGCATATTTGTAATTCTCAGTGTAAAGTTGGTTTGAGTTTCTCCCTCTCTATATGCATATTTGTAATTCTCAGTGTAAAGTTGGTTTGAGTTTCTCCCTCTCTTGATACATTTTTAAATACAACAATAAAATTCGCCTAATTTTTCAAAATTCCTCCTATATTATGTTTCAGCTAAATATAAATAATAAAAATATAATATCTGGCAATAAAAATAATTTAATAAAATAAAATTTTAAACACTAATGTTTTTTTTAAAGTGAAAATTATCAGTATTAAAAATTACTGTTTTCGAAATTATACGCTTGAAGTTTCCGCTGGTAATATAAGCAGGTAGCATTTATGTCTGTAAGAGTGTAAGCATTTAGCACTCTTTGTGTGTAAACATTATGTGTAGTGATTCATAAAATCGAAATTTTAACAGAAACACGTAAACATTATTATTAAATGATGATAAAAAAACAAAAATGTGTTATAAGTTTATATATATATGAGTGAATAAACTCATTTTATAAAGTTTATTAAATAATAATAAAATGCTTAACTAAGACTGTCAAGCACTTTATGTACTCTTGTTTTCAATATCCTGTTTGTGGTTATTTTGAGCCTCTCTCACTCCCTCTATGTGTATATCCAGTTTACTCTAATCAGACGTGAGCTTACAACACACGACTGTCATAAAGTAAGTGATTGATCACCAGTCTACTACATACTGACATTGCGGTGATCATCCCAGCGACAAAAAGTCGCCTATATGTTTAGTTTGTGTTTCTTGAAATGCCAATAAACTTTTATTGCAATGGGAAATGTGGAATTGGCGTGCAAAGAAAAGAAAAAGATTTCCTCCCCACGACTTTATATGTGCCTATAAACCCAGTCCCAGTTTAGTCTTAAAATCTGCTTTTGTTCTGCTTTCATGGTTGGTGTAAAATATCATTTTTCATCTCTTCTATGAAAGCCTTTTAGTAATGTATTGTTTGTTGTTCCTTCTGTTGCGGTTAAGAGCTATTGTTGTTAGAGGTTTTAAATTGTATGCCCTCAATCAGTAACTATTAACCATGAATAGTATTGTTTGTTTCTCAAGCTTCATATATTTAGGCTTTTTATATTTTAATTGGCTTTCTTGTTTTTAATTGTGGTAAATAAACTTTACAAATACAAACCTCTTTTAACATAGGTTAATAAAATAAAACTTTAAAATTGCAAATATATTTAACTAAAGTTTCATAAATCCACGTACAATTGTAACAACTTTTAAAGAAAATAATTTTGTATTATTAAATCCAAGGATAGATTCGATAGTATTAGCGTCTACTACAAGAAAGTTAGAATATATTCATCACTAAACATCTAGCAAAAACATGCAATATTTACGATTCAAATTTTATTGAAAACAAAATAAGTTTTTTGTAGTTTGGGTTTTTCATAAAGTCCTGGTGTGGATTTTTTTGCCTGATAACGCATGTATATATATATATATATATATATATATATATATATATATATATATATATATATATATATAGAGAGAGAGAGTTTTTGGTTTTATATTTTTTTTACTATAATATGTGTTACTAAATTGTATAGTTGCTCAAATTAAATAAACTAAGGGTAAACCAGAAATATAGATAACAGCTATGTACCTGAATGTTATGTATAGTTTATTTTAATAAACAACAATGGACCTACTTAGGAAGGCTTGAGCCTTTTGGATGCTACATTGATATATATACATATATGCTATATATATTCTTCGATGTTATGAACAACCTTTTCATACTATTTTTAAAAGTTCTACGATAAAAAAATAATAAAAAGGAACTTGTGTAATTGCCAATGTAATTTTCAATCTAGTTGCCATTAAGATTTAAATATTGCTTTAGACGCCGGACCATATTCGTCATATCGTATATATATATATATATATATATATATATATATATATATATATATACACAAAATAAGGTGATTATTTTATAGAAATCAATAACTAAACTAAATAAACAATCAGCTAAGGAAAAAAGAGCTAAGGGTGACACCTTTGAAGCTGCTTTAAAAATAGAAATCCGTCAGAAACCTTTATTCTCATCACAAATTTAAAGATCGGAGGACAAGTACTGGCTTAGAGTTTAGGAAAGAGTGAAACCGAGCCAGGAAAGAAAGAACTCCTATTGAGTTGATGTAATATTCGCATATTGCAAACAGCGACGATTGAAGATTCTGGAAATATATAATATAAACTCACTTATGGATTGATGAAGGAATATTTGTTGCACTATTTTCAGAAAAAGAAACCTCTATTCGTTTTAAATAACATAATATAAAAATTCATACAACAATATCTAATTCTTGTACAGTAGCTAAAGTAATTAGATTAGAATCCGTGTTTAAAAAACTTTCTTGACTGCACAAGTGATTTTACCTAATTTTATACTCGCTTCATTTTAGATTTAGAAAATTACGGACGGTAGCTAAAGTAAGCATATTACAAGTAATTCTGTTATGCACCTTTTATTTATATTTTATGATCAGTAAATTATTGCACACTATTTATAAGAGTTAGCCATTTATTTTGTATATAAGATAGAAATTTTATTAATACGAGTTATCGGTAATTATAGATATTCTACACGCAAAAACGTTTATCTAGTTACGTAGAAAGCTTTCCAGAACACTACAAAATATAAAACGTTTGGCGTCAACAGAAACATTTAAAGTTTTGAAACAACTACTAAAACTTACTTTTCTAGTACACATTTAAAATCACATAATGTTTTGGGTGAAACATATCACTATGCTGAACTTCATTCGAATATAGGCACAAAGAAACCAATTATGATAGTTTTAGTTACAAGAAAATAGTTTGCTATGATGACAACTTGATGACAAGTAAAGTGATCTACATTTCAATGTACGTCATTGTATTTTACTCGAAACAATGAGGTTATATCTCACTATTAACACTGTTTACTTCAACGATTAAAACAAACAAGTATTATTAAAGAATCCAAGTCCTAGGGGAAACAGAATTGTAAAACTTAATGAACTCGAAACCACATGAGATATATAAGAGAATGTTTATTTTTAAAGTATATATATATATATATATATATATATATATATATATATATATATATGATTTCTCTAGTACTTATTTTTTAATGTTAACTTGGATTGTATAAATTAAAATCCAAGAGAGGGAGAAAGAGAGAGAGAGAACACTTTAACGCTTACATTACATCAGGCAATTTAAATCATCCAAATAAAATACAAATAAAAAATATAATATAAATGTATATTTTTGTTTATAAAATATAAAATATTATTCAACCATATGTATTTTTACAAGAAAAAAATCATCCAAGGATTACTATATATAAATATATATATATATATATATATATATATATATATATATATATATATAAATTAATTTATATATATATATATATATATATATATATATATATATATATATTAATAGTAAATTATATACAAAAATATTGCTTAACATCTATCGAGTCAGATTTCGGAGATGTAATTGGTCACTTCATTTTTAACCTTGGAACAGATCGGGTGGGGGTCCTGCGTAAACAAGGTTTACAAAGAAAGGCTCCTATTAAGTGTGTTCTCTGTGGGTGTATACTTATTTATTAATAAAGACTTCGTTTAAGCTAAATGCAAAACATTGACGTCCTTTAAACCTCGCTATAGAATTAAAAAAAAAAAACTACCAAAAGCCTAAAAACAAGAATATTAATTTTACAACAAATCACTCAGGAAGACAATTGATTCGCACAATGGAGAGGAATTATAAAATGGACCGCCCATGTCGAAATAAGACATCATTCGTCCAAACTAAAATGAAATTAAGAGATGAATATAAGGAACACCTGATAGTATATATTAAAACAGATTTATATAACCCAAACCCAATGTATCATGTTATTAACAATATTCACACAATTATTACAATAGTTAAAATATAGTTATAAAAAATATATTTCACGACACCCAACTGGGTGCCACGCTCCTTGTACCAGCAGCAGATATGACAGTCTGGGTTTGCACGCAGTCCTGCGATTTCCGAGTTGAGTTTCATTACTAGTGGAGAATAGAGAGGGAGCGAAATGGTATAAACTGGAACTGTGTTTCTAAAACACGTCGAACTATGTGGTGCGAACTATAGTTATATGTAATGATAATAAGTGTAAAAGGTTATTATATATATATATATATATATATACAATTAAAAACTAAAAGAATGAATTTTTACAATAGAGAATAAACTAGTATTTGTTATTTATTGCGGCAACGACTCCAAAAATTAATTTTCCAAATGGTTGATAATGTTAAAATTGTTTTCACACTTAATCATTTTATTACACAGTTTTACAAAAATATATTTTACGTCATAGTAGAATGCAATACATTTATTTAGTGGATGCAAATTGTAAACACTATTTTGTGTAATAAATCACTGAGGAAGTTACCGCTGGTACGTAAATGAAATTACTACCGTCAAGAATATGATTATACTGTTATAATTAAGGGTGGAAAGAGACGAAATTCAAGACAATCCCGCAGGATTAGAGTGACAATATTCCCGACAACGTTTTACGAATACTGGCGAATTTCAAGGAACAATCCCGGCAGCGACTGCCCGCGGTGTCCCTCATTTGCATTTGGAATTAGTCCTCTGGACACAGTATCATTCAAATTGTGGAATTGAAAGTATAGTCAGGTAATTTCATTAGCAACGTGTTCCCAGATTCTGATTCTTATTCACTACGTGCAGTCAATTAAAACTGTAAAATTGCTTGAATTACTGTTTTAAAACCAGCATGCTTTATGGCTTGAGGTGGCCGTGTGAATATCTATCGGCTTTTATGAGGAGGGAAAAATGAACCAAATATAGAATCGCGGAATCTCTTATTGAATTGAAATTAATTGGTTTGTCAATTATATTGTTATTTCTAACAATATTTTACACTTTGATGTTTAATATTGTATTGTGTTTATACCAAATATCTATAAGAACTGTTTCCGCTTTATAATTATGTCACTATAATTATAAACACATTCGAATTAAATTATTCATATTTAGAGTCCATAGCATACGTCAGAATGCCCAAGTAGTTTGGTAAAGAGACTAAGAAAGCAGTTGTCAATTACTTAACCTAACCTTTCCTAATCTAGCCTATCCTCACTTATCTTAACCTGGCCTAACCTAACCTAATTGTAGATCAGCCTAACCTAACCTATTTTGATCTGACTAGACCTGACCTAATCTTCCTAACCATAACCTACAATACATTGACATGCATACATTTCATTGTACACAAGAAAGTTAAAATTATTAGGAAACATTTTTAAGTGTAATAAGTACTCAGAACAAAGAAGACAGTAAAAGGAAAGGCTTATTTGCAAGGGATTACTATTGAGGCCAAGAATACTTTGCTATTCATAGCTTTTCTTGAGAAACAGCTCAATGATTCTGAAATTGATTTCTAGGTAGTACACAAGAACAAGTGGCTTATTAAATGAAATCTATAAGGTAAATTAGTTTTGAAATTTCAATTTTACTCATTTTTGAATTTTCTCGAAGCCATTTACAAAAGTATATTTGTATTGCTTACACTAATAAACTAATCAATTTTAATAAATACACTAATAAATTTTTGTCTTAATAAATACAGTAAGTTTTTTTTTTAATGGGCATGGCTCACGTTTGTACGTCACTTGTATTTTTTTAGAAAGGATTACTTTAGCCCGAACCTATGTTACATGTAGTTTATATGTCACCCTGTTCCTAACTTGCCTTTACAGTCCACTCGCACTCACTTTTTGTACAGTTGCTTGTTGGCCCCACTTCACACGATTTTGTAATATCCCTCCCGTAGATTCAACGGCCACCTTCAAACTAATGATGTAAGTAATTGCCGCTCCAGAAGTATTCCCCTTGCTCTGAAATGTCTCTTACATTTTCCATTATATGCTATATGATGATTTTAGAAGGTTTTACGAGATACATTAGTCTGGCTCAGGTACGTTTTTAATATTTTGAATTCTTGACGAATTTATTTTTCAAGTTCTTTAATTGTTTATAGTTTTGTTCTGCTACTTTTGTACGGCTTCTTAACAATTCATATTTTTCAATAACTCACAAAGTCTACCTTGTATTGCGGTATCTATTTAGATATATGAAAATACATAACTTCTTGATTGGAAGATATCTTCTTGGGAATTTACTACATAATGCAGTGAAAGTGTTTAAGAGTAGATCAAGCTGTAGAAAGCCAGTCAGTTCTGGCTATCAGCGGGGGAGGGATGGGTTAACTCCTTCGAAAATAGTAAAGTTTATTTTTATTTCCTTAAAAAAATCTTCAATTCTGCTACTGTTGTCGAAAATTTCAAAACTGTTTTCCACTTTCATAAGAAATTCAAACACTGTAGCTAAAGACAGTTTCCAGCAAGAACGTGTAGTCAACCGATAGCTGTTAATGCATAGACCCTATATATGTCTGTGAAAGGCTCCAATGTGCCTAACGTCATTTGCAATGGTCGCATATTTGAAAAATAAAACTTCTAAAGAGCACCCTTATGGCCTAGCTATTGCGCATTTTCTTTTCCCTATTAAAAAATGTATGTATAGGGAATTTTAAAGAAGTTTCGAATACTCAATAATTCTTTGTGCAACTATAGTTACGAAAATGAATATTTAAAGATGGCTTTCAAATCCCTTCTTGGAAGCCTTGAATTAGTTTCTCTAAATAAATAGCTCCTTGTATCCATACTTACCTCTCCTATGGGCTGCATAACCTTGACGTGGTGGAGAGGCTTAATCCGGGCGTGGGGGACGGGTGGAGCGGAGCTGTACGTATGTGGCTCCCTATAAACGGGAAGTCCAGGCATTTGTGTGAGTACATGAAGGCGGCTCAAAAAAAGGGGCCAGTCCTAGCATCTGAAGGATTGTTATCTGCCCGGCTCTTGCCCTGCCCTTCCCTTGCGGGCGGCAACCAAGAAGCACCCCTCATTCAGGTTGGTGGTCTGGATGGGCACTTACACCCCCGATCTGAAGGTGTTATGCGATCCGTGCCGATGTAGATTCGTGGCCCTCAGGGTAAGGAGGGTTTTTAACGGAGCTTCAGGGGCACCTGGCGCCACCCCTGAGTACTTTAGTCGCCTTACCGCCGTAAGCGGGGCTCTGCGGCGGCGGACCTTTATTTCCCTAGCTGCTCGTGGGAACACACATGGCAGAGAAAAAAATAAATTTAACTGGTCAGGGCTTAGAACCTACCGACAAATCTGTTCCTATGGAGGTGGCTTCGGCCCCCGTAGAGACAGATGGAAATCCAGCTGCGAAGGTAACAGGAAGAATGAGTGGTGCACAAAGGAGGAAAGCACTCTGGCTTTCCTACCATGAGGAAGCAAGGAAGGCGGAGGCGGAGGGCAGAGAACCACCGCCACCCCCTTTGAGGAAACACCGCAGCGGAAGGGTTTGACGGAGGCTGGGGCTAGAACCCGCCCTGTCGTCCCGGAAGCCAGTGGATCAGGTAGGACTTAAGTACGACAAAAGAGAGAGAGGAAAAGGAAGGATAGGAGTACTTCTAATCCTACTCCAGAGTCGGAGGTCAAGAGGTCTAGGCCTGCTTGGTCGGGAGGGCCGTCTTTCTCGGCGATCTCCGCCAACCTTCCGAGGGTTCTTGTGACCTTTGGGGATAGTGTAGGCGTGAGGATGGAGATGGCGGCGTTCGACCACCTCAAGGGCACCGTCATGGACCGGATTCTGGACACTCCTAGTGGAGATTTTGTTCCGCGGTTCAGAGACACTCACCTAAGGGATGGAGTCGCAGCATTTATTTGTGCTGAGGAGGAATCGGCAAAATGGCTGAGAGAAGTGGTACTGTCAGTTAAGCTCGAGGACGGGACTCAGGCAAGGCTAGTACTGCCTGATGAACTGATCAAAAGGGTGAAAGTGACGGTGCTAGTACCACCACCAAAAAGGGAGGCCACTCAGCTGGTCAAGTTCATCGGGATGCAAAACCCAGAAATTGACACTTCGAAGTGGAAGATCCTACAGTGCATTGAGCGGGGACCTGCAAGCCTCCTCTGCCTAGGATTGGATGAGGCATCGGCCAGATTATTAAAGGCAAGAGATGGGAAAGCCTTCCTGGGGACTGCAGAGGTCACTTTTAAGTGGAACTCTAAGGACCTGGAAGAGAAGGGCGAGAGAGAGAATCAGGAGAAGGCGTAGGGGTCAGTTGGAGATGGCTGACCCTCGAGCAATGATCCTGCAAATGAACTTCCATCACAATAAAAGCGCCTCGGTGGTCCTAACCAGGTGCTTAAATGTGAGGCACACATTACCAGCGCTTGCGCTGGTGCAAGAACCGTGGCCGGTCAGGAACCGTATAAGGGGTTTGACTGCAGCTGGGCGCACCTACGCAAGTGGGGAACGTGAGGGGCACGGAGCATGTGCGATAGTCAGAGGACTAGAAGCTACGCTGATTCAAGAATTCTCAACTAAAGACCTTGCGGTGGTTAGAATTCGTGGGAGCAGGGAGTTCATTGTGGCCTCCACTTACTGCGCCCACAATAGAGAATCGCCCCCTGCAGAATTACGTAAGTTAGTTCGGTACTGCAGGGAGAGGAATATAGGAATCTTAGTGGGCTGTGATTCCCAATGCTCATAATGAGGTGTGGGGCAGCACAGACACAAATGAGCGAGGTGAGGAGCTCCTAGCCTTCTTGATTGAAGAAAACCTTGTGGTTTTAAACACAGGTGCCGAGCCAACATTTGTCACTTCAAACAGAAGGGAGGTTCTAGATATTACCTTCTGTAATAGACAAATGGTAAGGTGGGTGCATGACTGGCAGGTTTCGGATGAGCCCTCCATGTCTGATCACCGGATCATCACTGCTGATGGGAGTGGTTCCCCATGTGGTGTGGTTTAGGAACCCGAGAAGGACAAACTGGGAAGGTTTTAAGTCCTCGGTGAGGAGGCGGATGTCTGACTTCCGTAATAAATATGGTACATCAAACGAACTGGAAAATACTGAGGCCTACATCAGGACTGCAATTTCCACGTCGTTTGAGGACAATTGCCCTCTCTCGCGGATAAACACTGGGCGTGGTAAGCTTAAGTGGAACAGCGAGTTAGAGGCAAGACGGAAAGAGACTAGAAGGCTCTTTAATAGGGCAAAGAAGAAGAAAACGGCGGAGACCTGGCAGGCATATAAAGACAGTCAGGGCCTCTATAAAAATCTTATTAAAGAGGTTAAACGTGCTTCTTGGGGAAAGTGGTGCTCAGAGACAAGCACACTGAGTGACACTGCTAGACTGTTTAAGGTGTTAGCAGGTGGACCGAGGGGAGAGCTTAAGTTTGTCAAGAAGACTGATGGTAGCTTTACTGACACCCCGGAGGAAACACTGCGTCTGCTTATGAGGAACAGTTTTCCCGATATTAGACCGGTGGGGGACGGTGCTCAAAACCTCCGACATACTGGCCTAAGGGCAGACTGGAATATTGCTGGGCAGGTGATCTCAGCGCAAAAGGTGAGAGAGGCAATTCTGTCTTTTGAGCCTTTTAAAGCGCCTGGATTAGATAACATTACTCCAGCACTACTACAAAATTGCTTGGAGGAAATAATAGGGCCACTGACAGGATTACTCAGAGGCTGTGTTGCCTTGGGTTACACGCCTGGGCAGTGGCTCAAAACGAAGGTTATCTTTATCCCCAAACCGGGGAGGAAAGGTTACACAGAGGTAAAGGACTTCAGACCTATCAGCCTCACATATTACTTGTTAAAGACATTGGAAAGGCTGGTGGACTACTATTTGAAGGAGGGACCTTTGAAGCAGTATCCGCTTCATCAGGACCAACACGCCTACCGAACCGGTAGGTCAGTGGAGACTGCGCTGTTGTCGGTCGTAGACTTTATTAAGGGTCAGATCAACAACAAGGGAATATGTATTGGGGCTTTTCTTGATGTGGAGGGGGCTTTTAATAGTACCTCTAGACTGGCCATCAAGAGAGCAGCTATGGATCATGGGATTTCTGATGGAATTATAAATTGGATTATGAGTTCCTTGGAAAACCGGATAAGCACTGCATCCTGGATGGGGTGCACGATAAATGGGATGGTCTCGGAGGGCTGCCCGCAGGGTGGAGTCTTATCCCCTTTGCTGTGGAGCCTTGTCGTGGACGGCCTACTAAGGACACTCAGTGGAATGGGTGTCAAGGTGGTAGGATATGCGGATGACATAGCTATCCTTGTTAGGGGACCATTTAAAGAGGTCCTCAAAGACCTGCTTCAAGAGGCACTCAAGGTAACAGAAGCATGGTGCAGGGAGAATGCACTATGCATTCAAGGAGAGAAATCTGTAGCACTCATCTTCACTAGGCGATATAAAACTAAATCACTGGAGATGATGGAAGTTGGTAATACTAAAATAAACTACGTTGAGAGTGCTAAATATCTGGGTGTTATTCTGGATAGGAAGCTACTCTGGCGTGAGCATTTGGAGGATAAGTGCAAAAAAGCCATAGCTACGTTCTGGCAATGCAGAGGAGCAATAGGCACGAGATGGGGTTTGGGTCCACGTCAAATGAACTGGATTTATTCCGCCATTGTGGTGCCGAGGTTGGTCTTTGCCTCTATCGTCTGGTGGGACAGGGCAAAGAAAGAAACAAGAGGCATAACTGCTACAAGGAGAAGCACACCATGTGCGGCCATGAGGGTTATGTTGGGTTTTCCATCCTTGAGTCTTCAAATTAGGATGGAGGCAATGAAAACTGCATACCGGCTAAGCTGTACTGGGCAGTGGAAGACAAGTAGCAAACTTCATAAATAGCTATTCGGGGATTCACTGAAGGAGCTCTGGATAGAACCTCAGGATAAGATACTGTCTCTTAAAAGGGAAAAAGGAAACTACAAAATCTTTATTCCTGCAAGAGAGGCATGGGCGGAGTATAGACCCAGACATGGTGAAATCTGGTTCACCGATGGGTCCAAGATGAAGGAAGGAGTGGGAGCAGGATTTAGTGGACCGAGACACAAAGACAGATTTTGTCATCGCCTGGAGGACTACAACTCTGTCTTCCAGGGGGAGGTGCTCGCGATCAAACTATGTGCTGAGGAAATAATAGGGTCTGGCAGGAGGGGCAAGACCATCTGGATTTGCTCGGACAGTCAGGCAGCTCTGAAGGCTTTAGGTAAGGCTAGTACCAGCTCTAGGTTGGTGGCTGAGTCTATGGCTTCTTTAGCAGAGCTGAGTAAGCATAATTCACTCAACCTAACCTGGATTCCAGGACATTCTGGCTGGATAGGGAATGAGAGAGCTGACGCCTTAGCAAAACAAGGGTGTATAACCCAAGGACCGTTGCTGAGGGCAATGGGCATGCCGCCTCGGGAGGGGCGCAAGAGGATCATGGCACATATAGACAGGTTGTGCAGGGAAGAATGGAATGTAACCTTGGGGTGTAACAAATCCAAGGTACTGTTGGGTTACTCAGGAGATGTGTGGGGCAAAGAACTACTCTCCTTAAGTAGACATCAACTCAGAGCTACTGTAGAGCTGGTTACAGGCCATGGGAATCTAAGGGGTTTCCAATACAAAATTGGAAAATCTAGGTCCCCTGTATGCAAGAGATGCGACGAGGACCAAGAGGAAAGCCCAATCCACGTACTCTGTTAGTGTCCTGCTTTGGGAGCTGCAAGGAGAAAGTGGTTTGGCTGGCAGGTATGTACACCAGAGGATATCAGAAGATCTAGCATCAGGTGGGTACTTGATTTCTGCAAAGAAGTAGATATCCACTAAGCTAGTCCTGTGGTAGGGATGGGAAGAGAGTACAAAGGCTACAGCTAAGTGCTCTACACCGATAAGGTCCCTCCGAGTTTTAGTAAAAAAAAAAAAAAAATCCATTCTTAAATTTAATGTTCAATGAATATCCTTTAAATGTGGAGTGTATTTACATCAGAAAAATTAAATTAATAATAACTTTCTAATTTAAAACAGGCACAAAATGGTATTTATGAAAATCAGGATGGTGTAATTTAGCTCCCAGTACCTCCAACAATGCCAACATTGAGAAAATATTCGGTTGCGTTAATGGCCTCCATAATTTTATATTTTTTCCAACTTTATTTTTCAACAAATTATTTTTGTATCACACCCTGTTGATTGTAGTTATCGCAATATTTATTTATATTTTTTAATAACAACTATTAAGAAGGTTAATAAACTTCATTTACTGGAAGCCAGCAACAGGCTAATTTAACGTCAATAATAAAAAAAAATTGCTTTAGTCAACAACTTTATATATAATTATAAATAGAGTAAGTGGACAAATAATGTAAAGATGAAAGTAGCGTAACAACAATTTTCTGAACTGTTACATACTTTTGATTTTTGAACTTAAATCTAAGTACATTATTTAGAACACCATTAGCTTTCTTAATAATTAAATATAATGAAAGTATTAAAAACAACGTTTTGGTCACAGATTAGTTTGTCTGTTGTGATTAAATTGTGACCGACCTGTGGATTTAATCCCTGGTGAAGTTTAGATCGCTGGCAGCCATGTTGTTGATCCCTGTAACATTACCACTACCATTACCTGTACATTAATCCCAGGATTATATTTCGTCGAAATCGTCTGGTGTCGGATTTCAACAGGAAAACCTTGCCGCGGGGCTGTAGTGTGTCGTTTTGAATAATCATTTGCCTAATTGTCTAATTCTGAGTAAAACGTTGTCAAGTTGAAACTGACACTCGAAATTTGTAGCTTTAATTCTTTTTTAATCAACTTATCAAAAAATATTCTTTACATATAAAAGTTACAGTGTTTTAATATATAATCTAAATATTGGAAAAATTATAAAAGGTTAAAATTTATGTAGGGAAAATTAAAATTCGAAATAATATATAACTTTAAAAAATTTGTAAGAGTTGAAATATATTTGTAATGGTTGTCAAAACAAAATTAGCAAATGGGTCTCCAAATACTTAAAATAATAAAGCTTTGTTTATACTCGTAAAAATGACACAATATTATACAAACATTACGTTATCACTTAAAAAAATTATAAGCCGATTGCATATCGAGTCAACAGTTTATTTATTTAGTGCAAAGTTTCGGCCAGTAAATTGCCATTATCAAGCCTGAAAATAATTCTACATTGCTTATAAATACGCATCTAAAATACAAGTACACTCATAACTAACATTTTAAAAAATGAAAAAGAAGCTGAATGACATTTTAGTCAAAAACACTAATAAAATAACCTTCCAACATGATGAGTCATAAATTCATCTAAAATATAATGCATTAATGTTTATTTTTAAACAAAAAAATTACCAAAGGTTACTTTTAGGGATTATAAAAGGGAAATATGTTTTAAAAAATGTATTATGTGTATTAGTGTAATTACATGATAATTTATGATTTGTAGCTGACCAGCATGCATTTTTACATGCCTGCTAGCTCGTATCGATTTAATACTATCTTACTCATGACACAGTTATTATAATTTTTTTAAACTATCACTAATGGAAATTTATAACAACAACTGAAAACTATTAATAGTATAAAATATACTTTATGTCTCGTAAACAGTAGAGTTGTATGTATTAAGTAGAAAACTATATATTATACGATATATTATTTCTTATGGAATCTTTCAAAACAATTTTTCTTTCGTACAAACAGGTATTTTGCATCTCTGCCTCACTTCCGGATACAATAGAGGGTGACCAATGTCATCCTGCCTTACATTTTATGGAGGTACATGTGCTGTAGGCTTCTTCATTTTTTTTTCAATTGCGTCGCGTGTTCTAGGTCATTACCCGGTCTTCCCTACAACCCCAGAAGGACGACACAAGCACTCAGCAATCTCTCGTAGACATTGCCATATCTGAAAGATGATAAATTAATCTACGATACCATTTTCTAGATCTCATTAGGTTTTGTCTACCCATAAATCTACCACGCGATAGCTTCTTCAAATCAAACTCAGTCGGTAAGTTACAGTCTGGAATTCTATTTCTCCTTACCATCCCTTGGCCAGAGATCCCTTTCATGATTGAATCATGAAAGGCAAAGATGTGTAATAATTATCACAGTATAGTTTATGATTTATATTATAAAGTAAAACTCTACTGAGTTGAACAACTACATTTAAAATAGCTCCTAAATCGTCCTTCCCTGAAATCTTTTCTCAAGCATTTTTATCTCCAGTTAAAATCTCGAATCACAACTTTTACCCATATTTATGAGGTTTGTTTGGCATATATTGTTGCATGTATATAAAGTTGCATTTCAAATTCATTTTGACTGTAGTTCAGGAATAACGAAATGTTTTTCTTTCCAAACAAAATTCCTAATTTTCCTAAAATCAGATGTAGTAGGCCTAGCTGGGGAACCTATCCTTAGTTTTACTATTAGAAAAAGCACTTGAACTGGTAAATGGAATATGTACATTATTACTTTGGTTGGGTGAAATGTTTCTTGTATCTGCTGCTAATGTACCAGATTCACTTTGTAAAACTTGTTGAAAAGAACTAAAAAAACATTTGTAAAACTTGTAAAAACACTTTTACAAATGTTTTTAGTTAAAAACTACTGGCTCACGTGAAGAAGGATTCAATTAATAAAAAAAAGAACCTTTAGCTAGCAGTTGATAAAGCATAGTTGTTCTTATTCACATGCTATTACTTGAGGCTAAATTATCATTATGTAAACCTTTAGAGAAATCAAAGTTATCACTTACCCAAAGTTTGTCACATTTGGTTGAATTTTGAAGTAATAAGAGATTAGTAACCATTTCGGAACGAACCAAGTAAAGTACTCTTTAAATACGGATTCTACGAAGCTGTTACTTAAACACATGAAGCAGCATGAAATGGAATGTGACTTAACTTTAAAAGATTTCTAAAATATCTTTGATCTGACGATGCTGGAACAAATTATTTCCTTAGTATATATTTTTTCTCATTTCGAAATATAGTAGATGCATTGCAACCAAGAATACAGGAAGATTTGTTCGTTTTATCAGGAACGATTTATCGACCTGTATAACTAGCGATGTGAATTACAACGTAATCATCATCATCTAAGTAACTTTGAGGACTTCGAAGGAAGCCTAACATCTTTATATTTCTTGCCAGTGTCTACTAATAATGTTCACATTAAATTCACAAGGTACATGCTAATTATAACTATACTTATGAATTCCATATACATTACTGATAAATAATGGATGCAAATGTTCAGGAATAAAATTCAAAGACTTGATAAAACATTTTTGTTCTTTCAGACTTTTGTATCTAATAAATATCACTATCGAAAATACAAACAATCTTAGATTATTAATGTTTAAGGAATGATTCTTTAACTCAAATAAAATACCCTATAACTAACTAAAGAATAACAATGGTTTGGAATTTTGAAGCCTATGTTGATACTAGAATATTATATTAAAAAGAATATAGTACAAATTTTTAAGAAATGCTTTTAAACTGAAAACCTAAGAAAATTTGAATAACGTGAACTACAAGCAAAATTTAGGTAATCAAAGAAAGTTTTCAAATTATTTGAAACATAAAAAAGTGAAACTTTGTTTTTCCTTTAGTAAGAAAGAATTTAACGGTAGGTATGAAAAGGGTTCAAAAAGAACAACAAATGCCATTGTAAATATATGTAAGATACGGATAGTAATTTTAATACTTAATAAAATGTATTGATTTAACTAGAGAGTTATCTATGAACGGTTATTTATGTTAACGTTTCATGTTAGTACGCAAGTACTGACCTTTTTTATTGTCTTATCAAATTATATAACTAGGATGTCTAACTTTATTGAACTGAATTAAATAAATAAAGTAATAGTTTGAGAGTAATAGTGTATTAATGGTACATGCTTTATAAAGAAATAATTCATATCTCTGACTTTATTTCGATGTAAAAAAGTCCATCCATAAGATAAATAAAAGTATAATATACTGTCTTATTAGGACGCTATTTTCTTTAAGTCTGTTCCAAATGTTTTTTAAAATAACTTTCATAGAAAAAAAGTGAAACCTGTCCTCTGTTTCGCTTTGGCTCTCTCCCCTAATCCAATTCCCCCTCTTCGCATTTCCTCTCTAACACTTCCATCCCCTCTACTTTCAAATCTTCCGTCCTCTAATCCTACCTTTCTTCATTCTCTCTTTTATTTGTTAATTTAGATAAGTCGATGATTTTAGTACAATCTTTATGAAGAAAATTTTCTGTATTGGGATCAAACGGGTTTTTTATTTTTTTAAAGAATGGGAAAGTTTAAAGTACTTTTGTATTAACGTTATAAACATTTTTTTGAAAAGTATCCATCATAGTAATAAAGCATGATGATTACGTTTTTTGTTGCGTTTGTGGATGGTTTCTATGATCCAGAAATGTGCACAAGGTTAATGATAAAATGTTGTTGTTAGACAATGTTTGTGTTATTACAAAAAAAAAAAAAATTAAAAACCCGTTTTTGAAACTAGAGTCTGAATTATGTTCAGTAGCAATCAATATACTTTTGCATCCCACGAAAACAATCTGAATAAATTCGCTTCTAATTAAAATACTTTACTAAACGTAAATTACTTTAAATAACAAATATTGAAAGCAAACTTTTTTATACTGAAAAAGTACGTTCCTCAATAATTGTGGCTTTTTACTGTCTTACGATTTGAACAACTTAGCGCTACTATTTTTTTTTTTTTTTTTTTGAAAAGTTAATTAAAGTTTTACTTGCTAAAACATCAAAATCAATCAAACCGACTGTCTTGTGCAGCGGATAAAGTATGATCAATGCAACTTTTATGAACCTGCAATAACGAAGTGGTATTAATAAGTGGTAATAACTACTTATTCATCATTTGAAATAAATTAAACTGTTAACTACATGAACTCCACAGCTTTTAATCCGAAAGGAATCATTAGTAAAATCACCTGTCAAGAAACAATCATAAACAACTGTTGCTGTAAGTACCATTTAGCATTTATGCTTTTTAATATTTGAAAAGGAATATAACAATGTAAAGAATGTAGGCTGTAGTAATGCACAAGGGTCAGTTTACATTTAGAAATATTGTTTATTGTTAAATGAACAATAAAAATGGTTGATTGTTAAGTTTATTTATTATTGTTTATTATTATTTAACAATGTTGGCTGTTAAGTTACAGATTATTGCTTGGAAAATGTAAGACAATATATTTATCTGCTTGGCATATTTTCATCTACATATAACCTTATTCTAAAAGCTATTTCTTTTTAAAATATGCAACATTTTTTCAACCTAAATCAGCAATTTATTGTTGATTATTTAATTAACGGTATCTAATTACCTTAATTTTGAAAATAGTATCGTTAAACACCTCATGCTTTTGTTCTGTTATTAGGTCAAATTATTTTAAAGCATATCCCGAACAAAGATATTGTACACATATCTATTTTTAAAAACATTACCGTCTATCTTCGGATACCATAGTGTATGTTTATATATTTAACCAAATAAAATATCTTCAATAACGCTTCAACTCCTTTCGTCGTTTCCAAACGTTAGTGGAATTTAATTTTTACTCTGTGAAAACTATTTCACTTATCCACTTTTCAAATACTTGCTCAAATACTTTTCCAATAATTGCTCACGAGTTGACCTTTTCAGGTATTTATAACGGGTTTTTATGACACGGTTTGTATTGTCTATTAAATAAAAAACCTTTTTTTTTGAAACCATTGGATATTGTGTGAAGGAAAGCGTTATTGACAACTGCCACATATAATCCCCTATTACACCCCTCTTAGAGATTACGTGACAGCCAGTCTTGCAGGCGGAAGGGAACAAGAAAAGCACTTAAATTTTAAAAAAATATATAATAAATTTATTTCAAACAAAATAAATACGTTGTCATTTAACCAAGAATGATTCCGACCATAGTCTTTTTAATATTTTATTTTCCAAACACTGAATAATTTGCTGAGATATTAAAATAAAAACCTACTTATATCTCCTCTAAAAGGCGGCCATTATCGGTCACTATAGCGTAACTATAGATTAACTCTATGTGGCGTTGAAATCTCCTGTAATTCTAAAGAACAAGTCTGGAGGTCAAGTGATGCTCTAATTGTATTGTGTCGCCGCTATTCTGCACAGTTAGCCCAGTATTGTAATACATGTCCTCAGGACAACTACACATTGTATCCGCGGCAGTTTGTTCCCAACAAACCATTTAATGTCTTCAAAAGAAGACTTGATTCTTGATCGAAAAAAATTTCAAAATATACTACTCTTTTACTCTACTATTATGATTTTTCACTCAAATATAATATTTATTAACATTTATTGAGAAAAAAACATTGTTATTACAGGATTGCGATAATTTATTTTATTACCACCAAAGAGTGATATTCATACAATATAAATTTAGGTATTGATTTTTTTCTTTTATTTATCTTTTTATTTCATGACAAAGATAACTATAGATATATTACTAATTATTGGAAATGAATTATAATTTTATAACTTTATATCTAATTAACAATTATTCTAAGAAGGAAGATTTATTTAATAAAATAATATTTATAATACAAACCGACTATTTTCGACAACGATGTCGCCTTCATCAGTGCTTGGCTGCTACAACAGTGTCGCCTTCATCAGTGCTTGAGGAGTAATAGAAAACCACTGACAAAGGTGACGTCATCGTCGAAAATAGCGTGTTTTAATAAACTAGTGTTTTCGTTTTAATAAACTAATGTGTAGTGAGATTTAGAGAAAACTGTTTTAGTTTTTACCGATGCGAACAATAACACTATTGATATAAATAAAAACCTTTCATTTGTAAGTATTTTAGTGAAAGATACTTTGAAAGCAGGTCTTTTGTGGTCGCCTATTCAAAAAGCAAACATTTCTTTTTTTTTGTTTTAAGGGAAATTTGTCTATTTGCCTATTGTCAGCTAATTAGAGTGTTAATGTGAAAGAACTAGAAAAGGAGATAAGATTGAGGTGGAGACATAATACCTGTTTGTTTTGGAATATAAATGAAAACTATGGCTTATCCATTGAGCGTAGTGTATTCCCTCCCGACCCTCTTAGGATGTATTTACCCGCTACACTTCCTTGTAAAAAAGAAGTTAAGAAAGGGTAGTTTGGAAGAGCATCTGCTGGTATAGTGATGTTTTGCTGTTCCGAATAGGGTAGAAAAGGGTCACATGAAAAGGAACGTTTCCACAAAAGACTTACATTTGAAATTTTAAAAACTTTGTATTCCTTTTTTTTGTTTTACACATACTTTTAAAATTTCGCAATAACAATGCTAATAACTTAGTTTAGACACCCTTAATGCAATGTGTATAAATTCACTGATAAACATGTCCTGAAGATATATTGGTAATTATAATTTTCGTTATTGCCACGGGAGGTTAGTTTTATATACCTATATTGAAATATACCTATGACGTATTCAGTT